>JAUTXW010000136.1:1200000-1678669 GCA_030620095.1 Kuschelorhynchus macadamiae | reverse complement strand
TAGCCAAGCAATCATCTCATCTCATTAACAGTAGCGGCTCGCGGGTGAAAAAGTAAGTGAAGTGCAAATAAAGCAAGAAAATATCGCGATATTTTTTTTTCCAGAATTTTTTTATATCCCTCCACATAGAATAGAATATTTTTTCACGACTTACCTAAATTTTGTATACTAAATCAATTCTCCTATCCTTCATAGCAGCAAATTTATTTATAACATCCTCATAAAATGGATGAATTGCTCAAATCTGCTCCAGAAATTCCTTTTGAATTGAAATATTGCCAAGAGAAGTAAGTCTTTCTTGAGATATTGTATTTCTTAAATAAGCTTTTACATATTTGAAGCAAAAGAACTTATTTCCACTGAAGCACTTGTCGACGGTATTGTCAAAATAAGGGAAAACAATTTATATGCTTCGGTAAAAATATATTTATTTTTATTAATTTTTTTCACTTGCTCTTGCAGCGATATATTCCAATTACTCTCTTTGGCAAAAATAAGACCAAGCTCATTTTTAAGTCGTTGACTTTTTGAAAATATTTCCCCATATGACTGTAACAAATTTTCAAACGGGCCAGTCGGAAAATTTGAACTATATTCGGAAAATTTAGCAGAACCTGCCAAACATGAAAATGTAAGTTTTTCACAGTCTTGAAATGTTAATGTCATTTCCACTAAGATATTGTCCAATATTTCATAAAAAAGGGTTCTATACTTAGCCCTAATTTCTTCAGGTGAAAACTTAGCAAGCTCACGATTGTAATGATTTATTTCTGTAATAAAATTTGCTTTATAAAACATGGTATTAAAAAATGTTCATTTCTTTTTTTACAGAGCGCCTCACGACAGCGTTTTATATTGGATATGCAAAAATGAATGTCAAGCGATTTTTTTTGAAGAACATCAAATAGTATGTCCGTGATTGAGAAAGTGTCATTAAACACAAAATCGTCCATCTCACCTAAAAATCCTTTCGCAAAGCGGATTGATTTTTCGTCAGATTTGTCACAGTTTGTAATAAATTCAAAGACGTCTTTTAACAATTGAACAATCACATCAAATTTAAAGTTGTAACAACACCATAAATAAATATAACACAAAACAGTCAAGTTAACTGCAAAGGAACTCACCGGTTGCAGTTAAATCCGCGAAAATAAAAGTAAACAACCACTGCAAACTGAACGACACGTGGGTGTAGTGTACTGCGCCTGCAATTCACCGAGAGCGTTGTATAGCGCTAGGCTCGACGTCATCCGATACGTGTTGTCATGACAACACAGTACGAAAATCGTAAACTAAACATAGTGTCTCCAGCAAAGTCGAAGCGCTTTGCGGCACTGTTATACTTGTTATAATAAAGTTCGATTGAAAATTTTAAAAAGACATGCGGCCAACGGTCAAGTTAAATATTTATTCGAGATGTACAGTTTATTTTTTACCAATTAGGTGAATAAATGAATGTAGAAACTAAAATGTTAAGAGATATATAATAAATATAGTTAGATGTTTGCTTGTTTATTTTTCCTGGTGAAGTAGCACTTCACACTTCACCTGAATAGCCGCCACTGCTCATTAATCTTTTTCGATTTCACTTACTGGAAGGAAGGCCTAAGGACGCAGACCAAAGCTACATTCGGAAACCTAGCTCAATTAAACTCGGACCGTATAGAAGACAATAATAAAATTTATGACATTTCATCAGAAAGAAAACTTAAATAATATTCCTCGAAAAGAGTTATCTAACCCTCCTCAATGTACTGAATGCAACACACCATTATCTACCAAACACGTTCTAACAATATGCACTAAATACACACGAATCAGGCAAGACCTCAATATAACTGACAACATCCAAAAAATACTACAGAATAATAACACAAAAAAATATATACGTTTTTTAACACACACAGATCTAATTAATAAAATATAAATCATTCTGATACTAAAAAACCCAAGAGATTGATGTATCAAAAATTCATACATCTCTCTCTCATATGGGAATGAACTGGCATCATTCTGATAAATATCTAATATGGCAAAACAAAATGGCGGCCTAGTGAAATGATAAAAAAACTATTACTGTAAATCTGCTCATCCAATTTATCTCAAATTGTGCACAAAAATGAAGTATTATGGAGGAATCAACTGGTAAAATGTTGGTGCGAATCCAAGATGGCGGAACAAAATGGCAGCTTAGTAAAATATTTAAAAACTACTTAATGGACTGATTTCAAAATATGTACCATAAATAATTGTGCTATACAGATGAACTAAACTGCTGGATGGATCAAGTGCACCAACTAAACGGTTTCTCAACTTGCTATGGGCAATTTCTTGTAGAATACACCCAATCGGTTGCGGTTTTAACGATACCATACATTTTATTATACAAGGTGGTTTTAAAAAACGATGAAGTTTTGTAGAGAAGATCTTGGAAAAAGTGTATAAAACTTTTTTTATATCTTATAGGATTATTGGGAGGGTATTTAAAAAAAGAATTTTATGGGTTTTTCGATATCCCCCCTATTTTTAGAAATATGATTTTTTTTATTGAAAAGGGTCACTCATTTTACGTTTTACCCTGTAATTTTTTAATGTTACACGAATTTAATGTCATTGTCCTGGTGATTATATAGGACGAATGCTTTTATAATATTCAGATAAAAAAGTTTATACATGGTAACGAAAAAGTTGAGAAAATTTAATTTAAATAAATGATCTTTTTAGCATCGCGAACGCTTTACACAAATTTTAGTAAAGGCCTAAAGTGGTAACTCTACAGAGTGAGTCAGAAAAACCACTACGTAAGGCAAGACCAGCTTACATAAGAAATCACTGAAAAAAAACACTATTGATAATTATATCGAAAATTTAGGATTTCATATTTTTGGATAAATTAAAATAAAACATAATAATACTGAATTTCTAGAATACCAGTTTCTATGGTAACAAACATCAACTTTATTTTTTATGGAACTTCCTGTATATTTTGACTTGAATTGTGCCTTACATTCTACTGTGTTACATTTCCTATAACTAAATTCAACAAGTTTTTGCAAAATGGCGTCTGAAAATTGACATATTTACCATTTTATAAAGCTGTAAATATATCTGTATCTTACTTTTTATTATTTTCCAGTTTTATTTCAGTTTTGGCACTTTATCTTGTTAAAATATTTAAAATGGCATCAGAAAAAGAATAATTATTGCACAATAACAACCAGAACAATAATTTACTTATATTTTATTACCGACGAGATGCTGTACTAATATTGAATAAAATAAACCATACCAACAAAAGCTTTTATGTATAATTTATTGAACTTCAAAGTAAAAAAAAATAAAATTTAGTGTATGAAGTTAAATACATAAACACAAAACTTTTAAACATTTGAATATTCTCTTAAAATCTTCAGGCATGAGACGTCATCCCACAAGAAATAAAGCATCAAAAGCTTTTAAGAAAATATTAAAATTTTTAAAAGTTCTGTTCATATATTTAACTTCATACACTAACCGTTATTTTTTTACTTTTATGTTCAATAAATCAAACTGGCTTGTTTTAACGATTGCTGGTTGGTTGGTTGCTGTGTTTTTTAATTTGGGGTAGGGATCCAAAAAGAAAAGTCAAATATTCAAAAAAGTCTACGTTTCACAATTTATTATTACATCTTCAGGACACTAAAAGATATACATAAAAATATATATCTCTACAAGACATCAACTTAATAAATAGTAATGTAAAAAAATGCCATACTGAGTGTGAAAATTCAACATAAAATAGTGAAATTTTTGGAAATTATTACATACAAAAACACATGAATTACCATAAATACATAACTAAATATTTTGTTTTTAATCTCAAAAACAATGCACAATAAAATTAAAAATTAAAAACTATGTACTTACATTTTAAGGATTTGACTTTCATAGTCATATATATGTTTCATTTTATTGTTGTGACCCATGTATGTGATTTTCTCTTTTTTGACCTATGTGTTGTTGGTGTATTTTTTTATGACTATGAAAGTCAAATCCTTAAAAGGTATGTACATAGCTTTTAATTTTATTGTGCATTGTTTTTCAGATTAAAAACAAAATATTTAGTTATGTATTTATCGTAATTTATGTGTTTCTGTATGTAATAATTTCCAAAAATTTCACTATTTCATATCCGGTTTTCACAGTCAGTACAGCATTTTTCACAGTCAGTATTGCATTTTTGTATACATTACTATTTATTAAGTTGATATCTTGTAGAGCTATATCTTTTTATGTATATCTTTTAGTGTCCCGAAGATGCAATACTAAAATGCGAAACGTAGACTTTTTTGAATATTTGACTTTCCTACCCCAAATTAAACTCACTAACACAGTGAATAAAAGCTTTTTTTTGTTTGGTTTATTTTAATAAGTATTGGTACAGCATCTCGTCGGTAATAAAACACTGGAGAAGTATAGTCTTGTTCCGGTTGTTATTAGGCAATAATTAATCTGTGTCTTATGCCATTTTAAATAAAATTTGCCAAAACTGAAATAAAACTGGGAAATAATAAAAAGTAAAGTATGTCATTATGTATTTTTATCGATAATTAATTTGTGATCATTAGAATATTTTTTACATTTCCGGATATAATGTTTTGTAATAAACTAAGCCGCCTAGCATTTACAGCTTTATAAAATGTTAAATATGTCAATTTTCAGACGCCATTATTAAATTTAGTTACAGGAAATCTAACACAAAATGTATTTAGAATGTGAAGCACAATTCAAGTTAAAATATGCAGGAAGTTCTATACAAAATAAAGTTGATATTTGTTACCATAAAAACCGGTACTCTAGAAATTCGGAATTATTGTGTATTATTTTAGCATAATATCTGAAAATATGAAATCCAAAATTATCGAAATAATTATCAACGGTGTTTTTCTTTTCAGTGACTTCTTATGGAAGGTGGTACGTAGTAGATTTTCTGACTCACCCTGTAGAGTTACCACTTTGGGCCTTCGACAATGAATACTTGTCTGCTTATAAAACAATTCACCAAAATTTGTATAAAGGGTATTTTTTATGCGCCAGGATATAAGCCAAGGCTATTAGAATCGTAATGTCCTTGTTTGCGAAGTTTTTAAAAAATTGCCCAAACCGTCCCGAGACCTTGACTCATAGAAGAAAAAAGTTACTTTAAAATAAAAGAAAGAGATTTGTTTTTTGAGTACGCACGTTAAAAATTCGGTAAATTCATATTTTTCAATTTTTTTTTAATTAAATGTCCTCAACTTTTTCGTTACCCTGTATAATTTTTTTTATTTGAATATTGCAAAAGCATTCGTCCTATATAATCACCAGGACAATGTCACTAAAACTGGGAAATAATAAAAAGTAAAGTATGTCATTATGTATTTTTATCGATAATTAATTTGTGATCATTAGAATATTTTTTACATTTCCGGATATAATGTTTTGTAATAAACTAAGCCGCCTAGCATTTACAGCTTTATAAAATGTTAAATATGTCAATTTTCAGACGCCATTTTGTAAAAACCTATTAAATTTAGTTACAGGAAATGTAACACAAAATGTATTTAGAATGTGAAGCACAATTCAAGTTAAAATATGCAGGAAGTTCTATACAAAATAAAGTTGATATTTGTTACCATAAAAACCGGTACTCTAGAAATTCGGAATTATTGTGTATTATTTTAGCATAATATCTGAAAATATGAAATCCAAAATTATCGAAATAATTATCAACGGTGTTTTTCTTTTCAATGACTTCTTATGGAAGCTGGTACGTAGTAGATTTTCTGACTCACCCTGTAGAGTTACCACTTTGGGCCTTCGACAATGAATACTTGTCTGCTTATAAAACAATTCACCAAAATTTGTATAAAGGGTATTTTTTATGCGCCAGGATATAAGCCAAGACTATTAGAATCGTAATGTCCTTGTTTGCGAAGTTTTTAAAAAATTGCCCAAACCGTCCCGAGACCTTGACTCATAGAAGAAAAAAGTTACTTTAAAATAAAAGAAAGAGATTTGTTTTTTGAGTACGCACGTTCAAATTCGGTAAATTCATATTTTTCAATTTTTTTTTAATTAAATGTCCTCAACTTTTTCGTTACCCTGTATAATTTTCTTTATTTGAATATTGCAAAAGCATTCGTCCTATATAATCACCAGGACAATGTCACTAAAACTGGAAAATAATAAAAAGTAAAGTATGTCATTATGTATTTTTATCGATAATTAATTTGTGATCATTAGAATATTTTTTACATTTCCGGATATAATGTTTTGTAATAAACTAAGCCGCCTAGCATTTACAGCTTTATAAAATGTTAAATATGTCAATTTTCAGACGCCATTTTGTAAAAACCTATTAAATTTAGTTACAGGAAATGTAACACAAAATGTATTTAGAATGTGAAGCACAATTCAAGTTAAAATATGCAGGAAGTTCTATACAAAATAAAGTTGATATTTGTTACCATAAAAACCGGTACTCTAGAAATTCGGAATTATTGTGTATTATTTTAGCATAATATCTAAAAATATGAACTCCTAAATTATCGAAATAATTATCAACGGTGTTTTTCTTTTCAATGACTTCTTATGGAAGCTGGTACGTAGTAGATTTTCTGACTCACCCTGTAGAGTTACCACTTTGGGCCTTCGACAATGAATACTTGTCTGCTTATAAAACAATTCACCAAAATTTGTATAAAGGGTATTTTTTATGCGCCAGGATATAAGCCAAGACTATTAGAATCGTAATGTCCTTGTTTGCGAAGTTTTTAAAAAATTGCCCAAACCGTCCCGAGACCTTGACTCATAGAAGAAAAAAGTTACTTTAAAATAAAAGAAAGAGATTTGTTTTTTGAGTACGCACGTTCAAATTCGGTAAATTCATATTTTTCAATTTTTTTTTAATTAAATGTCCTCAACTTTTTCGTTACCCTGTATAATTTTTTTTATTTGAATATTGCAAAAGCATTCGTCCTATATAATCACCAGGACAATGTCACTAAAACTGGAAAATAATAAAAAGTAAAGTATGTCATTATGTATTTTTATCGATAATTAATTTGTGATCATTAGAATATTTTTTACATTTCCGGATATAATGTTTTGTAATAAACTAAGCCGCCTAGCATTTACAGCTTTATAAAATGTTAAATATGTCAATTTTCAGACGCCATTTTGTAAAAACCTATTAAATTTAGTTACAGGAAATGTAACACAAAATGTATTTAGAATGTGAAGCACAATTCAAGTTAAAATATGCAGGAAGTTCTATACAAAATAAAGTTGATATTTGTTACCATAAAAACCGGTACTCTAGAAATTCGGAATTATTGTGTATTATTTTAGCATAATATCTAAAAATATGAACTCCTAAATTTTCGAAATAATTATCAACGGTGTTTTTCTTTTCAATGACTTCTTATGGAAGGTGGTACGTAGTAGATTTTCTGACTCACCCTGTAGAGTTACCACTTTGGGCCTTCGACAATGAATACTTGTCTGCTTATAAAACAATTCACCAAAATTTGTATAAAGGGTATTTTTTATGCGCCAGGATATAAGCCAAGACTATTAGAATCGTAATGTCCTTGTTTGCGAAGTTTTTAAAAAATTGCCCAAACCGTCCCGAGACCTTGACTCATAGAAGAAAAAAGTTACTTTAAAATAAAAGAAAGAGATTTGTTTTTTGAGTACGCACGTTCAAATTCGGTAAATTCATATTTTTCAATTTTTTTTTAATTAAATGTCCTCAACTTTTTCGTTACCCTGTATAATTTTCTTTATTTGAATATTGCAAAAGCATTCGTCCTATATAATCACCAGGACAATGTCACAAAAACTGGAAAATAATAAAAAGTAAAGTATGTCATTATGTATTTTTATCGATAATTAATTTGTGATCATTAGAATACTTTTTACATTTCCGGATATAATGTTTTGTAATAAACTAAGCCGCCTAGCATTTAACAGCTTTATAAAATGTTAAATATGTCAATTTTCAGACGCCATTTTGTAAAAACCTATTAAATTTAGTTACAGGAAATGTAACACAAAATGTATTTAGAATGTGAAGCACAATTCAAGTTAAAATATGCAGGAAGTTCTATACAAAATAAAGTTGATATTTGTTACCATAAAAACCGGTACTCTAGAAATTCGGTATTATTGTGTATTATTTTAGGATAATATCTGAAAATATGAAATCCAAAATTATCGAAATAATTATCAATGGTGTTTTTCTTTTCAATGACTTCTTATGGAAGGTGGTACGTAGTAGATTTTCTGACTCACCCTGTAGAGTTACCACTTTGGGCCTTCGATAATAAATACTTGTCTGCTTATAAAACAATTCACTAAAATTTGTATAAAGGGTATTTTTTATGCGCCAGGATATAAGCCAAGACTATTAGTATCGTAATGTCCTTGTTTGCGAAGTTTTTAAAAAATTGCCCAAACCGTCCCAAGACCTTGACCCATAGAAGAAAAAAGTTACTTTAAAATAAAAAAAGAGATTTGTTTTTTGAGTACGCACGTTCAAATTCGGTAAATTCATATTTTTCAATTTTTTTTTAATTAAATGTTCTCAACTTTTTCGTTACCCTGTATATTTTTTTTCATTTCAATATTGCAAAAGCTTTCGTCCTATATAATCACCAGGACAATGCCACTAAAACAATGTAACATTAAAAAGTTACAGAGTAAAACGTAAAATGAGTGACTTTTCAATAAAAAAATTATATTTCTAAAAATGGAGAAAAATCCCTGAAATTGTTTTTTTTAATACCCGCTCAGATGACCCTATAAGTTATAAAAACATTTTATACACTTTTTCCAAGATCGTTTCTTAGAAGAAATTTTGCAAAAATGTCATCGTTTTTAAAACCACCCTGTATAATAAAATGTATGGTATCACTAAAAACGGCTATTCCACAAGAAATTGCCCATAAGAAGCTTAAAGAGGCATCGCGATATCTTTAGTTTCTGAGATACGTCACTATAAAGCTTAGTAAACAAAATTTTCGTTGGTGCAGTGGTGTGTCCAACAGTTTAGTAAAACAAAATGGCGGCTAAATAAAATATTTGTAATAGTGAAAAAATCTGTTGTGGTTGTGTTACTGAACGAGTATGTAGCGAACTAAATTGGGCTACATTTCATTATTCTTAAAAAATATTCAATACCTATGTAAAATATTCACTTATGAAATTATTTCTAAACAGAAAATTATTGTGTATAAGTTTGGCATTTTCCTTTGCGAATTATATGAACTGGGTCGGTCAAAAACAACAATTTATTAGTGGTAATTTCTTAACTGTATTAACTTGTTAAAAGAAAACCTTAAATTATTTAAAATGTAATGATTACTAAATAGAAAATTAATGTGCATATGTTTTGTGTTTTCCTTTGTGAATCATGCCGATAAAGTCCATTTGTACCATAATTAGGTCGGACAAAACAAGATTTATTAGTGACTAGGATAAAAGAAGCTAAACCTTTTAATCGTTCAACTTTCCTAAAAGCCTCTCCAGACTTCAAAGTTTTTAAAAGTCAGACCCCTGAGTTGTTAGCAACTCTTTAAAAACCCTTTCAAGGGTTTTAAAATAGTTTATTAAAGCGTCTGATAAATCAAAAGGCATTTTATTTTTAGAATCGGCTTAAAAACGATCTTTTTTTGTAGCACCGATCGGTGCGACTTAATTGCTTTTGTTTAGGATTCTCTAAATACTTTTCTGTTATAAAATAAATCACCTAGGGGAGCAGTCGATAATTAAAAGTAATTGATTGTATTGCAAGGGCTATTATACAGGGTGATTGGAAAATTAACTTAAAACTTTCGGGAGCATATTTCCCTCGTAAAAATAAAAAATCGATAAATTTCCTTTACCCGGAACTTCCTTCGTTATGAATCTCCTTTCATTAAGAATAGTAAAGTGTAACCTCGCTCCACAAATAGTCATTTAATATACTGTCTTTTCAGTTTTTACCTATACCACACCTATTTTTTAAACTGGATTTAAAATACTTAATTTTTGTGTAAAATTTAAGGTAAATTGGATAAGTAACAGTAATAATAAAATTTGACTAAGCCGCCAATTTGTATCGCCATCTTGGATTTTTACCAAAATATGACCAGGTCATTCCCATATGACTTTTAATTTTAGTTCAAAATTTGAAATTAATCGGGTGAGTAGTTTTTTTAGCTATGCCACAGACCGACAGGCCAACAAAAAACAGACCGACGGAATTAAGAAAACCATGTTTTCCTATATTATCCTGCAGGTATGGGCAACCTTTGCTTAGCTGAGGGCGAATTTCGGGGCTTAATCAGGTCGCGGGCCGTAGGAAAGAAATAAGTAGGTACTAGTAAATAAAAAAGCGATAAAAATTTATTTATTAATTATAACAGCATAATCAGACATATAAAAAACAAATTAACAAAAATAGATAATAGAAAAATCACATGAAAATTAATGAGAGACTTGAGTTTGAAGCTGAGAAACAAGATAATAATATTGGGGTCAATATCATTAGTACATAGGCGCAACATCTGTAAACCGAGTACGATGCTTACTTTTATTAATTTTCATAAATGCAAGAAGCTGCTCACATTTATAGGTGCTACCGAATGTACATATTATTTTTCGTGCGAAAACTCTTAGCTTGTTTCGCCATCTTAAATTCGAACCACAACTTTACCAGTTTATCTCTTATTCACACTTAATTCTTGCACACAAAAATTGCAATTAATTTATTAATTATACTTTCAGGCTTTTTTTGCTAGACTTTCCAGAATTCACCGGTGACTTAATATAAATAATAGTTCAACATTTCTGGAGATTTCTCTATAAAAACTCGCACTACATTATCAGTTAAAATTAACATAGATCTAATTGTTTCAATAGACAATTGAGATTGTTCACTTTTCCATAACCAATTCTTAAAAGTGAAAATCCTTTTAGTGGGTACACTGGTTTGCGGAAAGCACAGAGAAAATTTTCTAGAATGCAAAAGATTCTTAAGTGGAATGTTTTCAGGTTCAAAATAATTAAAATTGTCTACCCACCTTTGATCAATACTTGTTTTTGACTGACCTGAAAAATACCTTTTCCTTGGACAAAAATTGCTGAAGGTAACTCACTTCATCCATCAAAACGCTCATTTTCATTAATAGAATTTTAAATATTTAAATTCAATAAAAGAAGTTAATCGGTCCTGAATTTCATCCCCACTGATTGGTTTATTTAGCATAATCAGTTTAAACCTTTAAAAGGTAAAAAATTAACTGAAAACTTATCCAGATAGTCCCAACTCCTAGGCATTTCTGTAAAACATTTTGACATGACTTTCAAACCAGCCTCTATTTATTTCTTCATTTTATTCCCATGTTTTTAAATAATTTTTTATAACTAATGGCAAAAATGTGTTGTTATCCATTTCTTTCAATTTTATTTTTAAATTATCAATCTCATTTTATTTTATTTTAGAAAAATGGCCATCAAGCAAACAGACAGTCGCAGCTGCCCTATTACTGGATGACACAAATTAGATTTACAATATTAACAAATATCGGGTAAAACACTATTCAAAAAAAAATTACAAATAAGCACGAAAGCAATGTTCAGCAAACAATTTTTCCTAACCAATCTCTTAAAAAGTCTCAAGTTATTAGCACATATATCAAGATTATCGTCTAACTGAGAAACATAATTATAAGTTCGTGTACATCTAATCAGAGGAGAATTTGAAAAATAGTTAGAATGAAACATTTTAATATCAAAGAGTGGCCTATTGCGAAGTACATAAGAATTTGCGTTAAAGAAAATATAGCTTATACAATATTGAGAATCAACAAGATTATTAATGACTATATAAAAACAAAACATCAAAATATTTCCTTCGAGATTCTAGGGTTTGCAGCTTGTTAAAATAATAAATTATCTACGTAAGGTGAAAAGTGTCTCTGTCTGTTAAACCGAAAATTTAGAGCATTGATAAATTTTTTCTGTACACATTCAATCCTATTTATATATTTGTGGTATAATGGATTCCAAACTGTAGATGAGTACTCCAAAATAGGTCTGACTATGGCATTATACAAATTAATCAAAGACCGAATGTTATTAAAACCCTTAGTCATCCTCAATATAAAACCTAAATTTCTTTGTGCCCGTTGAACAATAGTTTCTATATGAGTCCCAAACAACAATTTGGAGTCCAAAATTACTCCCAAGTCTTTCACCCTATCAACAAATTTTAATTTGACATTATTCAAAAAAATATCTAACGTGAAATCTAATTGAGCAACTTTTTTAGAAAACAAAATAGCATAACATTTATCGATATTGACGTGCAGCCTATTCAAAGTACAAAAATCCCAGAAATTAGTTATATTCCTCTGCAGTTGAAGAATGTCATTTTGACTTTTAATAGTTGTAAATATTTTCAGATCGTCCGCATATAGATAATAACCAGAATTAGTAAACCATTCCCCAATATCGTTCCAAAATATACTAAAAAGAATGGGACCCAAATGTGACCCTTGAGGCACCCCCGATGTTATATATATGCACTCAGATTTTGGATTGTTAAGAGCTACGAATTGGCTTCTACCGTGTAAATAACTTTGAAGGAGCTGAAGAAGTGCCCCGTGCACAACGAAATTGCCACGCTTTCTTATCAATGTCGGGTGATGAACTTTGTCAAATGCCTTGGGGAAATCGGTGTACACGGCGCAGGTATCCAAACCCTTCTCCATACTTTCGCAAACACTTTGAGTGAACGGTACCAAGTTTGTTAGAACAGAACGTTTTTTATAGAAACCATGCTGGCTACAGTCCAAGACACACTTAACCTCAAAAAAAAAGTTGTTTTAAAATTACCGACTCAAAAACTTTTGAAAAATGGTTCAGTAGTGATATGGGGCGGTAATTAGCGATGTTCATTCTGTCCCCAGATTTAAAGATAGGCACAGCTTGGGCGATTTTCCATTTTTTGGGGAATACCCCATATGAGATACATTTATTAAATATGACGTGAAGAGGCTGGGATAAACTTGGGCAGGATTTAAAAAAAATCGTGGGTAATCCATCAGGACCTGGCCCTTTGTTTGGATTAAGATTCTTTAGACATTCTTTAATCGTATCTTCCGTTATATGATTTAAGGTGAAAGTATGCTGAGAAGCATTTGAGTTTACAAGGGAAGGTGTATGAGCGGGCTCAAATACATCTCCAAAATATTTCGAAAAAAGTTCACAAATATCCTTATTATTAGTCGCATTCAAGTCATTTAGATACATTTTAGTGGGTAGAGATTTATTATTTTTTCTGTTATTTACGAAAGACCAGAAGGATTTTGTGTTTTTATTAATATTATCCTCGGTCGTTGTTATGTAATTTTTATAGTCATTTTTATACTAGTCTTTTCTTAAATCTGAAAAACAACTGTAATTATTGCGGCCACCATAAACCTTCCATTTTCTATGAGCAGTATTTTTTAACTTAATAAGAGCTATTGTGGGTCTGGAAAACCAGAGTCGGTGTTTGGATTTTGAGATTTTAACTTTTGGTATATATTTATCTATTAGGTTGTTTAAATTGTTGTAGAAAGTGATTAAATCATCATTGAGATCTTTAGACTTGAAAATATCAACCCAATTGTATTGGTTGATTTTGTTATTTAAGCTAGAAAAATCTGCATCACAAAACCTGATTTTGGTATACGAATTACAGTGCAAATTCTTAACACAGTCTAACTTAATTATAATATCCAAAGACGGATGATGACCATCCTCAACTACCAGAGGAGTTTCTCAACATTCATAAACAAAGAGTTTGATATAACAAGGTCCAAAACTTAATTATTGTGATTTAAAATATGGTTGTATTGTTTTAGATTATTTAGGAAAAATATATCACAGAAGTATTGACTACAAGCATCTGTCGCGTCACGGGGACGTAAATCATTATTGTCACTGTTTTCTAACCAGTTTAGATTTGGTAAATTAAGATCACCTATCACAAGAAAATGGTTATCTGAATTTTAAGACAATATTTCCTCCAGTTTAGATAAGAAAGCTATATAGTTATTCAAAGTGGCATGAGGAAGAATGTAAACGGTATAGATATATAATTTTTACCTCCCCTCAGCGCGACAGATACCCACAAATCCTCAACTATGCAGGTCACATTGCACCACTTCGAAATAGGCTCAGCCGAAAAGTTTATGTGGATCGCGGTCAACACACCACCGCCATCACTTTTACCACTTATCACATAGTCCCTGTCAAGTCGAAAGACGTTATATTGTGGGGGAAATAATTCCGATGAAGAAATGTAACTCTTCAACCAAGTTTCGGTAATACAGATACAGTCGCAGTCAACTGAGCTCACAGATTGAAAAAAATCTACACATTTAGTCCTGAGACCTCTTGTATTCTGAAGGTAAACATGGAAGTTATCTATTAAAGCCATATCTAGTCCATATCACCGCATATTACAGTAATAGAAGAAAAAAAACGGGAAGCCTGGTTGTGAACAGATACATCGTGTGGCTCATTGTTAGAAAAACAAATAAGGTAGGCGGTGGGGTGCGGTGGATCTATGTTCTTCAATTATGTTTGATTTAAGTCTGCAGCTCCGAGACGAAGGTTTTATCAGTGCTGTAATCAAACAAATCATTTGGCAACTTCGGCATTCAAATCGATAAAGTAACAATACCACATTAACAATTTATCATCAAGAACAAAATACAGCACATTTTACAGGACAGCAGATAAAAACAAAGGATAATCCTGTCAAAAACAGGACGAATGGTCAGCTTATTCATGAAGCATACCAAATATTGCTTAATTATAAGAAGTTTCAAAAGGTGTTCAGTGTATTACGGCTTCAGTGTATCTAATTATAAATATCATATTTTACCTTCACCTACTAAATCCAAACACAAATAAAACTTCTGTTTTCGAAATGCAACCGATGGCAATCATCGCAAGTTGAATCCTAATGAAAGGAATATAATATGAATCATATTTGCGATACGTATTATGAAAATTTATTTTTATCGTTTATTGATTCCGATTAAACAAATAAACAGGGCGACCTATGCAGTTCGCATACTTTAAATCAAATCGATTATTAGAGGATATGATGCAAAGTTTGACGCTGACCCAATAGGGAAGTATCATATATTTCTTAACCAATGACGCATTCATTCGTTTATCTTAAATATGCTGTTCTTTAAATGAACTTGTTTTTATCGAACTATTATTGTACACAGACAAAACAATTTTAAGAAAATGTGTATAATTATCTGCTTATGCAATTTTTCAATCAAAATTCAATATTTTCTACCATAACTTGACAAAATTTATGCGGCAAACAAAAGACATGAAAATTGGATATTTTTTAGTTTTGCGGCATTCACCAAGAGCGGTCGCAATTACTTTCAAAAAGTAATTGACTAACAATTACTAATTACTTTCAAATGTAGTTAAAAAATCAAATACCAATTACCATAATTCAGAAAAAACGAGTTCAATTACCAAATATTTTTAAAAAGTATTTCATTCCTGATGCAATTACGGTGATTCAAATACTGCGAAGTAATTAACTACTTCAAAAGTAATTGAATTACTTCAATTACTCAAAAACAGTTCAATTACTTCTAACCGGTACAATTACTTGTAATGTCTCTAGTAATTGAACTGCTTTCAAATTAATTTAATCATACTAAAGGTAGGTTTATACAGGAAATAAAATAAGAAATAGGAATTCGGAGGTAGTTTATAGAGAAAATAAAATTAAATAAGAACAATTGCTGTCAAATTTTGTAATACAATTTTGTTTTTTCCAAGCTTTTGAGTACTGCTATACCTATTGTATTAATTTTTGTAACACAATTTTAATTTAAAAATGCACATAACTCAACCAAATACTAAAATATTCAGTGAATTATCAATATCATATGTTCCAAGTCGTCAGGCGCACGCGTATTTTCCAAATAAAATAAAATAAGAAGATAGAAGTTGGTCAATTTTTATTTTATTTTATTGTATATAAAATAAATGTACCAGTTTCACAAAAAAGAACCTTAACTGGATAAAAAAAATGCATTCAATAATTGCACTTTTATGAACTCAATTTGACGTTCATAAAAAAAAGTGACGCAACCTCAACTGGATTCATTAAACCACTCCCAAGAACAAAACGTATTCGAAGTTGAGCACAGCTTTCTTGTTTCTAAATAGTGTCCACACTTGTTCTTGGAATCGTACCCTATTTGACACCGTGTCTAATTTTAACAAATGTGTCGACACAATATCAACTCAATTGTGTTAAAGAAGAGTTTGTGCCTAACTCGTACTTTTTTAGACACCATATACCTAGAATGTTCCCGTATTGTGCTAGTTTGGACACAGTAACAAAATTCGGACACCATGGTCTACAATGATGTTTCCCGGTTTTTTTGTGTCAAGTTAGGCAATTTTTGGAAACAAAAGGGGCTATTATAGAAAACATATGTTCAGTTCGGCACAATCATTAAGATGCCATGTTTTGTTAAGAAAATTCCACAATACTTAATTTGATTAAAATTGCGGAAAGAATAAAATTATCTTTAATTTAAATTTCTGGCTCATTTGGAGCAAAAATATATCGGAAATCGTAATAAATATATTAGCATCTGTTTTTCTTCAAATATTTTAAAAGTAAATAAAAATATTTAAATATTTAAAAATATTCATTGTTTTTAGAAGTGTTTTATCAACTATTATCAGAAAATTTGAGTTCACCGATAATTTACGATCGCGTATCACCCATGTAGCTACTTATTAAATATGCATATTTCTCATTTGGAGGCGTATTGGAAACAAAATTAATAATTGATATATTGTGTCCATTGTGCAACTAAATTTCTAAGTATCTACGGAAACATACAACACTTTGACAATACGAACTTATACTACAGACAATGCCGCTGCCGCCACCAAAGGCAACCCCGGTAAGTAGTACCTATAGAACCACATTTAAAAAAAAATGAAGCAAATCAATTTTATTATTTATTGGACAATCTTAATCTAGTATTTTTATTTCAGTTTAGACACCGACCTGACAGTTAGTAACATCCAATGATGTCCGGCCAAAAAAGCTACTATTCGGACTATCATACCAAAAGCAAAATCTAGGAAAAAATAAACTACAAAGAAACAACTTAAATAAATTACAAAAATTTAAAGATAATTAAAATTTAACCATTCATTGAAAATCCACCAAACGGTTGAGAGCGGGGAGTTATAAGGACATAATTCTAACTAAAGAGATCGTAGCTTGCTTAGCCATCGATAATATTTTTGAAGTATATTTTCATACCTATAATGTGTAATAATTTAGAACTCAGTTTCTATAAGCTCACATTGTCTTTAAATATTTAATTTTTATATAGCGCCAGGCAACATGCTGGATTTAACGTTGAAGGGGAAATGACAAGTAGCAATTGTTTTAAAACTCGTCGAATTAATGTTATAAAATCCTTCTTACTCTTAAAATAAGTTGCAATCCTTTTCCGCAGCATCTTCTTAACTAGGTAGAACAACAAAAGGGCACATCAAGTGTACAACAGTTCTTTTTCATCACATCATTTACAGGCAACGATTGGTATTGTTCACCTAAAAGTACCCACTATACTGGAAATCGGTTAGATAGATATAAAGGTTTCTTTAAAATCGAAGTTCTTTTAAAATATAATATTTCTATGTATACAAGGTGTTTCAATTTTGCCGGGACGATATCAACTAAAAAATTTTAAATGGGACACTCTGTATTTTTGTCCATTATTTGATTCCGTGTCAAAAATAAACGCAAGTTGCCAATCTAAACTATAGTCGATTTCTGCGTAGTTGCAGAGGTAATTAAGGTTATGTGAGATTTTTTGAAAAATGGAGTTATTTTTCAAATCACTATAAAAAATAGTAAAAACCTAAAATTGGGCGCTTGGGTGGTAATTTCCAGTTTATAAAGCATTAATGCATATACGGAATACAAAATGAATCCAAATTTACCTTTTTAAAATGAAAAAAGTCGACTTTTTTAAATAGAACACCCACTACGTTTTTTATTTATGCAAATGATCATAAAAATACCTATTTTTATATATATATATATATATATATATATATATATATATATATATATATATACATATACATATATATATATATATATATATATATATATATATATATATTATATACATATACATATATATATATATATATATATATATATATATATATATATATATACATATACATATATATATATATATATATATATATATATATATATATATATATATATATATATATATATATATATATATATATATATATATATATATATATATATATATATATATATATATATATATATATATATATATATATATATATATATATATATATATATATATATATATATATATATATATATATATATATATATATATATATATGCAATGGGGGCTTCAATATCAAGTGTAATAGCCCAACTTGTACTTGAAGACCTAGAAAAATCAGTGATAAACAATCTTGACTTTGAGCTACCATTTTTTTATCGATACGTTGATGACTGCTTGCTAGCAATACCAAAAGGAAACTCCGATTATATTATTAATGAATTCAATATACGGAATACAAAATGAATCCAAATTTACCTTTTTAAAATGAAAAAAGTCGACTTTTTTAAATAGAACACCCACTACGTTTTTTATTTATGCAAATGATCATAAAAATACCTATTTTTATATATATATATATATATATATATATATATATATATATATATATATACATATACATATACATATATATATATATATATATATATATATATATATATATATATATACATATATATATATATATATATATATATATATATATATATATATATATATATACATATATATATATATATATATATATATATATATATATATATATATATATTATATATATATATACATAAATATATATACTTATATATATATATATATATATATATATATATATATATATATATATATATATATATGCAATGGGGGCTTCAATATCAAGTGTAATAGCCCAACTTGTACTTGAAGACCTAGAAAAATCAGTGATAAACAATCTTGACTTTGAGCTACCATTTTTTTATCGATACGTTGATGACTGCTTGCTAGCAATACCAAAAGGAAACTCCGATTATATTATTAATGAATTCAATAATTATCACAACAAGTTACAATTTACTATTGAAATCGAAGCAGAACAGCAAATACATTTTTTGGATCTAACACTCTACCACGCGAGAGACAACAAGATAAAAACAGCATGGTACACAAAAAGCACCTGGTCCGGTAGATATCTACATTTTAGTTCTAAGCACACCCTGTCACAAAAAAAATCTGTCATAATTGGCCTGGCAGATCGAGCCTTACAATTATCTGACCCCGAATACAGCAAAACTGCAACTAATAAAGCAAAAGAGGCACTGCTCTCAAATGGTTATCCAAAATACCTCATAGACTCAATTTTCAAAAAAAGAATTCATAAACTCTATAATCAAACAAATGCACAAGAAAAAAATAGCTCAAATCGTAATACAGTAAAATACTTAACTTTACCATATGTTCCTAATTTATCTGGAAAAATTAAAAACGTAGTAAAAGCAGAAAACATAACAGTAAGTCACAAAGGTTTTAATCTACTTAATAAAAATTTTAGTAAATTAAAGACAGCTATACCAAAGGAAAAAAAGAGCAACATTGTTTACGAAATACCGTGCAATGACTGCAATAAAGTATATATCGGGCAAACCAGCCAATATTTAAAAAATCGCATTAACAGTCACAAATACGATAAAAGAAATAAAACAGCACTCACAAATCATATGACCGAAAACAACCATAAATTTAACTATGATAATGTTAAAATACTTATTACCGAAACTAACATAAAGAAAAGGGAATTTTACGAAATGATCTACATACAAAAAAATTCTAACGCGATTAACGCAAAAACAGACACGAAAAATTTACACAAAATATATCATACACTGTTAAAATGATTACTCCTACAATAAATGGTATGTACATAGGTAATAAAAAAAATCTGTATATAATAAATATATATATATATATATATATATATATATATATATATATATATATATATATATATATATATATATATATATATATATATACACTCACCGGCACAAAATTCCGCCACCATGTAAAGTCCAACTTCATCCAGATATTCGCTCACTACACGTGCAACGTGAGGTCTAGCATTATCATGCATTAATGTAAATTGGTTCCCAATGAAAGGAGCAAATGGAACAACCACTTCCTGGATTATTTCCTCAATGTAACACTGTGCGGTTAGGGTTCCATTTTCAACAAATACAAGATCGGTTCGTGCTTCGGTAGAAATACCCGCCCAAATCATAACTGAACCGCCATGATATGAGATTCGTTCTGATATGGTGCAGTCAGCATGTCTTTCATTCCTACGTCTGTATACCCGCTCACGACCATCTGGCGACCTCAAACAAACCCTGGATTTATCTGTGAATAGTACGTTTCCCCACTGTTCTAGAGTCCAGTCAAAATGCAATCTTGCAAACCTTAGTCGCTGTTGCCGATGACGAGGAAGGAGTTGTGGACATACTGCTGGCCTTCGTGAATGAAGACCAGCTTCTGCCAATCTTCTACGTATCGTTTTTTCACTTACATTTACTCCACTAGTCATTTGCAAGTCATTTTTTAGACACACAGCAGTAGATCTTCGATCTCTTAAAGAACTAACGACGACAAAGTGATCATCAACTGCAGTGGTTTTTCTTTTTCTGCCAGAGCCTTGCCGCCTTGTAAAAGTTCCCGTCTGTAAGTACCTATTCCAGGCATCTCGAACTGAAGACCTCGGAATTCTCAGAGTACGAGCGACATAACTTTTGCTACGGCCATCCTCTATTAACGCAACAATTTTACCCACGTCTGCTGGAGTTAATACCATATTGACATACAACATACAACAAATTATAATATTGTCACTGTCAAACATTCTGTCACCTACTTAGCCAACGCAGATAATTTTTAACCGAAAGCTTGACATGCATTTTCTAAAAATAACATTGTTTTAATAAAAAATCTGCAGCTCGAAGCAGAAATGAGGTAACGGTATAAATCAAAAAACGAAATGTTTAGAATACATTATTGATTACCAGAAACAGTATGTAAATAAAATTATCTACCTCAATTTTTCTACAGGGTGTTTTGAAGTGACGACAAAAAACAACAGTTTGATCTACTCCTGTATAATATAGTCTAATCGAAAAATGCTACTTTACAAAATAAATGAAGAAAAACACATTAAATGGATCTACAAACTGATAACAAAATCATGAAAATCGGATAAACAATAAAAAAGTTATAAAACATTGAACTTAGTCAAAATTTTAGAGTGGCGGAATTTTGTGCCGGTGAGTGTATTATATATATATATATATATATATATATATATATATATATATATATATATATATATATATATATATATATATATATATATATATATATATATATATATATATATATATATATATATATATATATATATATATATATATATATATATATATATATATATATATATATATATATATATATATATATATATATATATATATATATATATATATATATATATATATATATATATATATATATATACCTACATTCAATGGTTACAGAGAAAATCGCAATTTAACAGAAAATCTCAATTACTTCTTGAATATTGTTATGCTACATACTCAAAAAAAACTGTAGGAGGCAATGGAATGGATAATATAACTATTTGTTTTAAATTTGACAGTTTTTCAATTTATTTGTATTTTAGTGGTTATTGTTTTATTGAAATAATTTAAGTTTGAAATAATTGCATTTTTAAAACGTTTCCTTGTATCGGTGTTTGCTTGTTCTATTTTAAAAAATGCCTCAATAGTCAAGTCAAGGGCGACTAAATTTATATAACTGCTACAATGAAAATAATAAAAGTCCAGCACTTGCATTAAGAGAGTATCGCCAAATATTTCTCGTGGCAAGAATTCCAAACAAGAAAATTTTTGACAAAATTTGCACTCATGGAGTTTTGAAATATAGCAGAAGTGAAAAAGCCTCGTCTCTGAAGATTGTCAAATGAAGGTTTTATTATATTTCATTGAATATCCTACCAACTCTTTAAGAGGCGCACAAAGGGATTTGAATTGTTCCATGACCAGCATAAATCCAGTATTAAAAGAAAACAAAATATTCCCATATAAGTTTCTTCCAGTTCAATTTTTAAGTGAAGCTGATAATTATCAGACCAGACTAGATTTTTGTAATGAAATGATGGACCTGCATTTTTAGAGAGGGCTTTTACACAAAATCCTTTGGACAGATGAGGTGATATATTTCACTGCGTGAATGCATAACAAAAAAAAATACTCACTATTATTCTGAGACAAACAAACATTCGGTAAAAGGCTAAGACATCAAAGTGTTAAAGTGTGGTGTGTTATTATAAACGACCGCATAATAGGTCCTGTGTTTTTGACCACTATCTGAATAGACAAACATTTTTAAACATTTTAAGAAATCAAATTATGGAAAAACTCAATGATCTTCCGGAACATATTCGTGTGGAAATGGTATATCAACAAGATACAGAATGTTCCATACCACCGTGGAGAAGATATAAAAGCATTTTTAAACGAGCAAATTAATTTAATAGTATATATAGTAACGGTGAGATTCCATGGTCGCCGCGAAGTCCCGATTGGACACCCTCAGATTATTTTTTATGGGTCATATTTACAGATAGAGTGTATAGAAATCGAAACAATTATTCTGTAAGTGAATTAAAACAGAAAATTCGTGAAGAAATTATTAGTCTTAATAATAGTAACGCCGTCCGAAACGCTGTGGCAAACATTCAAGTGCGATATACAGCAGAAAACAGTATGTGGAAAATCAATTATATACTCATTTGTTTCAATTTTTTCCTGTTTATCTATTTCCATGTAATCTGTTGTTATGTTATCTGTTATTATATGTTGTTTATGTTGATAGCTATGTTACTCAAGAAGTTTGTTTCTAAGAATTAATTTTGAATAATGGTTTTAAATTTAAAATTTAGCAATAAATAAATATAGAATAAAATTAGAACTATAGTTACGCAAATATATAATATAATAATATATAAATATTATCCATTCCATGGCCTCCTATAGTTTTTTTTTTGAGTGTGCAGCATCACAATATTCAAAAAATAATTGAGATTTTCTGTTAAATTGCGATTTTCTCGGTAACCATTGAATTTAGGTATAAAACAAATTTCTAAAAATGTTTTCCATTAAAAAAACAGGACATTAAATACAGAGACGCAAACATTATCATGCATACTGGAACATTAAAAGGTTTAAAAACTATAAAATTTTCATAGTAATAATATTAATTTTAAAACATATTTTTTTGTTGTTTTTAGTTCTTTTTTTCATAGAGGCACAGCTTAGTGATAATTAAATAATATCAGGTATAGTACGTCTGATAAAATAAAATATTTAGATTCATTACATTACAAAACACACATATTCAAGGACACAAACTTAAAACATATCTATACATATTTACTAAATTTTTAATTTTTACGATACGCACCTTGAAATAGCGATTTACATGTTGTGAGTTAGTACAGTAAATGATATTTGAAGAATGGGGTTTGGAGCATTTCGGTTATCATATTTTTTTTTGTGATAATAAAAACGGTAGAATTTATCAGAGGTTTAGCTACAATGAAAAACAAATAATATTTTTTTAATATGTATATACAGAGGCAGATTTATTTTCTGTTTAAATTTAGACATAGAAAAGAAGATTTTTAAACTTGAAATGTTTTCTGATTATTTAATTAGGTTAAAATATATTTGACTTAAACCACAAATATTATTTTTATCATTAACTGCTTCACTTTCTTTTTTTATTTTTATCATCTCTTAAATGTTAATTTACGATAATAATTATCTTGTGCCAAAATCTCGGTTGCATTGAAATTAAACTCATGTTTTGTTGTATCTTCACGCTTGTGAAGGGCAGTAGAGGCATTTTTACTATATTTATGGCCTCTATTTCTGTTTTTTAAGAATTGAGTTGTCATTCCGATATATTTTTTAGAGCAATTCAAACACGGAATTGAATAAACTAAGTTCGATTTCTTTTTTTGTGCCACGTACTTACGATTTTCGTTTTTAATTGGTGCTTTCTTTTTATTATAATATAGATAATTTTAATAATTTGTTTAATAATTCTTAGAAGATTTTTTTTCTGGATAATGGTTATCTATTAACGTTTGTTTAACTTTTTCCAGAGTTTCTGGTCGGTATTCTGGAGCGGTTAGTGCGATTGCCCGTTTCATCTCAGATACTCCATTACAAGTTGTGCTATTGTAGAAGAGATTGGAGAACCCACTGCGCAACCATTTATCTGGCATTTATATATATATATATATATATATATATATATATACACATATATATATATTTATATAAAACAGGGGCGTGTAGTCCATGGAAGCAAGGGAAGCAGTGCTTCCCCAAAAAAAATGACAAAACATCTTCTAAAATATAATTTTTGAAATAGGAAACCATTAATTTAGTTTATATTAAAAATGCTAAAATATTATCTTAATAATCAAGCCCACAACAAATGCGGCCTTGACTCCGACCGAGCCACAATAGAAATCGAATAGAACCTCTGCGGGCCGCTAGCTTCTCTGCAGCTAAGTCCTATATGCTTGATTTCCTGTGAATCGAGCCAGAGGTTATTGAACTTTCCACCGGCTGTTTGCAATTTTTGCATTTCAGTCGCATGCTTTAAGTGGGGGCGGAAGCTAACGTTGAAGCAGGTTCTTTGTTTGAACGGCTATCCGTGTGTTGTGTGATACGTACGTCGCGTCGTGCATGGTGCGATATGGAAGAAAATAATACGAACGTGGATATGCAAATACCGTCAACTTCGGCTGTCGGTAATAACGTTGAAAATTTTGGAGAATTTAGTAAGAAGACTGTGTGTAAACGTGTGGTGTGTGTCTTAATAATAAAGGGATTTTCAACATTAAACTTCTCTGATAAGCTTCAAATAATTTCCAAAGGAAGGGCAAAACCGCCTATGAAAAATTTAACCACAAAAATGAAAAACTGTATGAGACATTTTTATCCGGAAAAACAATACGAACAATTTAAATGGCTAACAGGGTGTGAAAATATAAGTAAATTATTTTGTTGGCCATATTTACTTTTTGAAAATGGAAAAGGTCTCTGGAATAAAACTGGTTTTTCCGATTTAAACAATTTCCATAAAGCTGTAAAAAGACATATTATGTCCAAAGCGCATTTACAGGTCGTCATAAAAGAAAAAGTCTTCGGCAGAACCAGAATTGAACACACCCTTAATAAACAGTTGGAAATTAGTCACCGCCAACACAACGAACTAGTCGATAAAACAGGCAAATATTAAGAAGATGTTGTTTGTTTTCTCGGACGGTACGAATTGGGATTTAGAGGTCATGACGAAACAAGGGTTTCTTCAAATAGAAGAAATTTTCAAGATTTACTTAGTTTAATGGCTAAATATGATGATTGCTTAAAAAATCATTTAGAGCAGTCTAGCGTTTTTCGCGGAACGTCGAATCGAATCCAGAATGATTTAATTTCGGCTGTTGCAACCATTATTCTAAAAAGAATTAAGCAGGAGATTGGCGAGGCGCGGTTCATTGCTATTGTTCTGGACGAAACAACTGATATTACTAATTTTAGCCAATTATCTATAGTAATACGCTACGTTAAAACAGACGGTAAGTATTCAAGAGCGATTTTTAGGTCTTAAGAATGTGTCCGAAAATCGTACAGCAGATGCATTATATACCGTAGTTTATAACGTTACTAAAGAAATTAATGGAGAGAAAAAATTAGTTGCTTAAAGCTATGATGGAGCTGCAGTGATGGCAGGACAATTAGAGGGTCTGCAAGCTAAAGTTCGAGAAACTTTCCCAAGTGCTGTGTTTGTCCATTGTTTTGCTCATAAATTAAATTTAGTTTTATCCCAGTCTATCAATCACATTAAAGAGGGTAAAGTATTTTTCGTTACTTTAAGTGGCTGCTTTTTTTTCCAAGTCAACAAAACGTACACAAGCTTTGGACTCCATTGTTCACAAACGATTGCCCAAAGTAGCTGCTACTAGGTGGAACTATAATGCGAGACTTGTGTTAACAGTATCTGAAAATCGTGAATCACTGATTGAACTATTTGAGAATATAATAGAAAATAATGAAACGTGGGACTCAGAAGCAATAAATAGTTCGAGGGGGTTTTTGGACTGTTTGAAACGAGATTTTGATTTTAATTATTTGTTGTTGAACATATTTTCAGAAATATTTCCATTCTCGGACAATGTTCTTAATATATTACAAACTAAAACAAATGATATTGCTTTTTGCCTAAAAAAGTGGATGATTTTAGGTCCAAGTTAAGCCAAAAAAGAGGTGACTTTGACCTATTTTGGGAGAAAACGATGACGATAAATGTAGAGCCACAAGCCAAGCGTCTTCGAACAGACAAGGTCGGAGAAGTTCAAACATCATACAGACGCACAGACTAATATTTTAGCTCAAAACCTGGCCAAAAAGGCAAAATTTAAAACAACAGCAACAGACCTGTGGGTACGTATTTTTATTTGAAAGATAAATATGACGTTGCGTAATGCACTCGCCACCTACGATAAAGTAATCAGTGACTTGTACGCGTGATCGTAATTTAGCAATTGTTTTTAAGAAAAATGCGTTGACAGAATTGTGTTGACAAGCATCATTTCGTTGCGATAATTTATAAATTGGCTGGTTATTTTGTGGCATAATTGATCATGGATATTGTTGCAGAAGGTATGTACATTGTATTAATTATTTCTGTGAATGTTAAAATCCTTCTATAGGGTGTTTTTGCCGACCCGCCATTCTTACAAAAAAATTGTCAGAATTTATAACTTTTTTGTATATAGTAATGGTTTTAAACATATGCAACTCATCGCAACAGCACAAACTTTACGGGTTATTAAATTTCAGTATATCTAGAATTACTATACTGTAGAAAAGTTTCCCCAAGTTTTCACATTAACCAGAAATTAAAGTTCAAATGTGCTATGTCCAGTATAATATCATGACATGCGGTTACGGGCGAAAATCTACGGACACTCAACGTCAACTCAGCGTTTTCTGTCATATTTTATAAATATCCTCAATATGTCAAAAGCAACCTAAGTGTCCGAAATTTTCTGTGTCCAACTGTATATTATGGCAACATACAGGGTGGCGCATCGGCAATGTACTTTTTTTATTATTACTGGGCGTCTTTGCAGATTCTGTCAAATCTATGACTCGAAGGGAGAGAGGCAAAGAGACTATTTGATGAAAAACTAAACAGCTTAGAAGCAGAATTAGTTGCCATTACAAATTGCCCCCCTGAAAAACTTGCTATACTTCAAAATACCATTAAGAATTTTAAAACAGTTTATAAACGTAAATGGCTCTCGTGCAATAGTACAGAAAAACGTTTTTTGGAAAAACATCAACAATGGTTGGATGGAGGAATTACATTCCCTGCTGCCCCAGCTCCTCGCAGTTCCAAAGGTAGACCAAGTAAAGAATTTGCAGAACTAAGTGACCGATCAAAGCGGCGCAACACTATGGATCTTAGAATGAATGTCCCCCTTGATAAGTTGACATACGCGACACAGATGGGTTAGCGAGCTGCGGGTAATATTGAAACATCAAAAATAATTAAACATATTACCAAATCTCCAACTAGTGCGGGAAATTTTCGAAAGTTAGCCGCTATTGGTGACCAAAAAGCTACAGCGAAAAAACACACACCAGAAGAGGCATTGGCGATATTCGTCGAAGCTAATTTAACCATGAGTCAATACGAGGTGATTCGTCAAGCAAATAAAGATATATACCCATGTTACAAATACGTTCAAAACGCTAATTGCTATCCCCCAAAAAGTATTGGAGAAACTTTTGCCGAAGTGAAGTTACAAGATTTAGTCGACCACACAACTTTGCGGCTGTGTAAATATTTGGAACCAGTTTTCGAGAACATCCAAGGCGAAAATAAAGAATTTCTGCTTATATTTAAGTGGGGTTGTGACGGCTCCAAGCAATGCGAATATAAGCAAAAATTTGAAGATAAAAGCGACAGTGATGCTAACATTTTTCTAAGTTCCCTTGTGCCAGTAAGACTTATGTGTAGACAACAAATTGTATGGCAGAATCCTAACCCATCATCACCTAGATTTTGCAGGCCTATCAGAATGAGATTTGTCAAGGAAACTAAAGAAACCACTAATGAAGAGTTTGAATACGTGGAAAACCAGGCCAGAAATCTGTATCCAACAAATGTTAAAAATAATATCCAAATAAAGCACAAATTATTGCCAACAATGGTGGACGGCAAGGTGTGCAATGCTGTCACAAACAATGCTTCGACAATGCGCTGCTACATATGTGGCAAAACATCCAAAAACTTCAATGACTTAACACAAAAAAAACACAGAAAAACCGGAAACTTTTCAATTTGGGTTGTCAATATTGCACGCCAGAATCAGGTTCTTCGAATTCGTACTACATTTATCGTATAAAGTAAAGGCAGGATTACATGTAAGTCGCGTTACACTAAAAAGTGACAAAGAAAAAATTCAAACTGCCAAACAGAACATTCAAAAAGAGTTCCGCGAGAAAATGGGATTGCTGGTGGACATTCCGAAAGCTGGATTCGGTAATACTAATGACGGGAATTCGTCCCGTAGATTTTTCAACAATGCAGAGGAAGCAGCTGCTATTACAGGAATAGACTTTGAATTAATAACTAGATTTAAGATAATATTAGAAGTATTATCCTCTGGCTTCAAAATTGACGTGGAAAAGTTTTCTCTGTACACTATGGATTCGGCCAAGCTCTATGTAAATTTATATCCTTGGCAACCAATGTCACCAACTGTGCATACAATTTTAACCCACTCGGCAAGTGTTATAACACATGCTTTATTGCCAATCGGTCAGTTGTCGGAGGAAGCTGCGGAAGCCAGGAATAAGCACTTCCGGCAGTACAGAGAAAGCTTTACCAGAAAATTTTCCAGAAAGGAGTGTAACGAGGATGTGTTGAATAGGCTTTTGTTGACCTCAGACCCTTATTTAAGTAGCATAAGAGCTACGAAAAATACAAAAAAAAAGTTGTTTACAAAGGAGGCATTGGAATTCCTAAAAGCAGATATAGATGTTGATGATGATAGTGACATAGAGAATAGGCTGTAATCTTAATCTTAAACGAATAGGGGTCTTGTTTCGATTTTTTTTTAATTTAGGGTTTCGATATAAGCGGTAGATCTGTACCTCAGAGGTAAACTGTAGGTTTTAAGTCACTTTTTTTCAGATAATGAGATTTTAACTTCATTCTAGTTATCATAACTTCCTTTACCACTAAAATTTTTTTCAGGGTCCTGGCATTAAGCATAACCGAAATATACTCACTTTGATCCTATGTCAAGTCACTTAATTACACTAACTTACAAAATGTTTTTTGCCTTCCCTGAGAAATTAGGATTTAAGGACTTACAGTACAGTACAGTTTACCTCTGAGGTACAGAAATAGTAAATAGATATATACGTATTTTTTCTCTTTGTTGTATCTCAAAAACTGAAATTTGCTTATGTATGTCGATGTCATCATAAGGAAGCAGGCTCATAACCTAATACCATGCTTATAGTATATCTATGTATAAAAAACTAATAACCTTTTCGCTTCGCCTTCGTTATTAGTTTATTAGTTTTTGTACGTAACTATCGATTTTTAGGATTATTCTATAATTTACCACAGAAAAATAACTTATTTTTCATTGACGCATATTTTATGTTTTAGTACTAATAATTTATTATTATATGTTACACTAGTGTTTTTATGTTGTTTTCGGCCAAATAGAATTTCATGTTAAACTAGAGAAATTTTGTACCTATTCCTAGTTACCCTGCAAAAATATTTAATTTTACATAGCCACATTCCAATATTTACGCCCGTAAATATACTTACCATCACTAAATTAGATAAAATATTGCTAAATAATCATTAATTAACCGCATTCACGTGAAAAAAACAAGTAAACATTTTTGGCCAGGTTTTGAGCTAAAATACTAGTCTGTGAGACGCCTCTTTTATGAAATAATCGATCAAATTCAGCAACAAATAATCTATAGATTTAACGGTTCAAATGATTTTAAATTCCTCGAGCTTTACAATTTTGATGCATTTAAAGGAAAAACTTTTCCAGAAGATGCGTTTAAATCTCTTCTTCTTCATTATAGCCAGTTCTTCGACCGAGTGTTACTGCGATCTGAATTAAAAGTGATTTACGAAACTGATGACAATAGCGCAAAAAATAACGCTAAGGAACTAATGCAATTTTTAAAAGACAAGGAGCTGGAAGATGCCTACACCGAAGTGTCGAAATTGTGTGAATTAGTATTGACAATACCTGCCACAACAAGTTCATCAGTAGAACGCAATTTTTCAACACTTAAACGTATTAAAATTTCGTGAGAAATTCAACGGGGCAGGAGAGACTTTCGTATACATCGCTGTTGTCCATTGAAAATAAACTTCTCCAAAATATGTCGGAGCATCGACGTTTTTATGATGACGTCATTGACGAATTTGCAAAAAATGAACGAAGAATCGAATTACATTACAAATAAGTTTCTAAAAATTGCTTCCCTTTCTTAAAATTTCACCGCACGCCCCTGATATATAAAAGTATGTATTTTTATGATCCTTTGCATAAATAAAAAACATTGTGGGTGTTTTATTTTAAAAAAATCACTTTTTTCACTTTAAAAAGGTGCAAGATTGATTTCGCAGTATGTCCACCCCGTATAGGTGTAGGCAACAATTTTGTATTTCGTATATGCATTGATGCTTTATAAACTGATTTAAAAAATAGCTCCAGTTTTCAAAAAATCACACATAACCTTAATTATTTCGGAAACTACGCAGAAATAGACTATAACTTAAATTTGTAACTGATGATTATTTTTGACAAGGAATCAAATAATGGACAAAAATACAGAGTGTCCCATTTAAAATTTTATAGTTGATGTCGTCCCAGCCAAATTGGGACACTCTGCATACATGGAAACATATTTTAAAAGAACTTCAAATTTAAAGAAACTTTTGTATGAAATTTTTTTAGTATCTATTACAGATTTCCAGATAGTATAGTGGGTACTTTTACGTGGAACATGGTGTACACCCATTTTTAGATAAAGTGCAATTAAGTTCATCAAAGATTATAATATTTAAAACATATTTAGTGCTACCTTTACAGATATGCCAAGTAACATATTGAAAAGGTATTTCCTATTTTAGGTTTTGTTAACTTCCGCCTTTCTACATCCCGAGCCGCCACTGGTTTCAATAACTATAAAATTATTAATATTTTCTCTATAGAGAACGCTGATAATGAAACTAATACGTACATCCTTTTCCAAAGATTTAAGCTTCAAAAGTCCAAAAATAAGTTCATCAATTATCAGTTAAAACATGAAACCTTTTATATTCCTTTATGTAACCATTTTTTTTTATTTCGTTTTAAAATGTACCTATTTAATAAACTGCTGCAAATAGCTAGTTACACAAAATATGGGTATTATGTCCATTCATTTGGGTTTTAATATTCGTTTTCGAAAATCACGTAACCAACCGATAAAACGAGACAAAAGCAGGATTTATTGTCAAGCTTTAGAAACAGTACTTTAGCTTATATAATATGTAGTATTTCCAACAACAAAATATATAAAAAATTCTAAAATAGTATTTCCAATACGTTAGTCGCAGCAACTTTTCATACATAATTATTTTTACCCTTTTATAACTAGTTTTGTATAAAATATTAATAACCAAAGCCCAAAACAATTCTGAACATTTATTTGAAACGTAAAGCAGGAAACTATAAAAAATAAGTAATAAAAACATTAAATAAAACTGAATTTTGGAAAAAATCATATTTCACTTAGTTAAAGTAAGTTAGGAATACCAATAAATTAAAATAACATTTAAAAATACACACTCGACCATTTTTTAAATTGCAGATATCACAGATTTAATTTGCGGTGAGCTTTATATTTTAGATTTCTCGGTTGTTCCTTTTTCATTATTAGCGGTTTTCGTTGTAGTAACCATTTGTCTAGTTCTTTTGTGAGTTTTTTAGGTAAACACAGCGGCGTGCCTTAAAGGCACGCAAAGCCCACGGCGCCGCGGGGTGGGCGGCTACTAGGTGGCCCCCAAATAAAACAGGGTATTCAAATAAAATATTTTTCCATAGTAAAAAAAATCACGGATTTCGCAATTTTTGCAACCATAGGATACATTGGAAATGATAATAATATAATAACGTAATATATAAACCCTATGAAACATTTGGAAGTCACAGTAGTAAGTCAGCTATACAGGGTGCCCACGAACAACCTCTACAATATGAAAGGGGTGATTCTACATAAAAAAAAAACATGAAAACATTTTCATATTAACCTAGGTCCGGAAATGCTTCGTTAGGGAGATACAGGGTGTTGAAATATAAATTTTATTTTATTTTTTATTAAATATCTGTTGCAAGTAATAAAATTTTATCAAGAAATTGGGCATTCGGGGTATTTTTTGGGTGAGGACTCATAATTTGGTATTAGATTTCATGTGACACTTAGAGGGCGCTACGTACGCTACAATTATTTATGTAAATTTGCTCTAACTCTTGGCGATGCACTTCTGGGTTTTTTTACGAATAAATATTATTCTTGTACCTTTTCGAGGCAAAAAAGCTACACTTACGCAACAACGCTAGAGGTAACCGTTCTCGAGCAATTTGCAAGTTTATGCGTCGATGCAAGAAAAAAAATGTTTAATAATAATAAACTAAGGTGCATTTATTTCAAGACAATATAAAATTAAAGGTAAGTATGAATTATTCTAAACTATAAATGCTCCACGTAATGACCGTTAATTTGAAATTATAATGTAATTCTTTTTTTAGAAAACGTCTTATTTCTTTTTTTTACTCGAGTTATTTTTTATTTTAAGTTATGGTTTTTGTTAATTAATGTATGACATTTTTTGTTTACTTATTGTTTTGGAGAAAATTCTGCACAGAGCCCCCAGGAAAACTTTTCCGGGGGGGGGTGGGGGCCGTAAAAACTCGGCACGCCACTGGGTAAACATGACATTTTGAATCTGTTTTTTTATATATTCTGCTGTGAGTTCCAACGCTAATTGTTTTATGAACATCCTTCTATTTGTTATTACAGGATTTTGATTACATTTATATACTGTATCTGAATTCAATGTTTAACATTTTCTCTATAGTTAGGTCTATGAATACGCCCCCCATTTCTCAAAGATTTAATCTTTAAAACTCCAGAAATAATTCATTGAGCCTGAAACTTATTTTATGTGGCCAATTTTTTTTTCAGTTAATAATGTCCACATTTAATGAAGTGTTGCAAAGAAAGACCTGTATTTTATCTCCTGAAAAATAATTGAAGATTTCCCAAACATTAAAGATGTTATTGACAATTTTGCTGCAGACAATAATAAACAATGAAATTTTTATTTCTAAATATGTGCCTAACCGGATATCTCAGGAAATATATTAAAAATGTATTCCTTATTTAATTTTTATGAACTCTGTCTTTCTGGACGACGAACCGCCACTGAATTCAATGTTTAACATTTTTTCTATGGCGAGGACTAATTCAAATGTAGAAAAACACGGATTATAAACACATGCCCCATTTCCCAAAGATTTAAACTTCGAAAGTCCAGAAATAATTCCAGTCATTAACGAAAAGACGAAGCCTTTCTGGGCCACGAGCCGCCTCTGAATTCTGTGTTTAACATTTTCTCCATTGTTAGGTCTAATTCAGATGGAAGAAAACACGGAAAATGAATACGTGCCCCATTCCCAAAAATTTAAGTTTGAAAAATCCAGAAATAATTTCATCAATAATTAGTGAAAACTCGAAACCTTTGACATTGAGCCTCAAAACTAATTTATGATGCCAATTTTGAAGTGTTGCAAAGAAGGGCCTATATGTTATCCACTGCAAAACAATTGATTAAAGATTTCCCAACTATTAATAAACCTATTATTGACAATTTTGCTGCAGACAAAAATAAAACATTGGACTTTACTAATCGGACATCTCAGGCAATTTATTAAAAATGTATTCCTTATTTAATTTTTATAAACCCTGCCTTGGACCACGAGGCGCCACTGAATTCAATGTTTAACACTTTCTCTATGGTTAGGTCTAATTCACAGATAGAAAAACACGGATAATGAATACGTGTCCCATTTCCCAAAGATTTAAGCTTCAAAAGTCTAGAAATAATTCCATCAATCATTAGTAAAAACACGAAATATTTGACATTGAGTTTTATGTGGCTAATTTTTTTTTCAGTTAATAATGTCCACATTTAATGAAGTGTTGCAAAGAAAGGCGTATATGTTATCCACTCAAAAACAGTTTTCAGTAAATAATGTCCACATTTAATGAAGTGTTGCAAAGACCTATTTACAGAAATATAAGTATGTTGTTTTGATTTTTAATATTTTCGATTACAAAAATCACGTGAAGAACCTATGAAACGCAGTGGCGGCTTGTCAGGGTAGGCCTCTGAGGCCGCGCCTCACCCCCAAAATAAAGGAAAAGAGAATTTTTTTATATAACTTTTTATCTATTACCAATTAGAAATATACTTTTGAACAGTTTTAAAAAAAAAACAAAATGTAATCCCATAATAAATATTTTAGAAAATAAATTCTGACCACATCAAAAAACCGACCGTGCAATCAGTGCAAACCCATTCCTAAAGAAAGTGCTTTCGAATGAGGCGAAATAATTTTAGCTTGGAAAGTTTCGACTTTGACCTATTTATCAACGGCCGGTGCCGATGCCGGCGAGTCACCTGATTACGACAGAGCGGGATGGCGATTGCCGATGCACGCATTTTCCCGTTTTCTATTGCATTCTTGAGGCGATAAATCTGTAGCTTGGATATGCTTTTATTGGTTATTTAAATCACATGACTAGCGAAATATTCCAACGGCTTCTTTTTACGTGGTGCGTGCGGCTGAGAAAGAAATAGGAAATAGATTGCGATAATCGCTGATTGAGGGCGTTCTGTCTTTTAAGGTGAATAAATACGCGTGAGTAAGTTTTTGTTTTGTTTTGATTTGGTAAGTTGGACCCTTCCATTTTTTGTATTTGCTTTGTGCTTTTGAAATGAATCCTATTCACGACATTATTGCTTCATTAATTGAAACGCCTTTTTTAAGAAGAAGCGAAACTGAAAAGAAACAGATATTAGGTAGCCGTCCGACGCCGAAAATTTTAGCAATATTTAACGATAAGAGGCAAGGTAAAAAATATTCAAGAACTTTTCAAATATCTTGGTACGAAACTTATAGGTGGCTATGCGGAAGTATTTATAAAGAAAGCTTATATTGTTGGCCTTGTATTTTATTAGGTTGCGTCAAAAATAATTGGAGTCCAGGGGGCGGATATTCGGAATTAAAAAATTTTTCACGAGCAGTAAAATCGCATGAAAGTTCAAGAGAGCATATTAAAAATTCGGTAGCACTTACAAGACTGGAGCAAAATAGGGCGACTATTGCGGATGCACTACAAGAAAATGCAAGTCTTAATAAAATTGTTTATAATGAAAATGTTCGAAAAACCCGTTTATTATTAAATTATTTAATTGATGTTACTATTACTTTGGGTAAACAGGACTTGGCATTTCGAGGTCATAATGAAACAACAGATTCTTTTAACCGTGGCAATTTTAAGGAAATATTTGCATGCTTAATAAAAAGAAATGCCGAACTTACTGAACATTGTGCTAAATTTAGTAATATTTTTACGGGACAATCTAAGACTATACAAAATGAACTAATTGGTTGCATACATGACTATATTCAAGAATATATAAAAAAAGAAATCAATGACACCGATTGTTGTTTTTTTGGCGTAATTGCGGATGATAGCACTGATATAACAGAAAAATCACAGTGTTCGATAACAGTTAGGTATGTGACCAACGGATCTTTAAAAGAAAGATTTTTAGGATTTTTTGACGTTAGCGATAATAGAACAGCAGAGAGCCTTTTTCATTTAATACAAAACAGCTTAGAGCCTTATGACTTTAAAAATAAATTGGTCGCGCAGTGTTACGATGGGGCTAGTGTTATGGCAGGTGAAATAAATGGGCTTCAAACAAAAGTTAGATCTATTGCTCCTTTAGCTATGTTTACTCATTGTTGCGCCCACAGATTAAATCTAGTTTCTAGGAACAAAACTGATTACCCAAAGTCGTATATTTTTTGCCACTTTATTAGGAATACCAAATTATTTCCACCAATCACCAAAACGGTCTTTTGTGTTTAATCAGATAGTAGGTAAAAGAATTCCGCGAGCTGTAGAAACGCGATGGTATACACGGTCTAATATTTTAAACTTAGTGGCTAATGAATGGGACAATTTAATTATAGTATTTGAAACTATTATTAATGACTTAAGTTCTGGAACAGAATCTATTAATGGTGCAAAAGGATTTCTAAAGCATTTTAATGATTTCGAATTTTGCCTTTTAACGCATATTTATAAACAAATTTTTAGTTGCACGGATGTACTGTTTCAAATATTACAGTTAAAGCATTTAAATATAAATTACTGCATTTCGCAAATAAACCTTGTGAAGCAACGAATTATTGAATTTAGAAACGAGGACCATTTCAAAGAACTTTTCAATATTGCTAAAAAAGCCACTATTCTGCCAACTAACACACGTCGAGGGCAATGTTCTAGCGACTTTGATATTTTTACTAAATATAAAATATTATATTTCGAAATAATAGATTGTATAATTCTTCAATTAGGGACGCGGTTTGAAAATTTAAATAATTTAAATTTCTTTGCTTTAGTCGATTGCACAAAATATTCGGAATATGTTAAATGCTTTCCAGACGACTTATTAAATAATTTATTAAAAAATTATCCAAACATTTTTGACAGAGATAGATTAAAGAATGAGCTTTCTGTATTGTATAGGGATGAACAATTTTCAAATTTAGATGTCGAAAAAAGTCTAGCTTTGTTATTTAAAGATTTTAAAGCAATTTTTGCGGAAGCATATAAGCTTTTTAATTTAGTTTTAACTATTCCCGCAACAAGTGTATCGGCCGAACGAAATTTTTCATGTCTTAAACCTACAAAACAAAACCTACCTAAGAAACACAATGATACAAGAACGGCTTTCGGGTTTAGCAATGATGTCAATAGAGCAGGAATTACTGTCAGAACTTAGTGAAGACCAAAACTTTTACGACCAAATTATAGATAAATTTGCAACCTTAAAAGACAGACGTATAGATTTAATGTACAAAAAGTAGTTTTTTTATTTCATACAACTATTTATTTTAAGTTTTAATAAACTAAATTATGTTTTTATTATCGCAATCACCGCTATATGTTAGTGATAGGTGTACATATTTTACTTGTTTTATTTACTTTTTATTTACTTTTTTTAGAGTTTATTTTTTTAGTTTTTAATGGTTTATTAGGGCTATTGGCGATGACCTCCATTAAAAAAAAATGTCAACGCGTCGCAGAATAATACCTCATGGGTGACGTGGAAATTTATTCACATTTAAACAAAATTAACCTCATGTAGCCTCACCCTTCAATATACTCACGAGCCGCCACTGATGAAACGAGAGAAAACAGGATTTACTGTGAATCTCTAAAAAAAAGTACTCCTTATAAAATATTTCATTTTTGAACAACAAAATACATATATGAAAAAATTGATTTAAAAACGTCAATTTTTCTTTAATATTATTTCTGTTCCACCGCAAGGTCTAGGTCAACGAAAACCGTATCAAAAATAAAAAACCAAGCAAAAAAATCTCTAATGGCGTGCCAATTGATAAATAGCGAATGCGAACCTAAAAATAATCCAAACATTTCGGAATCAAGAAAAGCGCAAAAATAGATGTGTCTATAAACACAGCGGTGAATCTTTACAAATCGATTCCGCGAAACAAATCTTCTTAATTAAATACATCAATAAAAGGGTGCAAAAACATCACTCACTCACCCATGAAAGTTAAACACAAATCAGGTGTACGACAGTCCTTAAACAACACAAAATCACAGTAATCCGAGTAACAGACCGACGCGAACGAAACTTTCAGTTCATTAAAACCGAAAACACTATTTCGAAAGATGCGGGCAATCTGTGAATGAAACAACCAGATGACTACGATTAGGGTGGACACCTTTCTTAGTATTTCCGTCCCCCTTGTCGTATTCTTTGGTGGGAGTTGAGTAGTACCCGAACTGACAAAACGCTGCCGACTAACGAATAAGCTCAGAGACTTCTGACTCGAAAACTCAACGGCAGGCTATTTTCGAGCACGCCTGTCTTAGTGCATATCGTCGCGAGTTTCTGCGAATAATTATCTTGAGCACTCCTATCCAGATGCTGAAAATGTTCTGTTTATAAGACGCCGTTTTAGACTTGACCTTAATTTTCCGAAAATTTAACATTAAGCACGTGGATTTACCGATATTATACCGGGTGGTACTAGAATTTTTATTTCAGTAATATTGGCCGAAATTATTTATTATATATTTTCAAAAATTGTATGGTAAAAAGTCCTCCATATACAGGGTGTCCCACGGAAAAGTAACACATTTCGCGAGTTAATAGCCCAAAAACGAAAAATGATATCGAACTGCGGTTTTCACCGAATGGCTTAGATTTGCTCCGAGTTTTTTCTTGTCAATGTTGCCCATTTATCCTAGGATCGCGGAGAAATACCTATTTTTTGGGACTAAATTACTGTTTTATTTTAAATAGGACACCCTATATATTTTTATGGTCTTGGATAGCCTGACACTTCTTCTTTTAAAAAATACATAGTTTAGGGATTTAAAATTCTTGCTTTGAACCTAATTTCAAATTTCTTTATTGCTACAAATACAATTTAGTAAAATAACGAAGGGTAAAAAGTTTTATTTTCGTGAAGATAAATAAAAACTATAACAATTGTTGTATGTAACCTCCATTAACTTCCACACATTTAGTCAATCTATAGAGAAAATTTCCATATGAGTTTTGAAACATTTCCTGTGGAATTAATTCTATAACATTTCTTATGTTAATTTTAAGTTCTTCCAAATTTCGTGGTAGGGGATTGTAGCACGCTTCCTTCACATAATACCAAAGAAAAAAGTCTGGGATCGTTAGATCTGGGGAATATGGAACCCACGGTATAGAACCTCCCCTGCCTATCCACCTGTTTGGAAAAACTCAATCCAATGAATTTCTCGCAATATTTGAATAATGCGCTGGGGCGCCATCTTGTTGGAAATATATGTCATTAACTACCCCTTCTTCTTCAAGTTGCGGATAAAAGAAAAGTTCTAACATATCGGTGTAGTTAGCTCTAAAGGCGGTATTCTCCATAAAGAAAAAGGACCGTACATCTTGGTGGACGACACACGACATATGCGGCAATTATGTTTATGTTGCTTCGTCTGACATTATTATTTGCGCATTAAGAAATTGTCTTGTTAAATCTAGAACTGTTTCACATATGTAGTTTCGTTGTTCGTAAGCGTGGGGTATAATTCGTTGAAATGTTTGAATTTTGTATGCCTTAAATTTAATTATCTTTAAAAGTCGCTCTACTTTACTTTTCGGCATCATCAATGTGCTGGCCATTTTACGAATAGATATTTAATAATTATTATTACTTAAAATTTCCCCTACAGCTAAGACTTCGTTCAGTAGCACGTCTGCTCCGTTGTCACGTCGCTTGATTCTCTCCAAAGAGCCTGTATCTCTAAACCGTTGCACCCATAACAAAATCGACTTTCTGGATTGGAGATTTTTTTGGTGTACGTAATCTGCATCTGGATATTGTTATTGATTTCGTTTCTGCATATGTGATTATTAAAAATGCTTTTTCAATTTGATTAAACATTTTAAAAATCGAAGAAATTAAAAATCGGACAGTTGCCTTTGACAACAAACTTATTTTTAATGGTCGACAGGACGACGTCTACAAACTTTTGTTCCGAAACACACTTGATAGTTAATAGATAGCGATGGATGACATCGAAAAGTAGAGCGACTTTTAAAGATTATTAAATCTAAGGCATACAAAACGCAAGCATTTCAACGAATTATCCCCACGCTTACGAACAAAGATACTAGATACCCATGTGAAACAATTCTAGATTTAACGAGACAATTTCCTAATGTGTAATTAATAATGCCAGACGAAGCAACATTTCATGTAAACAGAAAGGTTAACTATTATGCAAGAGTTTACAAAGTTGATTTAAAAATCAAAGAACTTAAAATAAATATCCCCATTCTATGTATTTTTGAAAAGAAGAAGTGTCAGACTATTCAAGACCATAAAAATATATAGGGTGTCCTATTTAAAATAAAACAGTAATTTAGTCCCAAAAAATACGTATTTCTCCGCGGTCCTAGGATAAATGGGAAAATTTGGCAACACTGACAAGAAAAAACTCGGAGCAAATCTGTTACTTTTCCGTGGGACACCCTGTACACTGAGCGTCAATTGAACTCGAACGCCTAGTTTTTGTATCGAGAAGAGATACTGAGATGTGCTTCGCAGATATGTTGCAAATCCTGTTGGAACCAGAGGGTTGTGGTTTTCGCGACAGTGTGCTTACTTTTTGTGAAATTAAAGACGGCATCAACAGAATTTTCTTAACGCTTTTGGTTTTTGAGATACAGGGCGTTTTTGAAATTATTGCGTTTTCAGGCACCCCTCGTAGCCCAGCTATCTGATAACTTATCAAAAAGTCGAACACTGCTCCTTATATGACTTTTTCCGTAGAATTCAGTGTCGCTTTCAGAATAAGTGTACGGGGTTAGGTCAAAAAGTTATCGGACCCTACTTTATTTTTTTTAATGGGACACTCTGTATATATTTTTTTACGTTTATTAGGAATAATGTAGGCTATCCAAAAATATATGCAGGGTTATTTTTTATAATTTGCCACCGCTTGAGAGGCTTATTTTTTCAAGATACAAAGAAATAGTTCTTACGAAAGTTATAGGGAATTTCTAAAGATTTACATGGCAGCAACTTTAAAAACAAAAGACGATCAGAGAATCACCAAAAAACCATCAACTTTGTTATTTTAAATGGGACATATTGTATTTTTTTGACTATTTTTGTCTATATTCGGAACAGTAGTTTTGGACTTTTTCTACTTTAAAGTTACCACATATGGCAATTTCACAGATACGCAGTCATACTTAAATCACAGTACCCATGAAATGACGAAATGGCTTTACCCATGGAATGTCACCAACAAAAACAAAACACTTACTTTTATTCGTAAGTAAAATATTTTGTTGATTTTACGGAAAACAAAATTAATAAAATCTAAAATGCAATTTACCCAAGAAGAAAAACTAAAAATTAAAATACAGGCTGCTATGTGCAAGAGTTCCCTCAAGAAAAACTGTTGCATATATAGTAAAAAAACCATGCACATAGAAAATTCTTGCAGAGGCGAAGAAGACGAGCAAATTTTGACTTGGACGAGGAATTATCCATATTATTATATTTTGAAGCTAAAAAAATTCTTTCTTTAGGTAGTCTAAAAGTTAAATTAAAACAAATTTTTAGAAAATACAAGCAGATCGATTCCGGACGTCTCCTGGATAAATGGAAAATCGAGGTTCTACATCCGTTCAGTGCTAAAAAAAAATCGATACCGCCCGTATAAAATTAGACCAGTGCAACAATTAACCAACGCCTCCACTTCTGTGAGGATATGCTAACCAGACTGAGGCAAGATATGCTGTTACTCAGAAGGATTTTGTGAACTGATGAAGCTTGTTTTACCACAGCCGGAATGTTTAATAGAAAAAACAAGCACCATTGGACAAAAGAAATCCACATATAATTGAAGAGCGAAAGAGACAAGGAAATGTGTGATGCGGCACACGATGGTCGATTTTGCCCAAAAACATGGCATAAATTAATCCAAAGTATTTTGTTTGTTTTTATTGAGTAAAATATGTCCACTTTGGTGAAATTAGATGTCAAATCTATTTTCGTGCTATATTTTTATTATACAGGGTGTTAAAATTAAAATAATTGCTTTTATAAGAGATCAGAATGTCTTTTATCTATAGGGTGTCTGTAAAACCTTGAAATGTATACCTGGTGCTAAGATATGATGATCTAAAGTAACTTAATCTCAGTTCTAATGTTGACAGTGTACGAGATACAGGGTGTTAAAAATTTTTTTTATACTTTAGTTTTTTGATATACCTCATACATTTCTAGAGATAACTAGACAGGATAGTGGGTCCAATGTCTGCAATACCCCCATAATAAATTTTAGTAAAATCTACATAGTGTTATTTTTTTCGGGACAATGTTAAATACCACTGAATGCTTCAATTTTATTAAATTCCCTCGACGTTGCACCACATAAAAACTTTTTTGGGTGGAATTGTTTTCCATTGTAGCATTCCCAACCGTCTCTCCATTGTAAAAAATAGTTTATACTTTACTTGGACAACAATACCACTCACGATATAATTAAGGGGAATAAGGTTTTTGATCTTAAAATCCATGTGTTATTTTTGTAGCACCTTGAACTCTTTAGTCTCTTTGGCGATTTGAACCTTAATAGGACGACAGAACCGTGTTGAGGAAGGCCTGCAATTTTGCCAGATTATGATATCAGGTTTATTATTTTGCTCGAAACTGAGTCTGATGGCTACTAGATTCATTCACAACAATTCCAGCAGGGTAACATTTTCCTCTAAGACCTGGTCATATGAAGGATATATGGAGCAATTAAGGTTTATAGCCTGTACCTCCAGTAAGTCGGGAATACAAGCATTGCTTTTTTTTATTTAAAGCATTGAAAAAATCGTCTGCTTTTTCCGACTCTTGATTTATTGGTTTTAATAATTTTGCCGCATTTATATTATTTTCGGTCCTATACTATCCGGTCTCAAGCCATACACTGAATTGTTCAAAAAGTCGTTGTTTTCTTCTGTTTGTAGAATTCTATTTATTCTTAAATTTGTAAAAAAAGTTATTTACAGTTTTTTTAGCCTCAATGGTCAATGACGTATAGCCAGTCAGTACCAAAATTCTACCCTTTAGTCTTAGGAATTTTGTATTTAGATTTTTTCCGGGAAACTTATGATAATTTCACTTAATTGTCGGAAGCTTAATGTTGAAATTCCATGTTCGCCTGTGAATGAAATAAAAATAACAATAGATAGCAAATTATTTTTGGTGAAATTAAGCAGATCCTGAACAAAAAGACATTAGCCGTATTTATCAGGTAAACGCGCGATAATAAATATTACCTATAAAAACTTTGTTCAGTAACAAATAGATATTTTTTTAATATTAAAAAGATGTTTTTAAACATATTTTCATATCGCTTTATTATCGAACATGCAAAAATGGAAAAGTAAAAAAAATATGTATAATTGGTTAAGAATTGTACATTTTAAATAAATTTTAACAGGCAAAATTTACAAGAAAATCTACAATTAGACTATCCTTTTGCTGTTGCATCCCCTAGCAGCTATTTTATAAACTAAAAAATATGTCTCAACGTTTTTATGTGGCTGAAATAAGCCATCCATTTTTATCTAAAATTAACGACCAATACTTTCGAAGATATGACTGGTGGTCAACCCTAATTTAATAACTCTATATTTTCTTATCGGCATTTTCCGGCAACGTTTGTTAGCAGAAAATATAATAAATAATTTAAAAAAATATATGTGATAAGTGAAATGTGGTGAAAGCATAAACAAAATGACTTTTCAATTTAGAAATAAAAAAAAATATACCAAAAAATACACTGCTATTTATAACCCATTCAAAATTGTCCGAAGTTTAAATATAACGTTATGACATACAATATTTCTAAACAACATACCTTGCTCGTTGTTTTCCATGATAAATCAACCTTACCTATTAATTATAAAGAGTTTATTTTATTCACTAAGAAATCAATTTTGTAACGAAAAGAAAGGTATGAAAATTAACTCCAAATTGTTGACTTTGACCTTTCTTAACGTCAGTTTCAAAGGCAACTAGATATTTCATATATTAGAATCCCTACAAGTTCGGTTTAAAGTAAAATATATTCAAAAAAATATTTTTTATTTCTGCCATGTTTTCTGCAAAATCGGCCAGTGTGCGGCATCTTGGGAAACCAAATTATTGGTCCAATATTTATTGAGGGTACATTAACGAGGGAACGATATTTAAATCTATTAAATAACGAAATCGAGCATTTTTTTGGAGCAGTTTCCTTTAAACACTTATAACCAAATAATTTGGCACCAAGATGACGCACCACCACACAACATTCGAGAGGTCACAGAATTTTTAAATGCACGATATAATTTGTGGATTGGCAAATATGGCCATATTCATTGGCCCGCAAACAGTCTTGAACTTACACCTTTGGACAATTTTTTGTGGGGATACCTAAAGGATAAAGTGTATCATAATAGAACGGACAGTGTTGACAAGTTGCGACAAACAATATTGTACGAAATTAGAGTTTTAAATACAGAATGTCCCACCTTCATTATCCAAGCAATTAGGAGACTGGAAAGAGTGTTTCAAAATTGCTAGGATAATGGAGGGGGTCACGTGAATAGGCTGTAAAAATATTAATTCCTAGTTCTTGTTTTGTTTTTATTTGTTAGTTTGTTTTCGTTGCATTAGTATATATATAATCACATTAAATATATTTTTTTTACAAATTACTGTTTTGTTTTTGTTGGTGACATTCCATGGGTAAAGCGATTTAAATATCTGTGGATTGCGTTCACGTCCTTTTTAGTTTTTAGTAGACATTTCATCATTTCATGGGTACCGCGATTTAAGTATGGCTGTATATCTGTGAAATTGTCATATGTGGTAACTTCAAAGTGGAATAAGTCAAAAACTACTGTTCCGAATATAGACAAATTTTATATTTTTAGAAAGGGGAAAATGAGGAGAATCCAAAAATGGCAAAAAATGCAGAGTGCCCTATTTAAAATAACAAAGTTGATGGTGATTTAGTAATTTTCCGATCGTCTATTGTTTTTATCTTGAAAAAATAAGCCTCCCAGGGGGTGGAAAATTATAAAAAATAACCCTGTACGGGGTGTCCCAAATTCGAAGGTGACCATTGGGATCTTGGAAACCGTAAGAGATACGAAAAAGTTTAAATTATGGCAAAGTTGCGTATTTTGGTGCTCAATAAAATGCTCTTTGGAAATTGAAAAAATTCCGACTAATTTCGGAGATAACCGAAAAAAACCGAAAGTTCAAATTTTTTTATTTATTTTCTGCTGACTTTATTTAAAGAGATATTACAAAACAAATTGCACTTTTTCATTGCCACTTTTTTAGTTTTTTAAAGTGGCGTTATTATTTTTTTGATTTGACGTTTCGGTTTTTCGGATCCATCATCAAGTTAATTTTTTTAAATACGGATCTGGATTTTTTATTTCAAATTTCGAAAGAGTTCGAAATTCTAAGCACAACAATATATCGCACATATTATTTTAATCAATTATAATACTCTAAAATTGGTAAAAACATAATTTATATTTAAAATACGTTAAGGTGGCTATGAAACAATAATAAATCCATGAAATTATTATTTTAAGTTACCATGGAGATTTATACTGACGTTTACTAATATAATACTCATTGTAATGTTTTTTTTTTAACTGTAACACACAGCTATAACGCGCCAACGTTGTAGCAACCGTTTAATAGAACAACACAAAAATTGTTTGTAACCTTTATTTAGAAAAAACTAAAGCTAGGTATATCAGAAGTGACAACATAAATAAACAAACTTATCGAATTTTTAAAACTAAAGTATACAAAAATAATTACATATTATAAAAGGTATTCAAACTGAAAACCCTGTGCTTCAATGCATTTTGCTGCAAGTCTACGAATTTTTTATATCGCCCGTTGTATGGTTCTAGCAGGAATGGCTCTAACCTCCCTAATTAAATTTTCTTGAAGTTGGTTAATGTTATCGGGTATATTGCGATATAAACGATTTTGTAGAAACCCCCATAAGAAGTAATCCAACGGATTAGAGAGACTTCTCGCAGGCCATCGCACAGGTCCAGTATTTCCGATCCATTTATTTGGAAACAAGGCATCTAAAAATTGTGCAACTTCACGTCCATTATGCGGTGGTGCACCATCCTGCTGCCACCACAACTGTTTGCATTCTAGGTATTTGCAACTCATTTTCGTAAAACCTAGTTGACCCCCTAGGAGCATTATTGACCTTAAATGAAAAAAAAGTATAAGATATGAATTTAAATTAAAACTTTATTATTTTACCATTAATGATCTTTTCTGACTTCATTTTCATCAACTCTACGAAATCATTTATTTCTAGGTTTGTTAAAGCTTCCAAATACACCGTGAACAAGTTGGTATCAAGTTTACAAAATAATTTTCATGAGGCTGTCTTCGCTAGTGTGATATTGAATAAAATATTCTTGACTTGAAAGTATATGTATTTTTTTAATTTGTAATAAATTCGTAGCATTTTTTACGTTTTTTATTTTTTACATTTTTTTATTTTTTATAACGCACAATAAATAATAAAAACGATAAAAGAAAATGTTTAAATCACCATAGTAACGTAACTCAAAATAATAATCAGATGTTTTTTTTTGTTTCATAGCCACCTAACGTTTTTTAACATTAAATTTTGTTTTTATTAATTTTAAAGCCTTATAATTTATTAAAATAATTGTTGTGCTTAAATTTCTTGAAATTTGAAATAAAAAATCCAGGTATTTAAAAAAATTAACTAAAAACCGAAACGTCAAATCAAAAAAGTAATAACGCCAGTTTAAAAAACTGTGTTTTTGTTTTGCAATATCTCTTTAAATAAAGTCAGCAGAAAATAAATAAAAAAATTTGAACTTTCGGTTTTTTCGGTTATCTCCGAAATTTTTTTTTCAATTTCCAAACGGCATTTTATTGAGCACCAAAATACGCAACTTTGCCATAATTTAAACTTTTTCGTAAACGGTTTCCAAGATTTTCGAATTTGGGACACCCTTACATTTATGCAGTTCTTTATTTATTCTTTTGTCTCGAATTAGCAGGCAGTAGGCGATGGCAAATTTGTTTGGAACAAAAAGCAAATTCTCAAAAACTTTACGGCTTTGTCAAGTTTTGATTGTTAATGAAATATTTTTGTTGTTTTGGTATTTCAATTTAACTAAACTGCCGGAACTTCGAAGTCCACCAAAGAAATTTTGTACTGAAAATTCAAAATGAAATATTTTTCTTACGGATGAAGATTTCGAGTAGCGGTTTTCGGCTTTTATTTGATCAATATCCATAGTATGTAGCCCGATAAGGACAGCCTCAGGACACCATAGCACCCGTCTTATACAGGGGGTTTTATAAGACTGTCATTTTTGTTGGACCAGAATTCTTACCATGGAAGATTTTTTTTTTTTGTGCAACCAAAATAATCTAGAGCTAGGTACGAAAAAACAATTTTTAGCGATTTTGAAATTTTGTCTTCGTTTCTGACAAACGGGTTTTTTTCGAAAAATAGATTTTTTTCAAATATTCTGCTGAACAAAGCCCACTTGTGGTATTCAAAGGTATATCTATCAGATTACGAACAAGGTTGGCACCCCTCAATTTTCAAGCATGAATACTGTATACAGGGTTCACCAAAAACTAAGAGGTTGATGTTAAATAGTGATTTGTTGGGTTTGGTTTTTTTATCAATCTTGAATTCGATGTTGCTTCTTATTTCAGTTTTCGTAATAGTGGACATCTTTGCCGAAACAGCCTATTTTTACAAAACTTCACAGGGATGTAAATCTTGACGAAATATTAAAAATAAATTATATAATTTTTCTCTAAGCCTCACCGTTTAGAATATACAGAGCAATAAGCATGTGTGATAAAAAGGACATTTTATTATGTAGTATTTTGGGACCGCTGTTAATTAGTATATATACATCCTCTTTTTTCATACATCTTAAATACACCAACTATCATTTATATGCAGACGAGACACAACTCTACCTCTCTTTTAAACCATCTGAATACATTGTTGCAGAAAATAAAGTGAACTCTGATTTGAATGCCCTTTTTAAAATATCTTCCAAACATAAATTAAAACTTAATCCTTCCAAATCAACAGACATATTAATTGGTAACAAAACATTAACTGCAAACCTTCGTTACATACTAAATTTTCAGATAGATAATGTCAGAATTCCAATTGTTCAAAAAGCAAAGAGTTTAGGACTTGTTATCGACTCCCAACTGCGTTTTAAGGATCATGTGACTTTTATTTTGAAAAAAGCATATTCTGCTTTAAAACTAATTTATCCACATAGACAATATCTTGAAAAAAAGGTAAAAAAATTTTTGTGTGACTCTTTAGTGCTATCACATTGTAATCACTGCGATAGTGTTTATAGCCCCTGTCTAGATTATTCTGACAAACGTAGAATTCAAAAGATTCAAAATTGCTGCATTCGGCTGATCTTTGGAATAAAAAGAAGGAATCGAGTATCTCACAAACTAAAAGAACTTTCATGGTTGAATATGTATAATCGGCGTAGTCCGCATTCGACAATATTTTATTACAAAATTATTAAATATCATTCACCTCCATATCTATATAATAAAGTAACTTTTCGAACAGATGTTCATCATCTAAATATTCGTAAAAAAACCCTTAATATTTCTAGACACAATCACGAATTTTTCAAATCGTCATGTTCATATAATATTGTTAAATCAATAAACTCTTTAAATTTAGTTAATATCTTAAAAGAAAAGCTAACCGTAAATTTATTGAATGAACAATAACTGTTTGGAACAATGTCAAACCAACTTTCCCTCCATGTATCTTTCCTGTTCCTCTATTTTCTCTCGCTTTCTCTCTTTTTCTTTCTCTCTCTCTCTCCCAATCTCCTCGTCTTCCCCTCTCTATCTGTCACATTTTTCTTTACGTTTTTAGTATTAACTATGTCTTTAAAAATACTTTAATTAAGTTTATGGCCGCTTTGTTTAAGACCAGAGTCTGCCTGCGTGCAGAACTCTGAATTTGCAGGCCTTTTGTTTATTTCTTTTAAAAAGTGTATGTACAAAACTGTATTGTATTATAATGCATACTGAGTAAACAATAAACGATTATTATTATTATTATTATTATTATTATTATCTGTTAGGAGCGAGATATTTCAATTTTGGAACATGTTATCACTACATAAAGACCCATTAACCCAACAAACAACAACCGTATGGGTCACTTCAGAGGCGTAGAACAGGGGTATAAGCCCTGCATTTATGGCCACATTTTTTTACCCCTTGGTATATTGCCTATTTTTATTAAAAATATTTATAGCTTAGCTTCTTTATTAAAAATATTACTCTTAGGATTTGTTCATGCGAGCTATCATTTCGTAGTTACTGGAGTTAATGCGTCAAAACTCTTTATAGGCAAAGCAATAGAGCAGACATTTATTGATTTTGTGACAAAAATACTACCTGAAAACCAAACTGTACCATCACTTAAACTACATTCTGCTGATTCATGCTGATGTTTTTTCTACTCGTAACTATTATTTATTAATTTGTTTAATGGAAAAAATGGCGTTTTTTTTTTGTTTTTTGCTTATAAAATAAAAAAGATTTAAGCAATCGAAATGCTATACAGAGGTGACTTGTAGAGAATTGAAATACGAACAAAACGAGCTATTAAACAAGTCGACAGAATGATTAGTTTTGAAGAAAATCGGTAAAAAAACAATTTTTTCAGAAATGCATAAGTCGGCCATTTTTTAAGTTGTAGTTGTAGATCTTCCGGGAAGTGGTAGTCAATGACATGAACTTTATGCAAGCACAAGATAGGCGTCGTTGGATAGTTAGTTTTTATGTTATTGCAATTGAATCTCGATGCGACACGGATTGGCCCATTTCAATTTTACAAGAAAATCTCGAAAACTTCCAAACGTATATTCTCATATTACGTTAAAAATGTTGCAAAACTAGTAAAAAAAGCTTACAAATATGATTGATATATCTTCACTAGTATCCAATCACTTTCTCAAATCATATTTCTGAATAAAACTGAATGTATCAGATATCTCGGCGTTGTAATTGATCAGAATATTGAGTGGGATGAACATATAGAAAGTACAAATTCAAAACTACGTAAACTAATTTATAAATTCTATCAAATCAGAAATATCATGCCAATCAATATCCTCAAATTATTATATATCACACTAGCTGAATCAGTCATTAGATACGGTCTGTCAATATGGGGAGGGGCATTTAATACAACACTAAATATTTTAAATGTAACTCAAAGATATCTCCTTAAAGTAATTTACAAAAAAAAACCCAGATACTCTACCAACTTCAGTATCAAGAAGCCCAAGTTTTAACCTTGCAACAGTTGTATGTAAAATCAGTACTTTTGATAGTTTACAAACATCCCGAACTAAGGCTGCAACCTATTCTAAATAATTATCATACCAGAAGCAGATCGGTGGAGTCCGTATGTGTTCCTTTCCTGTCCAGAACAAGAAACCAAAGATATCTGACATACTTTGGTCCTACACTTTATAACTTGCTTCCGCTTAATATCCGACGTATACAGAACAGAAACCTTTTTAGTAAAAAAATCTCAATTTTCTTGAAACAAAACTTCGAGGTATTTACTGGCACCTTAAGTAGATGGCAAATTTTTACTTCAAATAAGTCTTATTTAAATTTTATAATTTTTAAAATTATTCTATCCCTTATGTTAGTCTGAAATTATATGATTTTAGGTTAGCCACGTACTTAGTTTGTACGCAGTATCATTTATTTAGTATAGGTTATAATTTAAGAATTTAGCAATAGGTAATTACAACAAAATTTATTTTCTTTTGTACACACACAGATGATACATCTAGGTGTGCAATCATCTTTCAAATAATATTGTAAACATTTTCTTCGTAATATATTTGATTTGATTTGATTTGGTTTGATATACTCTTTTCTCAAATCAAAGGTATCTAGGGTATCTATGATTTGACAAAGTGACTAGATACGAGTGAAGATATCAGGTTGGTAAGCATTTTTTACTAGTTTTGCAACATTTTAATGCAAAATGAAAATATACATTTGGGAACACGATAACTGAGTTTTCAAAATTTTCTTATAAAATTAAAATCGGGGGGTAATCTGTGTCGCATCCAGAACCGCTGGAAGTTAGCGCAGTAAAAAAATTCAAATTGCAATAACTAATTATCCGATGGCGCCTGTCATGTGCATGCATAAAGCTTATGTCATTGACTAACATTTCTCGGAAGGTCTACTCTACAACTTAAAAAATAACCGGCTAATGAATTTTTGAATAAAATGGCGAATTTTCCGGTTTTTCATAGTTTTCTTCGAAACTAATCATCAGATCGACGTGTTTAATAGCTCATTTTGTTCGTATTTCAATTCTCTACAATTCGCCTTTTTATAGCATTGCAATTGCTTATATCGTTTTGATTTTATAAGCAAAAAGCCAATAAAAAACACCACTTTTTGCACTAAATTATTTTTAACAAATTAATAAATAATACTTAATAATGTGTTTAAATGATGGCACAGTTGGTATTTTTGTCATGAAAAAATCTCTATTGATTGGCCTATTAGGATACAATACCATGTAAATATAATTATAATGACATTTAAGCAAGCCATGACTTATCTCTGAGAAACAAAAATGAATGTACTTGTCATATTTCAATAATCTGGTTGTCTAGTTGTCAGTTCATAAAAAATTATTTACTCATACTATTAAATCATGGTTGTTTATACTAATAATGAATATGTATTTAATCCTTGGAGAACGCAACGGAAATTCAGAAATGGCTGTCAAGTGGTATTCTGAAAAATTCCCATGACGACAGATCCCAAACAGGAGAACTTTTATTTCGGTTGATCGTCGTCTAAGGGAGTCAGGCACATTTAAATCTACCGCACATAGACGTGGTCAACATGTTTCTATCAGAACCCTTAGAAACGAAGCAAACATTTAAAACAAGCTCCCAGAGTTCAACGTGGCGTACATTGAATGATGTGGGCTTGCATCCTTTCCATAAGCAAATGCTTGCTTGCTTGATGATGTTTTACAACGACATAATATGTGGTTCATGCAGGATGGCGCGCCGCCCCATTACTCAAGACAAGTTAGGGCTCGGCTACATGTGAATTTCCCTCATAAACGGATCGGTCGCGGAGTTGATGTATCTATTTATTGACCGACCTCAACCCATTAGATTACAGCGTTTGGGGTATTTTAAAGGACAAAGATTATTCAGCGTCAATTACCACCCCTGAACAACTAACCCAAAGAATAACAGACGCTTATCTGGAGTTATTACATGTAAGTTGATCACATATGCTGAAAAATGCACAGAAGTTGAAGAGAACATTTTAAAGACTTATTGTATCATTTTGTATTATTGTTTTTATTATATGTATTTTGTTATCTCTAGGTAATAAAACGTTACTCGTACACGATTTTGTTACATCTTTAAATATCACTAGAATTCAGTCATGACTTGCTTAAATTTCATTATTAATATTAGAAATACTTACATAGTACTGTAACCTAAAGAGTTTGGACGCATTGACTCGAATAAAACTCCGAAATGATAGCTCGTATGAACAAATTCTAAGAATAATAATTTTTAGTAAAGAAGTCAAGCTATAAATATTTTTAATAAAAATAGGCAATATACCGAGTGGTAAAAAATATGACCATAAATTCAGGGCTTGTAACCTTGTTCTACGCCACTGAAGTGAGCCATGAGGTTGTCGTTCGTTGGGTTAATGGGTCTTTATGTAGTGATAACATGTTCCAAAATTGAAATTGATACCTCGCTCCTAACAGATATTACAAAATACTCTATATTCTAAATGTTGAGGCTTAGAGAAAAATTATACAAAACTTTTTTTCATATTTCGTCAAGATTTACATGCCTGTAAATTTTCGGTACTTATTTCTGAATCACCCTTTATATATATATATATATATATATATATATATATATATAAATATATATCGAGGGTGTTAATTAGTGTCGTGGACATATTTCAATGGGTGATAGTACTCGACAGAATAGGAAAAAATACTAATATATACATGGTCAAAAACGCACCATTTTCGTTATACAGGGCGTCAAAGCTTCAATTTTTTTCTCTTTTTTTGCGTGTTTTCCAGTTCCTTCTGAGACAATTAGTTCAAATTTAGAACATGTATTATTTTTAAGAACCTCTACGATAAAATATCAAAATCGTGGATGGTAGTATACAGGGTGTTACAATTTTTTTGCACCACCTACAAACTTTTTTTTGGAGCACCCTGTATGCATTTTGATATAAAATTTAAACTCTTTGTTCATTTCTTTAGCTCTTTCGTATTTTGCATTATTCTCGTATCTATCACAGTTTTCGACTTATTTGCAATAATCGATGCATTTCATCGATGGCATGTAGGTGAAATTAAGCAAAAAATTAAGAAACGGGTTTTATTTTAAATCAACCGACATGATAATGAACAATCAGATAAAATTATTACAGTTAAATTAAAAATAAAACAAAATTATAAAAATTGTTGAAAATGTCCGCCTCTTGCGAGAACGCAAGAATTAAGTCTTCGCCTCATGGACTGACGGACTCTGTCAAATATTCCAGGAGTATTGCGAATGATGTCGCATGAAACTATTATTCTGTTTCTTAAATCTTCTTCTGTCTGGATTGGGGTCTGATACACCAATGTTTTCAGGTGTCCCCAGAAAAAGAAATCCAGGCTATTCAGATCTGGAGATCTAGGGGGCCATGGCTCAGGTCCCCCTCGCCCTATCCAACGGTTGTTAAAATTTTTATTTAGGAACTCCCTCACCTCTATGCTGAAATGTGCTGGTGCACCATCGTGCATGAAACACATTTGATTTCTAAAAAGAATTGGCACGTCTTTTAGCAATACCGGGAGTTCGTCTTCGAGAAATTGACGATAATATCGTCCGTTTAGACTTGCTGGCAGGAAAAATGGACCTATCAAATAATCTCATTTTACTGAAAATTGTTGCTGGAAATTATTTTCATGTATCGAATGCGGATTCTCTTCTGCCCAAAAATGATTGTTATGAAAATTACGTATGGCATTTCTAGAAAAATTTGCCTCATCGCTAAATAAAATCGTGTTTCCAAATAATGGATTTTGGGCTAGCATTTGTAAGAACCACCGGCAAAAATTTAAACGGAGTGGAAAGTCACGTGGGAGAAGAGCTTGAACCCTTTGGATGTGGTAAGGATACATTAAGTTGTCTAATAAAATTTTCCATACAAGCACAAATGAAATGTTAAGTATTGCTGCAATTTTCCTCGTACTGGTAGCAGGATCATTTTCTACTGCATTCAGGACTGCTTCCTCGACTTCAGGAGTCCTAACCGTTCTATTTGCTCCTGCTAAATGAGTGGATTTCTTGAATGATCCATTTTCACATAGCCGATTATGTACCTTTGCAAATGTTTGTCTATTGGGCACCATGCGATTTGGATATTTATGTTCATAGAGTCGTCTGGCTTCATAACAATTACCGTTGGCAAGTCCATAAATGAAATTAATTTCTGCATATTCTTGATTTGTGAATTCAACCATCATTAAACAACTCGAAACCACTACGGAAACGTCAAACAAAAAAATATTTCTTACAAAATGTCAGATTAAAGAACAGAATTAACAAACGACCTGCCTCAGCCTACTACCTTTTCTTCCAGTTTCATTATTTGGCCTACACTTAATTTGCATCTATGGCAATTATTGCAAATAAGACAAAAACTGTGATAGATACGAGAATAATGCAAAATACGAAAGAGCTAAAGAAATGAACAAAGAGTTTAAGTTTTAGATCAGAATTCATACACAAAAGTTCCGCAAGATAAACTTGTAGGTGGTGCAAAAAAATTTAACACCCTGTATACTACCATCCACGATTTTAATATTTTATCGTAGAGGTTCTCAAAAATAATAAGTTCTAAATTTGAACTAATTGTCTCAGAAGGAACTGGAAAAAACGCAAAAAACGAGAAAAAAATTGAAACTTTGACACCCTGTATAACGAAAATGGTGCGTTTTTGACCATGTATATATTGGCATTTTTTTCCTATTTTGTCGAGTACTATCACCCCCTGAAAAACTCTCTCCGACCCGCATATATTCTGCAAGTTATATTTAGAAATAGAGTACCGTTCAGTATTTAAAGACCGACGCGACGGATACGGGGTGCTACCCTGTATATAAAGCAACAGCTTAGAGACTTAAAGAGATGGAAATAAGTGTTCCCTGCTTCTTTGAGCAGTATATTTGGTAAAATTAAATTATTAACAAAGGCTTAAAAATGTGCTTAATAAAAATGCAAACAAAAGGTAAAACAGAATGTTAACATAAATTACCGTTGTATCAGTCTGCATCGGTATGTGTAATATCCGGGCGAAGCTTAAAAAATGACAAATAATGTCGGTTTTTGTTAAATGGCAATATTCCCTAATTGCATGCAATTGCATATAACTTTTTCAGTTGTCATCCGGTATAATCAATCTAGTTCGAAAATAGTATGTTGCGATTTGTTACTGCCAGATTTAATGAGTTCTATTACTCATCGCTTTTGTATATTAAACACATTTTTATACACAATTTGCTAAATCCGAAATCAAACAAATTTAGCGTGCTAATGAAGTGAGCTTATTAACGTGTTAATTGTTAATTTAGTCGGTAGACACATTTCCATTGTTTACATTATTTCAGTATTGTTTACAGCGTATCGAGACTAAACCGAATTTGAATATATCAATATTACGTATTTTATAATCGAGTAATTTTGGAGCCAGTGGAATTCTAAACAACCTTTTCAGATAACATTTTCCCCTAAAATAAGAAATGAAGGTAGTGTAGTCTTTGCTAAAATTAATATTTTCGATTTTTTTTGGGCGTCCTGTATATAAAAGCTAATTTTTCTTGGCGGGAATCGAATTTTTTTGCAAGCAAAAAATTTTATTAAGAGTAACTTTAATTAATATTATTAAATCTTTGATTCATTTATAAAGCCTATCAGAGAAAATATTATAGATTCATAATAGGTTTGTTTTTACTTCCCTCGTAAAACCCTGAAAAAAATCATCTCCCCGGATTTTACAGATTTTAAGGTCCTTAGATCCCAAAAAGCATGTTTCCTAAATTCCGTCGGTCTATCTGTCTATCTCTCTCTTAACTGATTGGCTTTATGCCAAGGTTCTTGTCCCAGGAAATTGTAAAAAGAAGAATGGAAAGTCCTTGTGTCAGTGTTTCGATCTCGTGCTGTGAAGATCCCTGAAGATATCTCATGCAATCGCAGGCGAAACGTAACTTCAACTTGCTCCAGTCCTGAAAGCTTTCGCTATGCTAATCAAATGAGAATTTAAAACATACCAGTTCCCAGGCTCTGTAGGGGAATAGTACAACAGACTCTAAATGGCATGAGTGCTGCGCGTTAATATCTATTATTAGGTGTACCCATTTTTACTTCCTTCGTAAAAGGAAATGGCGGCGTAATGAAATGTTAAAAAAAATATTTTTGAAAAACTATTTTTCCGGTGTTTATCTCAAATTTTGCACAAACATCAAAGTATTTTGTTGGAATCAGTTGGTAAAATATTTAAAAATTTTTCCTGAAAAAACAACTTAATGTATTGATTTCAAATTTTGTGCAATAATTAATTGTGGTATATAGATGAACTGGTATAATTGTCGTACGAATTCAAGACGGCGGAACAAAATGGCGGCCAAATAAAATGTTTGTAATAGTGAAAAAAATCACCCTTTAACATATCTTTATGTTTAACGTTCCTATATGGCCAATATTATGTTTTATCAATTCTGTTGGTCTGTCTGTCTGTTCGGGGCCTAGCTTTAAAACTACTTACACGATTGGCTTCAAATTTTGTTCAAAAATTAATCGCCAAATGGAAAAGAACTGCTTATCCAATTTACTTCAAATTTTGCATAAAAATCAAATACTATATAGGAATTAACTTTAAAATTTTGGTTCTATTTTGGAGTCCAAGATGGGGAAACTAAATGTCAAATATCATGTATTGAAATTTACATAATAAGTATTATTGTTGATTTTGATAGTGCATGGAACGGAAAATTAACGGAGATATAACGTTTTGAAAAGTGCTCATGACGTCATACCAGGGGCGTGCAGTCCATGGAAGCAAGGGAAGCAGTGCTTCCCCAAAAAAAAATTACAAAACACCTTCTAAAATGTTATTTTTGAAATAGGAAACCATTAATTTAGTTTATATTAAAAATGCTAAAATATTATCCCAATTATCAAGCCCATAATAAATGCGGCCTTGACTCCGACCCAGCCACAATAGAATATCGAATAGAACCTATGCGGGCCGCTAGCTTCTCTGCAGCCAAGTCCTGTATGCTTGATTTCCTGGGAATCGAGCCAGAGGTTATTGAACTTTCCACCGGCTGTTTGCAATTTTTGCATTTCAGTCGCGTGCTTTAAGTGGTGGCGGAAGCTATTGTTGGAGTAGGTTCCTTGTTTGAACGGCTATCCGTGTGTTGTGTGATACGTACGTCGCGTCGTGCATGGTGCGCTATGGAAGACAATAATACGGACGTGGATAAGCAAATACCGTCAACTTCGGCTGTCGGTAATAACGTTGAAATGTTGGTAAATTTAGTAAGTGTGTGTGAATGTGTGGCGTGTGTATTAATAATAAAGGGATTTTCAACATTAAACTTCGCTGATAAGCTTCAAATAATTTCCAAAGGAAGGGCAAAACCGCCTATGAAAAATTTAACCACAAAAATGAAAAATTGTATTAGACATTTTTATCCGGAAAAACAATACGAACAATTTAAATGGCTAACAGGGTATGGTCATGTTTACTTTTTGAAAATGAAAAAGGTCTCTGGAATAAAACTGGTTTTTCCGATTTAAACAATTTCCATAAAGCTGTAAAAAGACAAATTATGTCCAAAGCGCATTTGCAGGCCGTCATAAAAGAAAAAGTCTTCGGCAAAACCAGAATTGAACACACCGTTAATAAACAGTTGGAAATTAGTCAACACCAACACAACGAACTAGTCGATAAAAATAGGCAAATATTAAGAAGACTTATCGATGTTGTTTGTTTTCTCGGACAGCAAGAATTGGGATTTAAAGGTCATGACGAAACAAGGGTTTCTTCAAATAGAGGAAATTTTCAAGATTTACTTAGTTTAATGGGTAAATATTATGATTGGTTAAAAAATAATTCAGAGCAGTCTAGCGTTTTTCGCGGAACGTCAAATCGAATCCAGAATGATTTAATTTCCGCTGTTGCAACTACTATTCTAAAAAGAATTAAGCAGGAGATTGGCGGGGCGTAGTTCATTGCTATTGTTCTGGATGAAACAACTGATATCACTAATTTTAGCCAATTATCTATAGTAATACGCTACGTTAAAACAGACGGAAGTATTCAAAAGCGATTTTTAGGTTTTAAGAATGTGTCCGAAAATCGTACAGCAGATGCATTATATACCGTAGTTTATAACGTTACTAAAGGAATTAATGGAGAGAAAAAATATTGCTCAAAGCTATGATGGAGCTGCAGTGATGGCAGGACAATTAGGGGGTCTGCAAACTAAAGTTCGAGAAACTTTCCCAAGTGCTGTGTTTGTCCATTGTTTTGCTCATAAATTAAATTTAGTTTTATCCCAGTCCATCAATCACATTAAAGAATGTAAAGTATTTTTCGTTACTTTAAATGGCATGGCTGTTTTTTTTTCAAGTCAACAAAACGTACACAAGCTTTGCACTCCATTTTCCATAAACGATTGCCCAAAGTAGCTCCTACTAGGTGGAACTATAATGGAAGAGTTGTGTTAACAGTATCTGAAAATCGTGAATCACTGATTGAACTATTTGAGAATATAATAGAAAATAATGAAACGTGGAACTCAGAAGCAATAAATAGTTCGAGAGGGTTTTTGGACTGTTTGAAACGAGATTTTAATTTTAATTATTTGTTAACATATTTTCAGAAATATTTCCATTCTCGGACAATGTTTTTAATATATTACAAACTAAAACAAATGATATTGCTTTTTGCCTAAAAAAAGTGGATGATTTTAAGTCCATGTTAAGCCAAAAAAGAGATGACTTTGACCTATTTTGGGAGAAAACGATGACGTTAAATGTAGAGCCACAAGCCAAGCGTCTTCGAACATACAAGGTGGCAGATGTTCAAACATCATACAGACGCCTTTTTTATGAAATAATCGATCAAATTCAGCAACTTACTATAAATTTAACGGTTTAAATGATTTTAAATTCCTCGAGCTCTGCAATTTTGATGCATTTAAAGGAAAAACTTTTCCAGAAGATGCGTTTAAATCTCTTCTTCTTCATTATGGCCAGTTATTCGACCGAGTGTTACTGCGATCTGAACTAAAAGTGATTTACGAAACTGATGACAATAGCGCAAAAAATAACGCTAAGGAACTAATGCAATTTTTACAAGACAAGGAGCTGGAAGATGCCTACACCGAAGTGTCGAAATTGTGTGAATTAGTATTGACAATACCTGCCACAAGTTCATCAGTAGAACGCAATTTTTCAACACAACGTATAAAAAATTTCGTGAGAAATTCAACGGGGCAGGAGCATTTTTTTTGCAGGTTTTTGTGATGACGTCATTGACAAATTTGCAAAAAATGATCGAACAATCGAATTATATCACAAATAGGTAAGTTTCTAAAAATTGCTTCCCTTTCTTAAAATTTTACCGCATGCCCCTGCGTCACACCGTACATACGTTATGACGTCACTCCATAGTCAGTATATCTATATATATAAAACTAAAACTTTGTGGAACGTTGGTAATAATTGAGCTAGAAAAAAAATTAAAAAAACATGTACAGATTTTTTTTACTTGTAATAAAGAAAAATGAATTTTATTTTTTATGCAAGTTGCCTATTCGTCTTAAAAACTACTTACCCTATCGACTTCAAAATTTGGTCATATAGTTATGAGCTGGTAATATTTTGGTAAAAATGCAATATGACGCAACAAGATGGCGGCCCAGTGAAACATTAAAAAATTGTTCCTAAAAACTGGTTATTCAATTTACCTCAAATTTTGCACGAAAATCAAATGTTATATAAGAATAAATTAGTAATATTTTGGTACAAATCTAAGATAGCAATACAAAATGGCGGGTTAATAAAATATTTAAAAATCAGTCTGAAAAACTACTTACTAGATTAAATTCAAATTTTGTATAAGAATTCTCCTAATAAGGGGAAAGATTCATAACGAGGGAAGTTCCGAGTAAAGGAAATTTACCGATTATAATCGTGCAAAAACCACCCTCCGAGATTGGAAAATGGCGGCCAAATAAAATTTTTGTAATCTGAAAAAATCACCCTCTCAGGTTTTACATATATTCGGGCCAAAATGTGTTTTTTTTAAGTCCGTCAGTCCGTCTGTCGGTTTGTCTGTCAAACTACTCATCACATTGACTTTAAATTTTAGGCAAAAATTAAGGCTCATATGGGGATGACCTGGTAATATTTTGTTTAAAATCCAATATGCCGGAACAAGATGATGGCCTAATGAAAAGTTAAAAAAATTATTACTTGAAAAACTAATTTCCCATATTGCACAAGAATCAAGTGTTATGTAGGAATCAATTGGTAAAATTTTGGTATGAAAACATGATGGCCGAACAAAATGGCGGCTTCATAAAATATTTAGAAATTCGGCCTGAAAAACTACTCAATGAACTAATTTCAAATTGTGTGCCATAACTAATTGTAGTATAGAGATGAACTAGTAAAACTGTGGTAGTAATTCAAGTTGGCGGAACAAAATGGCGGCAAAATAAAATGTTTGTAATCTCAAAACATTACCCTAGCAGGTTTTACATATTTTCGCGTTTTAACGTCCCTAGTTGCAAAAAAACATGTTTTATATCAATTCCGTCGGTCCACTTGTCGATTTGTTTGTCTCTCTGTCAGTTCGCGCCATAGCTTAAATCAGTTGAATATTACACTAATACATCTATGTTGTCCTCACATTGTCGAATATCTCAAACATATTGTAAATGAATGTATTGTAATGAATTATTTTCCCATTGCATGGAAAGAAGCATTTATTACCCCTCTTCCCAAAGTAAATAATCCTACGGACTTTAGTCAGTTTCGTTCCATCAGTATTCTGACAACTTTTTCGAAAATTATGGAGCGCGTATGAGATAATCAAATTCGTAGGTACGTAGAAACTAACAATATTTTACCTCCAAAGCAGTCAGGTTTCAGAAGTGGCTACAGCTGCACCTCTGCAATGGCTGATATAATAGACGATATCATTCATAACCGTGACAACAATGAAATAACTGCCTTAATCTTGCTGGATTTCTCAAAAGCATTCGACTTTGTAGATCATAAAATATTAATATCAATTTTACATTATATTGGTTTCTCTCAGCAGTCTTCAAATTTAATTAAATCTTTTTTAAGTGGTAGAACCCAACGAGTTAAAATAGAAAATAATATGTCTGACTCTTTCAGTGTTATAACTGGAGTTCCCCAGGGAAGTATTTTGGGACCTCTGTTATTTAGTATATATACATCCTCTTTTTTCTTACATCTTAAATACACCAACTATCATTTATATGCAGACGACACACAACTCTACCTCTCTTTTAAACCATCTGAATACATTGTTGCAGAAAATAAATAGAACTCTGATTTGAATGCCCTTTTAAAAATATCTTTCAAACATAAATTAAAACTTAATCCTTCCAAATCAACAGTCATATTAATTGGTAACAAAACATTAACTGCAAACTTTCGTTACATGCTAAATTTTCAGATAGACAATGTCAGAATTCCAATTGTTCAAAAAGCAAAGAGTTTAGGACTTATTATCGACTCCCAACTGCGTTTTAAGGATCATGTGACTTTTATTTTGAAAAAAGCATATTCTGCTTTAAAACTAATTTATCCACATAGACAATATCTTGAAAAAAAGGTAAAAAAACTTTTGTGTGACTCTTTAGTGCTATCACATTGTAATCACTGCGATAGTGTTTATGGCCCCTGTCTAGATTATTCTGACAAACGTAGAATTCAAAAGATTCAAAATTGCTGCATTCGGCTGATATTTGGAATAAAAAGAAGTAATCGAGTATCTCACAAACTAAAAGAACTTTCATGGTTGAATATGTATAATCGGCGTAGTCTGCATTCGACAATATTTTATTACAAAATTATTAAATATCATTCACCTCCATATCTATATAATAAAGTAACTTTTCGAACAGATGTTCATCATCTGAATATTCGTAGAAAAACCCTTAACATTCCTACATAATCACGAATTTTTCAAATCGTCATTTTCATATAATATTGTTAAATCAATAAACTCTTTAAATTTAGATTTAAGTCAGCTACCACAAATATCTTAAAAGAAAAGCTAAGTTTATTGAATGAACAATAACTGTTTCGAACAATGTCAAACCAACTTTCCCTCCATGTATCTTTCCTGTTCCTCTATTTTCTCTCGCTTTCTCTCTCTCTCTCTCTCTCTCTCTCTCTCTCTCTCCTCGTCTTCCCCTCTCTATCTCTATCACCTTTTTCTTTACGTTTTTAGTATTAGCTATGTCTTTAGAAATACTTCAATTAAGTTTACGGCCGCTTTGTTTAAGACCCTGCGTGCAAAGTCTGAATTTGCCAAAAAAGTGTATGTACAAAAGTGTATTGTATTATAATGCGTAAACAATAAACGATTATTATTATTATTACTATTATTATTATTATTATTATTACTATCATTATTATTAACTACTCATCAGATTTTGGACAAAAATTAAGGCTCATATGGGAATGACCTGGTAAAATTTTGGTAAAAATCCAATATACCAGAACAAGATGGCGGCCTAGTGAAACGTTAAAAAATTATTACTAACAAAACTAATCATCCAATTTACCTCAAATTTTGCAAAAAAAAATCAAGTGTTAGATAAAAATGAACTGGTAACATTTTGGTATGAATATAAGATAGCAAAACAAAATGGCGGCCTAATAAAATATTTAAAAAATCAGTCTGAAAAAACTACTTATTAGATTAATTTCAAATTTTGTGCAAGCATTAAATGTGATATAGAGATAAGCTGATAAAGTCGTTTTACGAATTCAAGATAGCGGAACAAAATGGCGGCCAAGCAACATGTTCAAAAATTAGCTTGAAAAAATGTTTTTATTCAATTGAGTGTAAAATTTGAAGAAAAAATAAATATGATATAAGGATAAATTGGTGCTAATTCAACATGACGTGTAACAAAATCGCGGTGTGTGTCAATGTAAAAAAATAATAAAATTAATTTTAAATTATGCCCAAAATCAAGTGTGGCACTGCTCGAAACTGGTAAAATATTGGATCCAATATATTGGAACAAAATGGCGTCCAATAAAAATGTTTCAAAAGACAGTATATATGTGTTCCTAAATAACTATGTACTGAACTAAATTGGTTCACACTTCACTATTTCTAATAAAAGGAGATATTTATACTGAGGGAAGTTCCGGGTAAAGAAAATTTACCGATATTTTCTACTGAATTCGTGCTCTCTTTTTTTATTTTGCAAAGGTGATAAAAAGGTAAATAGAAAACTAAGCTTGCAATTTTTCTAAACCAACAATAAATTGTTACACTTGCGCTAAAAAGGTCCCTGTTTCAGAGGCACTTCACGAAGTTGCAAATATTGAAATAAGATTCTGGAAAAAGCAATATTTTTACCGATACTCCTCCTTAACCGTGTGACAAAGGAACATCGTAAAATACGCTTTTCTTCCTGTCATACTTGAAGTAACTCACTGGAATTGGTAAATAAAAACGATTTGTAAACTTCTGGTAGTAAAAATTAATGTCCTGTTTATCGTCTGATGCAATATGAATACCAAATGTGTTTTAAGGGCACTTATTGTATTGTGTTCTGCTATGTATTCGACAAGTCTCTTACATTATTTTTTATTAAAAGTTGTTCGATACATCTTATAATAGAAAACGAATTTGATGTCGCAATTTGATTTTTTTAAAACCAATTTTAACTGAGACAAGGAAATTATAATAAATATCATCACTCAGATTTTGCCATGCGTAGTCTAGTTAAACAAAACTTAATAAATACAGGGTGTCTTTAAAAGGTTAAAGGTTGGATTACGACGATCCTTAGTGAATCACAGAACGCTCTGTTATGTAGCGAATTTCACGTTGTAGTAAGGGATCCGACTTTAGATATTTATGTATTTTGCAGATTTGAAATTCTAACGAACACGTAATGATACTCGCATGACACGTTTAAATTAATTTAATCCCATGAAATAAAACTTAATTAAATAATACAAATTTTTAGGTAATACTATACATATACATATATATATATATATATATATATATATATATATATATATATATATATATATATATATATATATATATATATATATATATATATATATATATATATATATATATATATATATATATAATGTGTTTTCATTCCAGGTGTACATCCGTTCACTAATGTCGTTCTGAAAAGAACAGTTTTGCTGACGTTTCGCGTATATATAATAATATATAATATCTCGAAAACGGTTGCTCGTATCCACTTTTAACAGGTATACCTTTTTGACGTAGAAATGGCAAGGGAATAATTTGTTTTACTCAAAAATGTAATACAAGACTGTACCAAAAAGTTGTGATTGTTCGAAGGAGTAGAAAGACATGCAAGTGGCGCCCCCTACAAGTAAGAGCAATACTAATATTATATTCAAATTTGTCATACCAAAAAACCCCCGTATATCAATTTTCACTCCATTATTTACATTATCTTAGATTTTATTTAAAAAATAGAAAAATTAAATAAAAACTTTAACACCCTGTATCTCGAGAACTAAGGCCTTGCGGACACTTATTTATATAGACCTTTATGTTAATTTTTTGGTCCTGAATATGTACCTGAAGTATTGACATTTCCTCATGAATCAACCTGTATATATATATATATATATATATATATATATATATATATATATATATATATATATATATCAGTATTATTTTTCAGATAAGGACGACTTTTTATGATGAATAACTTTTTCTCCTAAAATCACAAATCAAAAAAGTGTCCATGAGTTACCTATTTTCCACTTGTTGACCATTAAATTACTTAATTTAGACTATCTTAGAAAACTTAATTTCCCAATTTTTATCTTTAAACTACTTGTTTTTGTGTGTTTTTTGCCCAACTTGTATATTATATGGCATTTTTTTGCAGCCAAACTTATTTTTTTAATGAGAAATACCATTTATGTAGAATAACTTGTTTTGATAAAATCAATAATAAGAAAGTTTTTCATGTGCTAGGTAGTTCCGTATACTCAAAATGTCAGCAAAAATCAGAGTACGGCTTAACAATTGTAGACCTGTTTATTTGAAAATTTGTAGTTTCAAAAGTACACAATGTCAAAGTTTAAACCGAAATTAATTAAGAGCCAATATAGAGGAGGCATGAAATACTATTACTCTGAAATATAGCAAAAATTTAGTAGAACCAACAGCAAGACGTCTATACACTCTTGTTGTCAACTAGCAAGGTATATAAGGCATAAGTATCCTCATATTCTCTAAAGTAGTAGTTATTTTCGTGGATTTAGGACACAAAACAAAACCTCCTTTTATTCACAAAATGCTGACGGCCCGACCTTTATTTGGTCTTTATCATGGCTGGAAAAAAAATGTAAACATATATCCTATATTAGGAACCAGAATAACACAACACTGACTATATTCGTACTAAAAAAATAAATTCATTCAGTTTAGTTTATGTTAAAGAAAAAAAGCTATTCAAATAAATGTGAAACGCTATCACAGTACTACATAAATGTTCAATTAAAACAATGACAAAATACTCATCATAAATCATTAAAATCATTTTTCTCCTCTGTTCTTTATACATTTACACTTACCCATTCGAATAAGAAAGAAGATTATGTCAGGAATGTTTACACCAGTAATCCATTATTATGGTCACACATAAAACAATTAATTTATAACCACGAAACAAAAACAACAAAATACACCTATTCTCTATTAACTGCTGACCGACACTAAGGTAGGAAAAAATTGCAGGGATCTTATCAGTTCGCAAACACAAATATAATCTTTTTTTCTATTTAGGTTTTTTTTAAAAACATATAAATATTACTTCTAGAAACGTCTTAAATGGATAATTTTTTGCTTTAAAAGATTTGTTAAATCGGTATATTGGATATAGCCTTGGGTGTGATGGTTAACCCTTTTATATAATGAAATAAAAATAATCTCACTGTTTCTCTTAAAATAAGTATTTTCCCTAAGTAATATAGAAACATTATGTACATCAAAAAATCAAATGGTCTATTACACCATCATTTTGCTGTTTTTTCGTAAAAAGGCAGTATTGTAATCGCGAAAAGGTCACCCTCCGAGATTTTTTCAGATCTGTACCTTTCAGGGTCTCTAGATGTCGAGAAACATGTTTTCTCAATACCGTCGGTCTGTCTGTCTGTCTGACGGTCTGTCTGTTCGCGTCATAACTAAAAACTACTTGCCTGATTGACTTCAAATTTTGGTTAAAAATTAAAGATCATATGGGGATGACACGGTAAGATTTTTGTAAAAATCTTATATAGCAAAATGTTAAAAAAATCAACCTGAAAAAACAACTTATCCAATTTATCTAAACGTTTGCACAAACATCAAGTATTATGTAGAAATCAACTGGTAAAAAAAAAATCCAAGATGGCGGAACAAAATGGCGGCTTAGCAAAATATTTGAAAATTAAGCCTGAAAAAACCACGGAATGAGCTGATTTCAAATTGTATCATCTGTCAGTTTGTCTGTCTGCCAGTTCGAGGCATAGCTTAAAAACTACTCGTCAGTTTGTCTTCAAATTATAGTCAAAAATTAAAGGTCATATGGGTATGACCTGGTAATATTCTGGTAAAAGCCAATATGCCGGAACAAGATGGCGGCCTAGTGAAACGTTAAAAAATTGTTATTAAGAGAACTAATTATCCAGATTTTGCACAGAAATCAAGTATTACATGGGAATGAACTGATAACGTTTTGGTATGAATTCAGGATAGCAAAACAAAATGGCGGCCTAATAAAATATTTAAAAAATCGGCCTGAAAAAACTACGTATTAGATTAATTTCAAATTTTGTGTAAGCACTAAGTGTGATAAAGAGATAAAATGGTAAATTTGTGATACGAATTCAAGATAGTGAAACAAAATGGCGGCCAAATAATTTTTATTTCCCTCGTAAAAGGGGAGTGTTGTAATCGTAAAAAAATCATCTTTCCAGATTTTTTCAGACCTTTACGTTTCAAGGTCTCTAGATACCGAAAAACATGTTTTCTCAATTTCGTCGGTCTGTCTGTTGGTTCGTAAAAGTACTTAGCCGATTGACTTCAAATTTTGGTCAAAAATTAAGGATTATATGGGGATGACCTGGTAACAGTTTGGTAAAAATCTAATATGGCAAAACAAAATGGCGGCCGAGTGATGATTGAAAGATTACTAAAAAACTGCTTATCCAATTTATCTCAAATTTTGCACAAAAATGAAGTATAATGTAGGAATTAACTGGTAAAATTTTAGTACGAATCCAAAATGGCGGCCTAATAAAATATTTAAAAATTCAGCCTGAAAAACACTTAATGAACTGATGTCAAACGGTGTGCCATAACTAATTGTAAGTAAAACTATGGCACTGATTCAAGATGGCGGCCAAATAAAATATTTATAATCGTGAAAACATTAGCCTCTCAGGTTTTACATATTTTCTGGTTTTAGCCAAAAATGCCAAAAAATATTTTTATCAATTCTGTCGGTCCGTCTGTCTGTGTGTTAGTTCGCGACATAGCTTAAAAACTGGTCGTTACTTCAAATTTTAGTCAAAAAAAAAGGGTCATATGGGGATGACCTGGTAATATTTTGTTAAAAACCGAATATGCCAGAACAAGATGGCAGCCTAGAGAAACTTTACAAAAATTATTACTAAAAAAATTACTCATCCAATCTCCTCAAATTGTTACATAGGAATGAACTGGTAATATGTTGGTATGAATATAAGAAATCAAAATGTCGGCCTAATAAAATATTTAAAAAATCGGCCTGAAAATTAATAATTTCAAAATGTATGTAAACATTAAGTGTGATATAGAAATAAAGTGGTAAAGTTGTGGTACGAATTCAAAAATGCGGATCAAAATGATGGACAAATAATTTTTTAAAAAAATCAAAGCAAAAGAAATCTTATTCAATTGAATGTAATATAGGGATAAACTGGTACGAATTCAACATGACGTAACAAAATGGCGGTGTATGTCAATGTAAAAAATACTTATTGAATTTGTTTTAGATTATACCCAAAAATGAAGTATGGGTTAGGTAAAATATTGGTAGGATTCCAATATGGTGGAGCAAAATGGCGCCCAATAAAAATGTTTGAAATATTATGTATTATTAAATTAATCTGTACTGAACTAAACTGGGTCACACATCACTATCCCTAATAAAAGTAAAGATTCATAACGAGAGAAGTTCCTGGTAAAGGACATTTACCGATGTTTTCTTTCCTTACAGTCATATAAATTCACACTCCGAGATTGTTTTTAGACCTTCATTCACGCTTAAGAGTTTCTAGATGCCGAAAATTAGGTTTCCTCAATTGGACCTGTCTGTTTGCCCCGTGTTTCTGTCTGTCTGCCTGTCCGTCTGTTCGCGACATAGCTAAAAAACTACGTATCCAATCGACTTCAAATTTTAGTCAAAAATTAAGGGTCACATGGGGATAACGCTGTAACGTTTTGGTAAAAATCCACTATGGCGGACCAAAATGGCTACTTATCAAAATGTTCAAAAAATTATTACTAAAAAATTACTTCAATTTACCCAACATTCTACAGAAAAATTAGTTGTGGTATGGGGATGAACTGCTAAAATTTTGGTACAAATCCAAGATGGTGGAGCAAAATGGCGGCCTAATAAAATGATGAAAAAATCAGCTTGAAAAAACCACTTCGTCGATTGTTTTCAAATTTAGCACAAAAATCAAGGGTTACAGAGCGATAAACTGGTAAACGTTTTAATACCAATCGAAGAGGGCGTAACAAAATGGTGGTCTAATTAAATGTTTATAAAATCTGTCTGAAAAACTACTTAATCCATTTTAAATCGATTATCTGCTTAAACCAAATTTTTGGGAAGGTGGTTTCATCAAAAGCACTTTCAAATGTTTAAAAACGCAACTATTGAATTCAGTAAATACTAGTTCGCAGTACACTTTACGAAACGTAAATAAGCTTTATAAATTTGCCAATGAAAAACAGGCCGCTTTGTAAACATATACCTATAACGAAAATCTACCAACAATGCCCATGCACAATTTCAGTTAATTCATCAACAAGTTTCATTGACTGCATTTTTCTCCCACAGCCCGTAAAATTGAAAGTTAGTAAATAAGAAAAACATAATTTGTAAATAATTTTATTCTTAACTTCACGTATCTTGTTCAAGATGCAGGAAACTATATTTTCTAAAATAGCTTAAAATCTCATTAGTACTTCCTGCCTGTCTAATTTTAATCGGTTCCGTCTTGTCCAGACAAATTTCAGTAATAAGGAAGGTAAACCTACTGAAAACATCTTTGTAAATAATATGTAGCTTATATAGCCTGACTACGTTTATGTCGCTCAGAGTTAATTAATTGAAATTTAGAATTATAGTTTTAATAAAATCGAGGAACTATTTCACAAAATAAAATTAATGTCAGATCATTCTAAAAGCATATTCGATTATACACAGTTCTTACTTCTTAGGGAAAATGGTTTTCGATGATTTTTCTAATTTTTACTTCCCTCTTAAAAGGGAAGTATTGTACTCGTGAACAAACCACCCTCCGAGAATTTTTCAGATCTTTACGTTTCGGGGTCCCTAGACGACGAAAAACATATTTTCTCAATTCCGTCTGTCTGCCAGTCTCTCAGTTCGCAGCATTGTTAAAAACTACTTACCTGATTGACTTCAACTTCTGGTCAAAAATTAAGGGTCATATGGGGATGATCTGGTAATATTTATGTATTTATTTACACGTCATATAGGATAGAAACAGATATGGGTAACCACTATAGTATCCATGAAATTACATATACTATAGTCTTCCAATTTACAATTTCAATTTTTGAAACTTACTTAAGACTAAAATTATAATACTCTTTAAGTTATAATAAAAGGAAATTTTAATATATAAAGAGCTAACCTTAACAAATTAACAGAAATATATTTTTAACAGTACTTAGAAATCACTATGTCTTATAACAACTTCTAAATTGACATTCATTGACATTTTGTCAGAGATTAGCGATTCTTGTTATAACGTATGTCCCGTAAGTTTTGGCACAAAATTTAAAACAAAATATTCTTTTAATATGTAGCTTTGGTTAAACTTTTAATATTTACTATAATTAACGGCTTAGTAACTAACAAAATTAATAATTTAAATTAAATTGAAGGGGCCGTGCTGCTCAATTAGACGCAATTTTCTGCGAACATCTCGCATTAGGTTCTGGACAACTTCAACATCAATTTCGCCTATCTTTCTAAAAATTCTACGCCGTAATTGTTCCTCACTTTCGGCTTGCCACCCTCCATCATACACTTTGCGGGATAACAATGCCCAAAAATCTTCAATCGGGCGGGCCTGAGGTAAATTAGGGGGGTTATCTTGTCTTGGTACGAAAGGTATGTTATTTTGACGAAGGTAATTTTGAGTTGCTCTTGCATAATGACAGCTTGCTAAGTCGGGCCAAAACATTATATCATCTCCCACGTGATGTTGGTGTACAAAATGAACTAGTTTATTAAGACAGTTGTCAATATACCTTTCCGCATCCAAAGCTTCCCCCCTAACTCGACCCACATAAGGTCTGGATATCCCTCTAATCCAAATCGCACACCACACCAAAACTTTATCAGCAAATTTTGCTTTTTCCTTATATTTAACATTGTTTGGGCACTCTTCTATATTGTCCGTATAAAAACCATCGTTTCCTTTGATTTCCGAGTTGGCAAGGGTAAAGTATTTTTCATCGTCCAAAATAATGACTTTCTCATTTGAAAAATGTATACGCCTAAGATTTCGACAGCATCTTGGTATCCGTGCTAATTGATTTTCGGTATATTTAGGACACTTTCGTCTTTTTCGATATTTTTGACCATTTCTTGTCAATTCCCGCCATACTGTACTCTTTGAAGATCGGAATTGACGCGCTAATTTTCTTGTAGAAACTCCGACTCTGTCTTTTGCTCTTCTTACCAATCTTTCCGCGTGAAACTTCTTGGTCTTCCACTTTTTGGAAGATTTAAACATGGAATTCCTTCTTCACATTCGGCTATAGTACGGTAAAAAAAAATACTTCTGCGTGAAATATTTTGGTTTTGAAAAATGCGAACTATTTCAGCCTTAGGAATTTGCCCAACCAAATTATAAATACTTTTTCGTATTTCTAATTTATAAGACATTTTAATGCAACTGACTTTAAAAAATGACTTGTCAAACTAATGTCAAGCAAATAAACATTTTTTTGTTTCCAAAGCCATCTCGATATATTATCTTTACAACCTATTTTCAAGCCCCTCAATTTTGTGCCAAAACTTACGGGACATACGTTATTTCTGATACGAAACATAAGAAATATTCTGCTTTTAGTATTTTATTTGTAGGTTTGCTGAAGACGGGGGTAGACTTTTCCCCCGAAACGTCATATATAAAAATTCACAACACTGAGAAATTGTCTAATATTCAAATAAATATAAATGATACACTGGTAAATTTTGATATCGTTAGTCTTTTTACAAATGTACCTGTAGATAAAACTTTAAACATAGTAAGAAATAAACTTGAAAATGATAACATTCTTAGTGAACGTACATCATTAAACATTAATACTATTCTAGAATTACTACCTTTTTGTGTAAAAACCATTTATTTTCAATACAAAAACGAATATTACCAACAAAATTTTGGCATGGCTATGGGGTCTCCTTTATCTCCTTTACTAAGTGATATTTTTATGGAAAACTTTGAGTTAAATTATATTCAAAATTACGATCATATACCACTTATTTGGTGGAGATACATTTATGACATTTTTTGTATCTATGAACATGACGATCAACATTTAAATAATTTTTTATATCATATTAACACCAAAGAACCAACAATTAAATTTGCTATTGAAAAGAAAACAGACCAACAACTTCCATTTTTAGACATACTTATCAAAAAAAAAGACATACACAGTTTTGAAACAAAAGTATACAGAAAACCTACATACAGAAACAGATACTTAAATTTTTACTCAAATCATCCAATCATGGTTAAAAAGGGAGTTGTAAAAAGTGTATATGATATGAGCAAAAATAATTTGCAAAGATCAAAATTTTATTAAAGAAAAAAATTTTATAAAAGATGTTTTAAATCAAAACAATTATCTTAATGATTTCGTTGAAAAATGTTTTTATTAATTTGAGAATCCAAAAGACAAAAAAATCCAAAATAGACCAATTACAAACCTCTTTATACCATACATATATCAGATAAAGTAAAACGAATAGGTAAACGTTTTAACATCAGAACGATCTTTAAAACACAAAATACACTTAGAAGTAAACTTACAAAAACAAAACCTAACAATGAACAAGAAAATACAAAAAATGTTATTTATAAAATTCCGTGTCAATGCATTAAATTTTACATAGGTGAAACCTCTAGGCCATTAGCCAAAAGAATTAAAGAACACCAAACATACATAAAAAATAGGGAATTTCAAAAATCAAACATTTGCCAACATGCACTAGATAACAATCATAAAATTAATTGGAATGCTTCTAGTATTATAGCAAAAGAACCATGTTCCAAAAAACGTAAAATAAAAGAAAGTGCCTTAATATTATTAAATAAAGATAATTGTGTAGCATCTTGTTCTGTTAGTTTTAATAACACTTGGTTAAATTTGCTAAATACTGAACTAAAAAAAGGACACCTCAAAATACAATAAATTAAAATGAACATACTCTAGGTACACATATTTCGCACCTTATTCTAACAATTAAAAATAACACCTTTAAATTGACATTCATTGACATTTTGTCAGAGATTAGCCATTCTGGTTATATTTCTGATACGAAACATAAGAAATATTCTGCTTTTAGTATTTTATTTGTAGGTTTGCTGAAGACGGGGGTAGACTTTTCCCCCGAAACGTCCAGAAAACAAACATTTTTCAGTGTCGTTCCTCGGGTACCTTCATAGTGGACCCAGAACTTAAGATTATCTAATCAATTTATAAGGTAAATATATTTTATTTTTTTATTTTTTCCAATTTTCTAAGGCAAAAAACCTCAAAAAATAGTTTTAAACTTTTTTTTTTCTAAGTATTTTTTAATGATGTTGGAGATGTAGTGAAAAAGTCGATGCCATTTTTATTAACATACATGTTACCTTGCCTTACTACTCGACAAAGTGGAGAGTTTCTAGCTGAATCAGTGTGACTGAAAGGCAGATGAAATAATTCATTCACCCTTAGAGACCTTTGGGGAACATCAATATGGAATAATTGAAGAGTATCAGAGCTTTGTACCAGATTATGAAAGACTTTGGATAAGAAAAGAACATCAGAACTTATTCTGCGTCCAGTCAGTGACATCAGCCGAAAGTGGCCTCAGGCCAGGTCTCTCTCGACGGGTTGAAAATATTTATAAATGATAAATACTTGATAAACTTATTTGGGATACGCTCTAGCCGGTCTGCGAAAGTACTTTGTTTAGGTCTCCAGATAATGGAGGCAAAATCAACTTAACGTAAAAATTACATAAACAAATAATTGGTTTGACATCACGAAAGGATTTGCATTTTCTTGTATTATAACCTAACATTTTGGAGGCTGAGTTAACGACAGAATCAACATGTAAATCAAAAACAAGTTTAGAGTCGAACAATACACCCAGATCTCTACGAGGCATTTCAAATGAGTCTTCTTTATTGGGTTATGCAATTTTGATTTCTGGAAAATATGATGAGTTGCATTTTGAGAGATTAAGAAAAAGGCTATTTTCATCACTATGCCTCCTTTTGGAGCTTATCACAGACATCAAAACTGGTTATAGAAATGAAAAATTTTAAATCCTCTGCATAGAGCAGGATGTTGCAGTGTCTAAAACAAGAACTAATTCCGTTATATAAATAATAAAAAATAGGGGTCCCAAATGAGATCCTTGTGGGACATGAGATGTTGTTATAAATGACGTAGAATTAAATCCTTGAAGTTGAACGAACTGATTTCTGTTTTTAATATATTACCCCACCCATCTCAGGAGACTTACCTACAACGACCTCAGCCGGCATAGCCTAAAAACTACTTACCAGTTTTACTTCAAATTTTCGTCAAAAATTAATTTTATATGGGGATCACCTGGTGATATTTTGGTAAAAATCCAATATGTCGAATCAAGATGGAGGCCTAGTAAAACGTTAAAAAAATACTAAAAAACTAATTATCCAATTTATCTCAAATTTTGTACAAAAATCAAGAGTTACATAGGAATCAACTGGTAATATTATGGCAGACCAATAAAATATTTTAAAAATCAGCCTGAAAAACTACTTTATTTCAAATTTACGAATTCACGAGGGCGTAACAAAATGGCGGCCAAATAAAATTTATAAAAAATCAATGTAAAAAAATTCTTATTTAATTGACTCTAAATTTTACATAAAGTTTAAATGTGATATGTGGATAAACTGGAAAGAATTCTACATGACGTAAGAAAATATATTTTATATTTATATGTAAACTAAATTAGATCGCACTTCACTATTTCTAATAAAAGGAAAGATTCATAAGGAGGGAAGTTCCGGGTAATGGAAATTTACCGATTTTTTGATATACGTAACGTAGTTGTCGACTTCCTCATCAAAATTTATCATTGCCACACATTAAGGGTGTCAAAATTTTGATTTTTTTTGTCTGTACGCAGCTCTAGCTGAACAACTATTTATTCGATTTACTCCAAATTTGGCTCAAAAATCAAGGGTCGCACGGGGATGAAATTTTGATAAAAATCCAAAATGGCGGAACAAAATGGCGACCAAAAAAAATGTTTTAAAAAATCATAATTAAAAAACTACCTATCCAACTGAGCTCAAATTTTGCACAAGAATTAAGCGTGATGTAAAGACAAACTGACACAATTTTGGCGTTAAGCCATAATGGCAAAACAAAATGGCAGCATATTGAAATGTTTAACAAGTCAGAGTCAAAACTACATTGAAATTTGGCAGAGAAACCAAGTGTGATTGAAATATAAACTGGTAAAATGTTAGTGCAAATGCAGTATGTATGAACAAAATGGCAGAGCAATAAACTGTGAACAAATTCGGAAAAAATCCATCTCCAGGAATAAACCTTTTTTATAGAGGAAAATAATGAACGACATAATTTGATTTTCAAAAACTACGTAAATTACATTATGAAAAGTAAAAAAATAATGAAAATAATTAAATTAAAAAAAATCGATATATTTCCTTTACACGGAACTTTCCGGTCGCACTTTTGTTTTGCTTGCAGTTCATTCCTATATAACACTTGATTCATGTGCAAAATTTTAGGTAAATTGGATAATTAGTTTTTCAGTAATAATTTTACTAGTTAGGCCATCTTATTCCGGCATATTGGATTTTTACCAAAATATTATTAGGCCATTCCCATATGACCCTTAATTTTTGACCAAAATTTAAAGTGACTCTGATAAGTAGTTTTTAAGCTATGCCGTGAAATGACAGACAGGCAAACCGACAGCTGAATTTTTAAATATTTTACTAAGCCGCCATTTTGTTTCGTCACCTTGGATTCGTACCAAAATTTTATCAGTTGATTCCGACATAATACTTGATTCTTGTATAACATTTGGGATAAATTGCTTAAGCAGTTTTTTAGTAATGATTTTTTTAACATTTCACTGTGCCGCCATTTTGTTTTGTCATCTTGAATTTTTACCAAAATGTTAGCAGGTCATCCACATATAACCCTTAATTTGTACTCAAAATTTAAGTCAATCGCACAAATAGTTTTTAAGGTATGCGGTGACCTGACAAACATACAAACAAACCGACAGACGGACTGACGGAATTGATAAAACATTTTTTGGGATCTAGAGACTTTAAAACGTGAAGATATGTAAAACCTGGGGGCGATTTTTTTCATATTTATATTTTATATATAAATTTATATATTTTTTATTAACCAAAGTTTTGTTCCGCCATCTTGAATTAGTATTAACATAGGTGTACTAGTTCATCTGTATACCACAATTATTTATGGCAGACAATTTGATATCAGACCCTTAATTATTTTTCAGGCTGAGTTTTTAAATATTTTACTAAGCCGCCATTTTGTTTCGTTTTCTTGGATTCGTAACAAAATTTTCCCAGTTGATTTCTATGTAATATTTGATTTTTGTGTAAACTTTAAGATAAATTGGATAAGCAGTTTTTAGTATTTTTTTTTTAAACTTTTCACTAGGCCGCCATTTTGTTTTGCCATATTGGATTTTTACCAAAACGTTACCAGGTCATGCCCATATGACCTTTCATTTTCGACCAAAATTTGAAGTTAAGCGGGTGAGTGGTTTTTTAGCTATGTCGCCAAAAGACAGACCGACAGACAGACAGGTGGAACGACGGAGTTCAAACAACATGTTTTTCGGCATCTAGGGACCCTGATACGTAAGGATCTGAAAAAATGTCGGAGGGTGATTTTTACGACTACAATACTTGTCTTTTATGAGGGAAGTAAAAAGAAAAAGAAAATAAAATATGGTATACTGGAATATAGGCAGTAGTTTTAGAGTAGATGTTATATGTAAATGAATTTGTATATGTACATATCTCGAACAGTATGGCTAAATCAGTTTGGGGCACTGTATATGCGCATATTTTATGTGCTTTTAATGTATATTTGCCCTGCCTTAATTATGTCCTTTTAGGACAGTGAATGAACAAGTTGCTGAACAATACTTTAGCGTAAAAAATGTAATAAGTTAACTGTTTTAATGCATCATTTTTATCAGCCACAGATTCATATCTTTTTTGTAACATGTCTTCAAAATCCCATTACACTGTAAAAATAGGTGTATTTAGCGCTTCTAATTACCGCCTTAAAAAAAATGGAATATTTGAACAAAATATTACGAAGCACTCATTTTACAATACCAGGGCTATTCAAATGTATTCCAATTCTTGCTTATAAATGCTTGAACAAACGCACCAAAAAATGAGGTATAGTAAATTTCACGGAAAACGGCCCCGACTCAATGACTGCAATAAAACTACGTTGTCGATTCTATTATTTAGACAAGAGCTTGGCAATAAATAAACAAGAGTAGTTGAGAGGAACGGATTTTAATAATTTCTAGGTATAAAATTATGTAAAATTTATTGTGTTGTAAGTAGAAAAAGATAATTTTAAATATCTGTTTACCTTAATTGCAAACCTACACAGGGTGGACATACAACGAAATGAATCTTGCACCTTTTTAAAATTAGAAAAGTCGATTTTTTAAATAAAACACCCACTATGTTTTTTATTTGGGCAAATGATCATAAATATACCTATATATATATATATATATATATATATATATATATATATATATATATATATATATATATATATATATATATATATATATATATATATATATATATATATATATACAGTGTGTCCCAGATTCGCTTCTCTATATAGGGATCTCTGCTCCTATTATACCTACAGCAAAGGTTAAATGGGGAAAGTTTTAGAGGAAACTTATTGCATTCGATATCTGCTTCAGATTTACGATTGATCAATAAGTTCGGGAAATATCGGCGAAAAACCGAAAATGGCAGATTTCGTTTTTCGACAGTATATCCAGAACGGTAAATTTGACAGCTGTCAAAATGTGACATTATTCGGACACATTTTTAAGACAAATAAGATGGCGTATACGACACGTCCTCACTGTTTTTTGTTAACCCGCAACCTGCCTCAACTTTCATTTTTCTTATGACCGCCATATTGGATTTTTCGATTTTTGGAAAGAGCCTAAAATTTCCAGTCTAGTGATATCTCACAAGTGCATTAAAGATCTTAGTGTCATCAAAATATCACACTTCGTAAATTAGGTTTCAATGTTTATAAAGGAGGCCATGATTTATTTGTCACAAGATTACATTAATAAGTAAGTAATGTACTAAACGCATTGAATTTTCAATACAACATGAACGTAAATAACAACTTAAAAAATCTAAATGAGCTTTAACTACTTTGTAAGTGGGTAACACTAATTTACAAATTTGTAAAATGACGTCTATTTGCATCGAGACATTTTTGACAATTGGTGACTGTTTTTCGTACAACACTGTAAGTAGGTCAGTAAGTGTATTTCGGTTAATATTTCTAAACGTGTCCAGAACTCTTTGTCTCAGGATTTCTATGGTCACGAGGGGATCAAATTCATAGATTTCATTCTTCTTGTGCAGAGGTAGAAATCCATGGGCGACAGGTCAGGGGATCTAGGAGGCCAAGATATTGGACCATTTAAAGAAATTATTCTTTCGTCAAACTGCTCTCTTAAGAAGTTCCTGACTTGAATGGTATTGTGAGCCGGACATCCGTCTTGTTGAAACCAAGTTCTTCTTAATTCATTGTTCCGTTAGAATAGGTCGTAAGGCTGGTACAACCTGGTTTTGCAAAAGCTCTAGGTACCTCTGCCCGTTTAGGTTGTAGTCAAACAAAAATGGTTCAATAAGTTGATTTCCTGAAATGATTAATAATTTATAAATAGGTGCCCAACAGTCAAGGGCGGCAGGGTCGGCCGGGTGGTACTAGAAACTATAAATTATAAAGGGAAAATTATCTTTATTAAAAAGTAGATATTTTCTTTCCAAAAATAATTATCGAAACATCCCGTAATGATTGAGCTTGTATACAGTTGAAACCTATTCAGCTTTATTATGAAAAAGAAAAACATATTTAGTTAGCGGGAAGTAATAGCCGTAATAAATTATTTTGTTGGTATTGCATATTAATTTCGGAAATACTAAATCAATTTATTTCAGTGATATAATAATCTTAAAGAAGTACACCGTGCCTTAATAAAACATAAAAACTCAAAAGAACAAACCCCTCGCGCTTTAAAATTTAAATTATTCGGAAATACAGCTGAACGCCTTTCTATAAATCATAATGAAAATCGAAAAATAATTCGACATTTGATTAATATGGTATTTTTTTTCATAACGCGAGAATTAGGCTTCTCGGGTAATAGTAAATCATTAAATTCAGACAATCAAAATAATTTTAGAGAATTAGCTAAATCTGGAGAAAATTTAGATACAGTGTTAATTCATTTATAGATCCCAATTCTATTTTTATAGGTTCTTCGAAACTACAATACAAAATGATTGAATAAAAATGTAATACAATATCAAAAAAGTAAGTTGACTGACTAAAGTAGAACGTTTTACTTTTTTTTTTATTAGATTATACTCTTTTAGTACCATTTTCGTTGATAGCTTGTAAAATGTTTCTGTCTCCATTTTCATTGTTATTATTGTATCCGTTTCTAGGTTGTTCTAAGGCACCATGGTTAATTAAATTAACTACGATTTTCCTGAATTGGGCTTAATGAGGCTGCCGTCGCGTCGTTCGGAGAACTCCAAACACCTTGCTGAGGTAACGTCGGCGTTTCTGTATGATTGAAAGTACTGAGCTAACATGTCAACCTTTTCTTCATTTGAATACGAAATGCCGGCCATTTTCTATAGGTTTTGACAATTTATGTGTCAGATTTATGATTTTATTGGGATAAAAGCGTTCCTACTACTTATTAAAACACCGCTTTGATACTTTCAACTACTTAACTTAACGTCAAAGTCAAAATGCAATTTTGTTACAGATAAATTATGGCCTCCTTAGAAAAGCATTGAGAGCTAACATTACTTTAAATCATGGCCTCCTTGGAAAAAACTGAAACCTAACTTTACGAAGTATAATATTTCGATGATAATAAGATCTTTAATGCACTTGTGAGATATCACTAGACTGGAAATTTTAGGCTCTTTCCAAAAATCGAAAAATCCAATATGGCGGTCATAAGAAAAATGAAAGTTGAGGCGGGTTGCGGGTTAACAAAAAACAGTGAAGACGTGTCGTATACGCCATTTTATTTGTCTTAAAAATGTGTCCGAATAATGTAACATTTTGGCAGCTGTCAAATTTGCCGTTCTTGATATACTGGCCAAAAACAAAATCCGCCATTTTCGGTTTTTCCCCGATATTTCCAAAAACAATTGATCTATCGTAAATCTGAAGCCGGATATCGAATGCAATAAGTTTCCTCTAAAACTTTCCCCATTTAACCTTTGCTGTATAATAGGAGCCGATATCCCTGTATAGAGAAGCGAATCTGGGACACACTGTATATAGAAGAGAAACAGAAATATCAATTTCTGTGCGGTTCTTGGTCGTAAAAAATTATACGAAACGAAAGAACTAAAGGTAAGGAAAAGTATTCCTTTACCATTGTGTCGAGAAATGACCAAAACATGACGCTATGTTTGTTTAAGTACCAAGGAGCCATCATCTGCTACCGTGGTATCTGCCCCGACAAGGCTCATCAGGTAGTATCATTTGGGGGGTATCACTGCTAAAACCGAAATACCCCAATCCTGAAACAAAGAAGGTGTCATGTCGTTCGACTTTGAAAGTCGATGAGGGAAATAGGCAACCAGTGGCGCTATCTGTAAGTACTATGGTGCAACGAAATCGCTCTAGATGCGACCTACTTCGGAGCACAAGACGACACATCTGTGCAAAATAGAAGAAAAACAGAAATATTAGTTTTTGTGCGGTTCTTGGTCGTACAAATTTATATGAAACGAAAGAACTAAAGTTAAGAAAAATTACATTATTATTATATATCTATTAAATATAATATATATATATATATATATATATATATATATATATATATATATATATACATATAAATATATATATATATATATATATATATATATATATATATATTATATTTCTCTTCTTGAACCTTACAATTTATAAATATCAAGTACTTTCTTGGGATGAGGTTCGTGGATTGAACAAAGAAACTTTAATTGACGTTTCGCCTGTCCATTTCAGGCTTTTTCAAAATATTTAATTCTGCACATCTAAAAATTAAATACAAAAAGTGTATATATGTAAGTTAATAAATAAAAACAAGTTATGTATAACGGCACGCACTAAAATTATTAAAACATTTATTTAAAACAGTACAGTACATACCTTGAGAAAGATGTTCTTTTACCTTGCTTGGCAGTGTGGAGGTAAGTGATACACTGGTTAAAGAATTCTATTGTTTTTTTTTTTATATATATCCTTTAGTTTTTTTGATTATATTAACAATGTAGAACTATTTGTGGTATTTGTGTGACGACAGTTGTTTTAAAAGTTTATAACAATTGTGTGTGATATAATTTTTAGATGTGCAGAATTAAATATTTTGAAAAAGCCTGAAATGGACAGTATACAGTATAGTACTTGATATTATATATATATATATATATATATATATATATATATATATATATATATATATATAACAAGTAACCTAATTATTGGGGTATCGGTCCTAATTTAGGGCTAGATTTAAATTGCTTTTAAGCTACGCCAAGCTTTCGGTAATGATTATTACCTTCTTCAGGGTGCTTTGCAATTAGTATCGATAACTTCTTGCGAAAAACAAACACACTTTGACCTTAACATTAAAATTGGATCTTACATACTGCCAGTATGTAAAAGACCCCAATAATTAGGTTACTTGTTGTTCAACTAGTCGGTCAAGACTACCCTTCTCTTATATATATATATATATATATATATATATATATATATATATATTCCGTATATGCATTGATGCTTTATACACTGAAAATTACTACCCAAAGGCCCAATTTGAGCCATTTTTTATAATTATTCGAAAAATAGCTCCAGTTTCCAAAAAATCACACATAACCTTAATTATCTCGGAGACTACGCAGAAATGGACTATAGTTTAAATTGGTAACTTATGTTTATATTTGACAAGGAATCAAATAATGGACAAAAATACAGGGTGTCCCATTTAAAATTTTATAGTTGATGTCGTCCCAGCAAAATTGGGACACCCTGTATACATGGGAATATTATAAGAACTCAAATTGTTTGGTATGAAACTTTTTTGTATCTATTACGGATTTCCAGATAGTATAGTGGGTACTTTTATGTGGAACACGGTGTATTTTTCAGTGTGTTACTGACAAAAGCATGTTTTCTAGTTTTTTTTTAAACTAAAATATTTTGTTTCTCCGAATTTTCCTGAGAAAGCTTATTTAAATTGAGTCATTCAATTCATAGCCTGACGGAGTTAAATTTAACACGCTCTCGCCACCCTGTAGCGAAAAATCCAATTCGCACGGCCCACCGCGTGAAAAGCAATTACGTGTTTCAATAACAATTTCCTCTATTAACAATTCTCAATAAAAATATCGACTTCCGATTTTCCGAAAGCCAATTGACTTAAAAATAGCTCCACATGCCCGTGGAACTTACGGTTTGCTTTTAATTAATAAAAAGCCATAACTCTTTATTGCCCGCCATCTACATGTAGAGGTAATAGTTTCTAAATATAAATTCGATTGGAAATTATTTTTATACTTCCGCTGGGCGTAAGTACTGGGTAGTTTTGGAATTGCAAATCGCTTTCGAAGCTTTTAAAGTTATTTTGTGCACTGCAATTTCCTTTGCCATTTTTTATGACGCCCGCACTTCGATAAATGGATGTTTTTTTAATTTTGTAACTACGCAACATTTCGAGCTCCCTTGCATTATAATAGTATATTACGCGTTAAGAATAAATTATAATAAAATTCTTGTCGAAATCATGAAAGTACTTTGCGGGGCGAAAGTTTTTTACATTATATTTTGGGAACCCATTATTAAATAAATATTATAAAAATACTCGTGGCTCCCACTTTATTAATTTGAATGTAGTTCTATAAATGATGTTTTTGAAAGAAAAAGCGAAAGAAATGAACAGAAAATTTAAATTGTATATCAGAATTCAAGCAGGGTGCTCCAAAAAAAGTTCCGAAAGATAAACTTGTAGTGTAGGTGACGCAAAAAATGTAACACCCTGTATACTGAGACGGACAATTTTGATATTTTATTGTAGAGAGGTTCCTAAAAATAAAACATGTACTAAATTTGAATTAATTTTCTTAGAATTTACTGGAGAAAAACCCAAAAAACGAGTTTCATTATTTCGCCTACATTTAATTTGCATCGATTGTAATTTTTGCAAATAAGTCGACACCTCTGCAAGATACGAGAATAACGCAAAAGACTAAAAAGCTAAAGAAATGAACAGATAGTTTAAAATTTATACCAGAATACAGGGTGCTCCAAAAAAAAAGTTCCGGAAGATAAACTAGTAGGTGATGCAAAAAAATTTAACACCCTGTATACTGCGACGGACAGTTTTATTATTTTGTTGTAGAGATTCTTAAAAATTATACATTTACTAAATTTGAACCAGTTAGCTCGGAATATACAACTGGAGAAAAACGCAAAAAACGAGAAAAAATTTAAAACTTTGACACCTCGTATAACGAAAATTGTGCGTTTGTGACCATGTATATATATATATATATATATATTTTTTTTTTTTGCTTTGTGTTCTTTGACCTTTTTTTTAAATATATATTTATCCTAATTTTTCTTGGTTTGAGGTCAATACATTAACAACAAAATTAGTACATATTTTTAAACATATATTTCGTTTCTAAGGTGACGTTTCGACCATAGTTTTGGTCTTTTTCAAACCTAAAATTTGTTTAGCACTATTTTTTTAAGTTTATAAAGTATTAAAAATTTAGGACTTACCATAGAACGTAAAATAGTTGACTAAAAAGTATACATAATCCACATATCTGACATATACTACACATATTTAATTTACATTTTACAAATATTGTGGACGTTTATTACAGACAAATTACAAGCGACTGAGCGAACACTGTTATAGTAAAGATATATACAATTTATTTAGGTTGTTTATGTCTTTTTTGTCATTTATGGCGTTTTTGATTTTTTGAATTTCAGCCATCTCAAAAAATTCTCTTTTTTTCAACTGAGGTTCGGATTTTAATACTTTCACTTGTTCGTAGTTGAAAGTATGTTTTTTGGACATCTCATGGTGTGTTAATGCGGTGCTGTTCTTTTTATCATATTTGTGACTTTTCAGTCTATTTTCTAAGTATTGGCTTGTTTGTCCAATATAAACACCGTTACAATTATTGCAAGGGATCTGATAGACTATATTGCTTTTTTTATTAATTGGCGTTTTCGGTTTTAAGTTGCTGAAGTTCTTTGATAATAAGTTATAGGCTTTGTGACTTGTCGTGATGTTATATTTTTTAAAAAGGTTTTGAAATTGCTGGGATAAACCATTTATGAAAGGCAGAGAAATGTATTTTGTTTTAGGTAGATTTGATGTATTCTGCTTTTGAATAATTTATTTACTAATTTTTTAGGGTATTGATTTAGAGTTAATGCTGCTTTAGCCTTTTTAATTGCTCGTGCCAGACCAATAATTACAGATTTTTTTTGAGACATTGGGTGACAGGAGCTGAAATTTAGGTATCGAGAGGACCAAGTTTGTTTTGTGTACCATTCCGTTTTAATTTTATTTCCTATATGATGTAATGTTAGGTCTAAAAAATTGATTTTGTTGTTCTCTTCGCTTTCAATTGTAAATTGTAGTCTTTTATGGTATTGATTAAATTGCTTTAAAATAATTTCTGTTTGGCCAGATGGGATTGCAGTAATACAATCATCGACATAACGATAAAAAAATGGTATATTAAATTCCACATTACTTAGAACAGTCTCCTCTAAATCTTCCATAACTATTTGGGCAACGATGCTTGATATAGATGCTCCCATAGCACAACCTTCTATTTGTTTATATAACTGATTTTCGTATATGAAATATGTAGAATTTAGTGTTAATTCTACTGCTTTAAGAAATTCATCTTGAGGAATATCTGTGTATTTTTTTATTTCAGACCATTTCTTTTTAAATATTCTGGTAGCCAATGAGATTGGAACGCTGGTATACAGGGAAACAACATCAAGCGATATCAGTTGGTAATTTTCTGTAATAAACGTCCACAATATTTGTAAAATGTAAATTAAATATGTGTAGTATATGTCAGATATGTGGATTATGTATACTTTTTAGTCAACTATTTTACGTTCTATGGTAAGTCCTAAATTTTTAATACTTTATAAACTTAAAAAAATAGTGCTAAACAAATTTTAGGTTTGAAAAAGACCAAAACTATGGTCGAAACGTCACCTTAGAAACGAAATATATGTTTAAAAATATGTACTAATTTTGTTGTTAATGTATTGACCTCAAACCAAGAAAAATTAGGATAAATATATATTGAAAAAAAAGGTCAAAGAATACAAAGCAAAAAAAAAAATATATAAGTATGGGTGAAGAAGTACTAAACTACAGACCAATTGAAAGCACATATGGACGCCATATTGTGAACGAAATGAAAGAATATGAAAACATCTCTCGAAAAATTGCCAACCAAAAGAATAGAAGAGTGTTTTTATTGAGATGTAAAACAGAAAACTTACAACCAACCTTTCTTAATCTTAAAATGTCTCATATAAAATTCGAAAATGTAAACCTTGAACGTAAATATAACCAGTTTGTCTTACCAAAATTTATTTTAAGTACATTAAATTTATTAATTACAGAAACAACTTTAAACATAACAAATTTACGAAATAAATTCAAGCATCTCGAAAATCGCCTTACGGAAAATTTACCAAATACAATTTTCATTAAATTTAAAATCCGCAATATACAAAAAACTGAAAAACTTTTCCAAGAAATAAAACAAAACAATAAAAATAAACTAGACCACCTAATTTCAAAGCAAAAAGCTCCCCCTCAACAAAAAACAACATCAATGTGGGTAGAAAACCTAACAGATCAAAATATTCCAGATTACGCTATGGAAATTTTAAGCTTAGGATCTAATTTTGCAACGGAATTAAATAATGATAGACTTTTGCCAACTACCGATATACTATGTAACATTGAAAACGGTATAAATCATTTGAGAGGTGGAGAGAAAGACGAAATTAGAGCAAAATCTTGTAATATATTAACAAATTTTAAAACTAAACTGAAAAATCAAACAAACAAAAATAAAAAACACTCAATAAATTTACAAAAACTAAAAGTTTTTTAAAAAATAACCCTTCTATAAAGGTTCTAAAAGCCGATAAAACAAACAAAACAGTGTTAATGAGTTCTGCTAACTACAACATAAAAATTAATGAAATATTAAATGACACTAAAACATATAAAAAAATTAAACAAGATCCCACAAACCAGTATCAAAAAAGAAATAATGAATTAGTTAACTCTTGGGAAAAAAATCTTTTTATATCACCCGACACTGCTAAAAAACTAAAAATCCGCAATAGTGTACCACCCAAAATTTACGGATTGCCTAAACTACATAAAGAAAATATCCCATTACGGCCAATTGTCTCATGCATTCAATCCCCGTTTACACCACTATCAAATTTTTTAAAAAAAATCTTAAAAAATATTGTACATAAAAATAATTACTATATCAAAGACTCCTATCAATTTAAAGAAAAATTAAAACAGTTAGAAATTCCGGAAAATTACCAACTGATATCGCTTGATGTTGTTTCCCTGTATACCAGCGTTCCAATCTCATTGGCTACCAGAATAATTAAAAAGAAATGGTCTGAAATAAAAAAATACACAGATATTCCTCAAGATGAATTTCTTAAAGCAGTAGAATTAACACTAAATTCTACATATTTCATATACGAAAATCAGTTATATAAACAAATAAAGGTTGTGCTATGGGAGCATCTATATCAAGCATCCTTGCCCAAATAGTTATGGAAGATTTAGAGGAGACTGTTCTAAGTAATGTGGAATTTAATATACCATTTTTTTATCGTTATGTCGATGATTGTATTACTGCAATCCCATCTGGCCAAACAGAAATTATTTTAAAGCAATTTAATCAATACCATAAAAGACTACAATTTACAATTGAAAGCGAAGAGAACAACAAAATCAATTTTTTAGACCTAACATTACATCATATAGGAAATAAAATTAAAACGGAATGGTACACAAAACAAACTTGGTCCTCTCGATACCTAAATTTCAGCTCCTGTCACCCAATGTCTCAAAAAAAATCTGTAATTATTGGTCTGGCAGATCGGGCAATTAAGCTGTCCGACTCTGAATTCAGAGAACGAGCAATTAAAAAGGCTAAAGCAGCATTAACTCTAAATCAATACCCTAAAAAATTAGTAAATAAATTATTCAAAAGCAGAATACATAAATATTATAATTCTGAAAATGCCATTATTACATCAAATCTACCTAAAACAAAATACATTTCTCTGCCTTTCATAAATGGTTTATCCCAGCAATTTCAAAACCTTTTTAAAAAATATAACATCACGACAAGTCACAAAGCCTATAACTTATTATCAAAGAACTTCAGCAACTTAAAATCGAAAACGCCAATTAATAAAAAAAGCAATATAGTCTATCAGATCCCTTGCAATAATTGTAACGGTGTTTATATTGGACAAACAAGCCAATACTTAGAAAATAGACTGAAAAGTCACAAATATGATAAAAAGAACAGCACCGCATTAACACACCATGAGATGTCCAAAAAACATACTTTCAACTACGAACAAGTGAAAGTATTAAAATCCGAACCTCAGTTGAAAAAAAGAGAATTTTTTGAGATGGCTGAAATTCAAAAAAACAAAAACGCCATAAATAACAAAAAAGACATAAACAACCTAAATAAATTGTATATATCTTTACTATAACAGTGTTCGCTCAGCCGCTTGTAATTTGTCTGTAATAAACGTCCACAATATTTGTAAAATGTAAATTAAATATGTGTAGTATATGTCAGATATGTGGATTATGTATACTTTTTAGTCAACTATTTTACGTTCTATGGTAAGTCCTAAATTTTTAATACTTTATAAACTTAAAAAAATAGTGCTAAACAAATTTTAGGTTTGAAAAAGACCAAAACTATGGTCGAAACGCCACCTTAGAAACGAAATATATGTTTAAAAATATGTACTAATTTTGTTGTTAATGTATTGACCTCAAACCAAGAAAAATTATATAAATATATATATATATATATATATATATATATATATATATATATATATATATATATATATATATATATATATATATATATAACATTTTTTTCCTATTTTGTCGAGCACTATCACTAAAATGTGTCCACCACATTAATTAACACCCTGTATATTAAATGTGTTAATGATATTCTCCCAAAAACTTGGAAAAATTCGGTTCATCATGTAACTACTATAGAAAATTCATGTTTTACTATAATTAAACCGACTATAATTAATTTAGATCAGGAGAGCGACAACAAACAGACTTAGATATAGAATAACATTATAAATGTAAATATATAAGAGGTAGTACCTAAAAAAATTTATTATTTAGGTATTGTACATTTGTTCATTTCATTCAAAGTGGTTCACACTGTATATTGAGGTAACACATTTAACTTAAAATGTTTAAAAACATACATAGGTTATAATGTACTACAAATTATTTAGTACAACACTAATATAAGATTTAATATTAGTATTCATTTTTAACAGGTACTTGAGTTTTACAAGCTTAGCCTTTGTTGCCTAAGCAAATGAAACATATGGAGAGTGTTAAAATACTGTTAATTATTATGACAGCACACAATATTAAGTGAACTAGCCCTCTCTCTAGTACTTGACCCTTTCGTTTGTTAACGCCAGATGGAACGCGTTTTGAAGTATGAAAAATAAATATTTACAATTCGTTTAAATTTTATTGTCAAAAGTAACAGGCAAATTGTTCAAAGGAGAAAGGATCAGGCACTAATTACATTATAAAAAGGTTTCGGTCGGAAAATAACCATTTTGAAGATGTTAGTAAATAATAATAATAATTTAATAGAGGAACAAAATTTTGAGTTTTCAATAACTGATTCACATTCACATAAATTATTTATTATTTGCCTATATCGTAGCTCTTCTGCCAATGCAAAGGCTAAAGGAAATATTCCTTTACCTTTAGCTGTTCCGACACCAATCTTACTCGACACTATCCGCACGGCATAGCATCCAGAAGCCACTCTCATACTCAAATTGATATATCCCTCAAACCGTAGCTAAGCATCAATAGTAACTCCCAAATCTTTACCATTGACCTCAAGTGCGTTCCTAGAGCTTATTTTATGATGGTAACTTTATCAAAAAAAAAGGTTGGAATGTTTTTTTCTTTTTACCCTGTATGAATGTTTACCGTGTATACTTATAAGCTTTTATGCGCCTTGCGTGAATAACTTTTCTACCAAAAAATCGCAAAAAGCTAATAAGGGGTTAATAAAAACCAAGTTTTTCCTGCCAATACAACTAAACTTTGCAAAAATCGAGTTTTTTCATGAAGCGCAGAGTTGTACCAAAATGATGACACTTATTAATAGGTTATGTAGTCTCTAAAACAGAGAGAGAAATCAGATTCAACTTCTCTCCTTTTCCAGAGATTCGGTTAAAAAGCAGTCAATTTGACATGACTTATTGACTTTTCCAGTATACTAATATTTTTTTATTCTTTCCAATGTCGCCTATTATTAATCAAGGAATGATCTTTCAAACAGCTAAAAAAATTTAAATCGATGTATGTAGAAAAATATCGAAGCTTGAACTTGACCTATTGTTTTTTAATATTCCATAATTTTGGAACGAAGTTGGATATATATATATATATATATATATATATATATATATATATATATATATATATATATATATATATACACAGCATGGGGATCTCGGAAACGGTAAGAGATATAGTGTCGGTTAAATTAGACAAAAGTTGCATATTTTGATGCCCAACAAAATCCCCTTTTACGAATTTGAAAATTCTAAGCCGCTCCGGAAATATCCGAGAAAAACCGAAATATTGCGATTTCGTTTTAATTTTCTTTTGAAGCTATTTGAAAAGATATGAAAAAACCGAAAACACTTTTTCATTCTCACTTTTTAAGCTGTACAAGGGGACGTTAACAAATTTTCATTACAACGTTTCGTTTCGATGGAACCACCATCAACTTTGATTTTTCTTATGGGACGGAAAAAAAGTACACCCAGTATTAGATTGCACTTTTCATTACGAATTCAACGATGTAGTACACAATATGGTTACTTATGTTTTTATCCAGAAAAATGGGTTTTAATACATTTCTAGCATTTTATTATAGTAGGCCATGAAATCCTAACGATAAAAGGAAAAAAAAACAGTTGACAAGTTCGAATGAATGTATTTATTTCTTTAACAAATATTCAAACAATTCAATGTTTGTATTGTTATTGTTGTTGTCGTTTTTTAATTTATTTTGTTCTTCAATGAATGGAGGTAATTTTACAAACGAAAAAAAATGTGATATGCTATCTTGCTACATTTTATGCCAAAGAAATTGTGTAGGAGCCGAGCGCATGCATACTTACAAATACCCAGAGCGGAGACAACCTGACACGTGTATTTTTCGGCGTTTGCTATTTAATCTAAAAGAATATGGATCATTTAAAAAGCCTGTATTATCCCGACAAAAACCTGCCAGTGAAGAAAACCAATACAACATTTTACAATCTGTTATTGAAAATCCACAGACTTCCACCAGAGAAATTGAAGACCAGACGGGGGTAGCTAAATCTACAGCTCAATTTATTTTAAGGAAAAATCAATTTAAGCCTTACAAATTCCGAATATGTCAAGGATTAAAACCGGGTGACGATGAACGACGTAGACATTTTTGTGAGTGGTATACCAGGATGTGTGAAAACAGTCTTAATTTTCCTTATAAAGTGATTTAGTCTGATGAAAGCATGGTAACCAATAACGGTATTTTTAACAGGCCCAATACCCACTATTGGTCACACCGAAATCCACGTGTAAATAGACCATCCAGACATCAAGATCGCTTTGGATTTAATATTTGGTGTGGGATTTTTGGTAGCAAGATTATAGGCCCTATTTTCTTTCACAATGCATTAACTTCTTGAGATCTTAAGGCATGATTTAGAAGATGCATTAGATAATTTACCGTTAGGCGCTGTACACGGCTGTTGGTTCCAACAAGATGGTGCTCCAGCCCATAACTCCATAGAAGTTCGCCAATATTTAGCTGAACGGTTTGAAAGAAGGTACATTGGGACTTACAGTGAAACACCTTGGCCTCCAAGGTCCCCCAACCTAACTCCCTTGGACTTTTTCTTGTGGGGCTACATAAAAAATGAGGTATTTAAAGAATGTTTTGACAACGAGGAACAATTATATCAATCAGTACGAGCAGCATTTAATACAATTACTCCTGAAATGTTAAGTCATATTTTGGAGTCTACCGTGAGACGGGCGTACTTCTGTTTAGAAAATGGAGATAATTTGTTTGAACATTTGTTATAGTTAGTAAATAAATAAATACATTCATTCGAACTTGTCAACCGTTTTTTCTTCCTTTTATCGTTAGGATTTCATGCCCTACTATAATAAAATTCTAGAAATGTATTAAAAAGCCATTTTTCTGGATAAAAACATAAATAATCATATTGTGCTGTACATCGTTGAATTCGCAATGAAAAGCGCAATTTAATACTAGGTGTACTTTTTTTCCGTCCCATAAGAAAAATCAAAGTTGATGGTGGTTCCATTGAAACGAAACGTTGTAACAAAAATTTGTTAAAGTCACTTTGTACAGTTTAAAGTGAGAATGAAAAAGTTTTTCCGTTTTTTCATATCTTTTCAAATAGCTTCAAAAAAAAATCGAACGAAATCGCAATATTTCGGTTTTTTTCGGATATTTCCGGAACGGCTTAGAATTTCCAAATTTGTAAAACGGGATTTTGTTGGGCATCAAAATACGCAACTTTCGTCTAATTTAACAGACACTATATCTTTTGCGAGAACCCCATGCTATGCATCTTTATCTTGGACACACTGTATATATATTATATATATATATATATATATATATATATATATATATATATATATATATATATATATATATATATATATATATATAGTAGGGTTATTTTCTTGGGAATATGGTTCAGATAGACAATTACGAGCTTATTACAAGGACTTTATATTGTCTGCAGGACGTTTCGGTCGTGGGTACGGCCTTTTTCAACTGCGTTAAGCATAGACAAATAGTCAAACATTACAAAATGATACAAACATAGAAAAAAAAATAGACAAGATCGTCACTACATTTGAACATGTACAGGTTAAACAAACTAATTTACCTATACAAAACAGTAAACGTATGCGTGTACGGGTGACAAAGAGTACTGATAGATACACCATATTCCCAAGAAAATAACCCTACAATATACAACACACTGGTTAAAGAATTCTGTGATTTTGGTAACTATATATATATATATATATATATATATATATATATATATATATATATATATATATATATATTATGCATATAGCGGGTGTCAACGAATCTATTAGACAGGCCATAACTTTTAGAGTATTTGATGTATCAAAACGAAAACATAAGGAGGAGAGTTTTCGCATATACTTCCGGTTCCACCGGAAATGACTTCAGTTTCGATTTTTTAAATGGAACACTCTGGATATTTTAACATTTTTGGATTCCTGAGACAATTCTGAATCAGAATGTGACATTTCAAAACCTTTTTACGCCTACTTGAAAAAGATGCACGCCTATGCGCCTAACGCTCGGAACAGCATTTTTTATACCGTTTTCTGCTGCCCCTCTTCAAATATTGTCAAAAATTTAGGCGTGCAAACCTGTATCTTTGGCTAACAAATAGTTCAGCGTATTAAACAAAAATATAACTTCAACTAACTTCAATAACGCTGTAAAATGTAAAAGCACAATATTCGAGTTCACTGTAGTTGTTCAAAGTGCATTCCTCCTTGTTCACGACACATTTCCGCTGGTTCAATTGCTTCTCTCAACACGTTGTGCAGCATTTGGGGCGTAATACTTCTAAATACACGTACAATCCTTTCTTCTAAGATTTCAAGAGTGGCTGGGGCTGTTACATAGACTCTTTCTTTAATATATCCCCAAATAAAGAAATCGAGACCAGTGAGATTCGATGAACGGGCGGGCCACCGTATTGGGCTATTGGTTGCAATAACTTTATTATTAAAATGTTCAATTAAATAATTATGAACTTCTCTGATATTGTGAGGCGGTGCTCCATCTTGCTGAAAGTAAATTCGGCATAAAATTTCTAAAGGCAGATCGTTAAGATGTTGCTCAATTTCATTTTGGAGAATTCCTAAGTACCTAACCCTTATTAATTGGCCTTAAAATAAAATGGACCCAATTATTCTGTTACCAACGACACCAGCCCAGACATTGACACCAAACCTTTCTTGAAAATGTCCTACTCTCATTTCATGTTGATTTTGTTTGACCCAGTAACGAGTGTTTGTTAAACATACCATTATTAGTAAATCTGGATTCATCAGAAAATAAGATAAAGTTGATAAAATTTGGGTCAATTCTACAATTTTGGAGCAACCAATCACAAAACAATACTCGTCTATCGCGATCGTCAGAATACAAATGTTGGTGTAACTGGTACTTAAAAGCTCGATATCCGTGTTTCTTTAGTATTTTTCTAGCTGATTCATGACTTAAACCCAGTTCGTGATTAATTTTTCTTAAAGAAACAGTTTTATCAACTTCAACCATAGCAAGAACGTTAATCTCCATTTCTTCATTTATAATAAATCTGCCTTCCGCCATTTGATTTTATTCTTGATGCCTAAAACGATTCTCGAGATATGGAAAATACTGATGGATTGGATGTTGCCGGTCGGGGTATCTCTGAGCCTACAACTTAGCAGCATTCCTTGAATTTTTATGACATTCTCCAAATATTAAAAACATATCGAATTTTTCACTTTGAGTATACATTTTAACTTTTGAAAACAAAAATAATACTGAAAATCAAGAAAAATAAGGAAATCTTATGTCTACTCAGAAAGAATAGGGAAGTGTCACTGTCAAAACAAAAAATCCTACTTAATATCCAGCATGTTTATCCATGGCACACTTGATAAAAGAAAATAATTGATTATCGAGTATTTTTCTTAGTAATATTTAATTTTTGAGCTTATTTTTAATCCAATCGCAAAAAAGTTATTACCGTTAGATTCGCAAAAAATCCTCTTTTCAAAAAGTGCTTGTCTAAAAAGGGTCGCCATTTGAAAAAAAAAAATAGTTAGACACAAAAAGTTGATTTTATCAACTTCTTTTGTTCCTAGCTATCAGACTAATCACTAAAACTTAGCGATTGTATTATTCTGTCATCATTTCAGGTCCTTAGATCAATTTGCGTCCGGTCATGGCCACCTAGATGCAATTTTAAAAATGGCTATAAAAAAATCAAGTAGGTGTAAAAAGTTTTTAAAATGTCACATTCTGATTCAGAATTGTCTCAGGAATCCAAAAATGTAAACATATACAGAGTATTCCATCTAAAAAATCGAAACTGGAGTGATTTCCGGTGAAACCGGAAGTGACCGGAAAGTGAAAAATATGCGAAAACTCCTCTCATCTTTATGGACCATTTACCTATACCAAATTTCGTTTTGATACATCAAATACACACAAAGTTATGACCTGTCTAAGAGTATATATATATATATATATATATATATATATATATATATATATATATATATATATATATATATATATATATATATATATATATATATATATATATATATATATATATATATATATATATATATATATGTTTTACTCCTTCACGGATGGAAAAATACAATGTGTTTTCATTCCGGGTGTACATCCGTTCACTACTGTCGTTCTGAAAAGAACAGTTTTGCTGACGTTTCGCCAAAATCACATTTGGCATTTTCGAAGCTTTCTTTCTCGCGTCCGAATAGAGACTATATATATATATATATATATATATGTATATATATACATATATATATATATATATATATATATATATATATATATATATATATATATATATATATATATATATATATATATATATATATATATATATATATATATATATATATATATATATATATATATATATATATATATATATATATATATATATATATATATATATATATATATATATATATATATATATATATATATATATATATATATATATATATATATATATATATATATATATATAGAGTAGCAAAACAGAATATTCACAAGCACAAAACTCCAGCCTTAATTTTATATTTTTGTCCTTTCTAGCACAATGCTGAGAAAGAATAATGTCTTCCTTTATAGAGTTGTGATAGGAATAACTTTCGAGGATGTAACCAGATCCGGCTTAGCAACTTAGATTAAAAGATAATTAGGACTTTCAGGTTATTTACCTGAAATTTATGACGGGTTAATTCCCTAGAGCAACTACTATACTTTATTTTGTAAATGATCTTATCGAGTATAAAGTTGGCGGGTTAAATTTTCATTTCTACATAGAGTAGGATTTTTAACTAGATATACAGGGTGGTTATTTACTGCGAGGAAGTCCAGTAACCACCCTCATTTAAAATATACAGGGTGCTACATTAACACTTGGCGGCAAAAAGATACGCTTTTCTAAATGACCTTATTTTTTTCTTAATTTGGTGAATTTTGCCTGAAAATTTAGCTATAAAGTAATATTTTATTTTTCAAAATCTTACAAGGTACACACATTATTATTAATTTTCAATAAATTTCATGAAAAACGAGAACGAGCACATTTAATTTGACAGCAGGATATCAGAGAAATTAAGGAGTAACTAACTTTTTTAATGCAAATTATAGATAATGAATTGGGCGGCAATTACACCTGGCCTCCAAGGAGCCCCGACCTTACACCCCTAGATTTCTTTATGTGGGGTACACTTAAAGATCTAGTAAACAAATACAACCAATGAACTGCGCAGGAACTTGAAGGTGGAATTCATATACACAATATAACACTTGTTACAATAATAATAATTATTGTTAGTTTTTAAGTATAAGATATTTATTTAATTTATTCGTCAATAAAATATTTTAATACTATTGAATCGTCGTTTAGTTCTCTATTTAGATCTAACATAATATACAGGGGGTTGGATTTGAAAATAAAACCCATATTTTTTATTACAGAACTATTATTGTAATTAATGTCATTACAGAATTAGTGCTGCAATAGACGCCCTTATGAAACTATACATACAATCGTAAAATTCATATTACTAAATAAAAATAGATAAAGTGTTCTAGATCATTGGTTTTAAGAGATCAAAGGCTTGTCGAAACAAATAAAATATCCAGGTCATTATTTCAAAAAATTAAGTTGAAAATAGTTTCCCCGGGATGAAACGTCGGATTATAAATTTGAATACACCATCTTCTAGAGCAGTGCAAAATGATTTTACAAAATTTCGTTTTTTAATGCCCTTGTAAAACAGGAAATATTGTAATAGTAAAAAAATCACCTTCCGAGATACTTTCAGAGCTTCACGTTTCAGGGTCCCTAGATACCAAAAAGCATGTTTTATCAATTCCGTCGGTGTGTCTGTCGGTATGTCTGTTCATAGCATAGCTAAAAAATTCCTAACCCGATTGATTTCAAAATGCCAGCTTAATTAATGAATTGATTTCAAATTGTGTGCCATAACTAATTGTGATCAATTTGTTTCTTAAACCCGGTATATATTAATTGGACTTCTTTGTTGGTTATAGGTTTATTTGCAAAATCAAACAATGGGATTAACTTGACGTTTCGCCTATCATAGTAGGCTTTCTCAAAAATTGCTCATTCCTTTATTTTTTTTTTTTTTGGTATATTTGGCTTTCCTTACCTATCTACAATTAAGTTAAAAAACATTTAGTGGTCTAATTATAAAATGACATTTTCAATTTTTCTAAAACTGATTTAAAATTTTATACTATTTACAATAATTATTACAAAATTAATAAAATAAGGTTACAGTGGTTTGCCAGGCAACTCATGGCCTAGTTTTAGGTAAAAAAGTGTTCTTATCGTAGTACGTTTTTTTTAAGGAATTTAAAGATAATTTTTTGTTATTTTTTAATTTAAACCTTAGAGTAGAATCAGACATTTACAATGATATACTACATTTTAAAAATAATGGCTTAGACGAAGTTAAAACTATACTAAAATATCAAATTGTGGTATATTTGACTTAAATTTTTTATGTCTTGTTTGTCATTTACTGCATTTTTTTCTTTTTTTATGTGAATCATTTCTTTGATAATTAATTTCTGATACAGGTAATCTTCATCACTGATTTTGGTTTCAGAAAAATTAAATTCGTGTTTTGTGCTTTTTTCATGTTTGTGTAATGCCGTAGATGCATTCTTTGTATACTTATGCCCTTTTATTCTATTTTCTAAAAGTTGGGTTGTCATACCAATATATTTCATAGGGCAGTTTAAACAAAGAATTTCATATACGAGATTGGATTTTTTATTTTTGGGAATTTTAGTTTTTAATTTTGTAAATAGGGAGCCTATCAGGTTCTGGGCTTTATGACACACAATTATGTTATATTTTCCTAAGATATGTTTTAATTTTTCAGATAATTGAGATGTGTATGGCATTGCAATATATTTTTTTGCGTAATATCTTGTCTTACGTTTTCGTTATGATTGTTATAATATATGTACGTCCTTTGTTTGATAATTTATTTTATCAGTTTTTCTGGGAAATGATTTGCATTCAAGGTCTCTTTAACTTTATTAAGGGCTTCAGGACGGTATTCTGGTGACGTTAAAGATATGGCACGGTCAACTAGACCAATCACAACACTTCTTTTTTGTTTGTATGGATGGTGGGAATTGAAATTAAGATATCGTCCAGACCAAGTTTCTTTTGTAAACCATTTAGTTTTTGAATCATTTTCTTTTTGTCTTATTATAGTGAGGTCGAGAAAATTTATTTTGTTTTCTGATTCAACTTCAAGAGTGAACTGAAGTTTCGGATGGAAATTATTGAATGCGAAAAGTAGTTCTTCTATTTTATTTTCTGGTACTGATGCTAAAGTTTAAATTAAAAAATAGCAAAAAATTATCTTTAAATTCCTCAAAAAAAAACGTACTATGATAAGAACACTTTTTTACCTAAAATTGTGCCATGAGTTACCTGGCAAACCACTAACTTGCTACCTATCATTCAAATATAAATTTTTATTTTAACTTAAATAATAAATTAATAATCAACATGTATTTTTCGACGTATGTAACCTTATTTTATTAATTTTGTAATAATTATTGTCAATAGTATAAATTTTAAATCAGGTTTAGAAAAATTGAAAATGTCATTTTATAATTAGACCACTAAATGTTTTTTAAATTAATTGTAGATAGGTAAGGAAAGCCATATATACCAAAAAAAAAATAAAGGAATGAGCAATTTTTGAGAAAGCCTACTATGATAGGCGAAACGTCAAGTTAATCCCATTGTTTGATTTTGCAAATAAACCTATATCCAAGAAAGAAGTCCAATTTATATATATATATATATATATATATATATATATATATATATATATATATATATATATATATATATATATATATATATATATATATATATATATATATATATATATATATATATATATCACAGGGATCAACTGTAACATTGTGGTACTAATTCAAGATGACCGACCAAAATGGCAGCCAAATAAAATATTTGTAATCGTGAAAAAAATCATCCTCAGACTTTTATCAATTCAGTCGGTTCGTCTATCGGTCTGTCTATCAGTTCGCGGCATAGCTTAAAAACTTCTTATGCAATTGACTTTAAATTTTGTTAAAAAATTAAGGGTCATATGGAGATGATCTGGTAATATTTTGGTAAAAATCAATATGGCGACCTAGCGAAAAACATTATTATTAAAAAACTACTTATCCAATGTATCTCAAATTTTGCAAAACGTCAAGTAATATGTTGGAATCAACTGGTAAAATTTTGGTCGAATTAAAGATGGAGGCATAATAAAATATTTAAAAATTCAGCCTGACAAAACTACTTAATGGATTGGTTTCAAAGTGTGTGACATAACTATGTGGTATAGGCATCAACTAGTAAAACTGTGTTACTAATTCAAGATGGCAGCCAAATAAAATGTTTGTAATCCTAAAAAAAATCACCCTTCACGTTTTAGCGTCCGTAGTTGCCAAAAAATATGTTTTATCAATTCCGTTGCTCCCTCTGTCGGTCTGTCTGTCAGTTCTCGGCATAGCTTGAGAACTACTTTCCAGATTGACTTCAAATTTTAGTCAAAAGTTAAGTATGATATGGGGATGACCTGGTATTATTTTGAATAAAATCGAATATGGGGGACAAGGATGGCGGCCTAGTGAAACTTTAAAGAAAGTAGTACTAAAAAACTAATTATCCAATTTACCTCAAATTTTCATAAAAAGGAATGAACTGATGACATTTTGATATGAATCCAAAATAGCAAAACAAAATAGCGGCCTAATGAAATATATAAAAAATCAGCCTGAAAATACTACTAATTAAATTAATTTCAATTTTTGTGCAAGAATGAAATGTGATATAGAGATAAACTGGTAAAATTTAAGATGGCGAAGCAAAATGGCGGCCAAATAAAATTTTTAGAAAAATAACGTGAACAAATCGTATTCAATTAACTTTAAATTTTGCAGAAAAATTAAATGTAAAAATGGGATAACCTAGTACGAATTCAATATGACGTAACAAAATGCCGGTATGAGTCATTGTAAAAACTACTTATTGAATTTATTTCAAATTATGCCCAAAAGTCAAGTGTGGCATAGGTAGAAAAAAACTGGTAAAATATTGATAGGAATCCAATATGATAGAACGGAATGGCGACCAAAAAAAATGTCTGAAACAACAGTATATGTAACACATATATATTGTGACTATGTACTGAACTAACTTGGGTCACACTTCACTATTCCTAACAAATGGAAAGAAAATCATAATAAGGAAAGTTCCGGGTAAAAGAAATTTACTGATTCTTGTCCAGATATCTCCGGAATTAGTTAAAGATTTTCATATTTCTTTCATTATTTTTACATTTTGCATAATAGGACTTAATGCCATAAATTCTCCAAAGCCTATCCTGTACCACGATGTACAAATTCGATACCTAGCCGGTAATCGTTGGCATTTTTTGAAACGTGTGAAAAGAAATATAAAGTTTATATACCTACAGGATGTTGGTTGTGAACTATTTTTATATTAGGCACTTAATGAAATGTTTTTTCCGCTCTAATATATGTGCTAAATCTACTCAGTTCGTCAGTAATATTAGTTAGTGGAAAAGAGGATCGCATTTTTGAGTGACTCTGATGTTTTACAATTATTGTTTCGGCGATATTAAGAAACTTTTTAGGCTTGACGCCTTCTAAGGACGTTTTGAAATTTAGGAAATTGATAAATCGATTAAGGAGTCATGGTTTTGCAATCAAACCGTGTGAAACTAGTTAAAAAAATGGTAAATTTCCTTTACCCATTCAGTAGAGAGTCACAGTTTATATGTGTTAAATATACTATATTTTCAAAAAAATTTATTCGGCGCCATTTTGTTCTATCATATTGGATTCCTACCAATGTTTTACCATATTGGATTTTTATCAAAATATTACCAGGTCATCCCCATATGATCCTTAATTGTTGATCAAATTTTGAAGTCAATCAGGTAAGTAGTCTTTAAGCTATGCCGCCAACTGACATACAAACAAACAGACTGACGGAATTGATAAAAACATATTTTTTGGCATTTAAGGACGCTAAAAACGTGAAGATATGTAAAACCTGAGAGAGTGATATTTTCACAATCACAAACATTTTATTTGGCCGCCATTTTGTTCGGCCATCTTGAATTAGTACTACAATTTTACTAGTTGATCCCTATACCACAATATATTACGAGTTAATTCTAACATAATACTTGAGGTTTGTGCAAAATTTGAGATAAATCGGATGAGCAGTTGTTTAATAATAATTTTTCTAACAAGACAGACAGATAGGCCGACGGAACTGAGAAAACATGTTTTTCGACATCTAGGGCCCCTGAAAGGTGAAGATTTGAAAAAATCTCGAAGGGTGATTTTTTCACGATTAAAATACTGGCGTCCTAATAAAAAACGCAGTATCTCAGAAAAGTCAGTTTTGAGAAAAATGACGTTGACTATTATATTCGAATTCTTTTGTCAATTATTTTTCAGTTGGATGTCAAAGTATAGTTATTAAAATGTATTTGGAGATTAATTTAATAGTATTTGCATAATTTATTAAAAATATATTCAATAAGATGCGTTCTTGCATGTCTGTTGTATTAGTCTAGCATGTAATGCAGTATTAGTCTAGCATGTAATGTACGTCTTTTTTTTTAAACATACTGCATTCAAGTATCATTTCAAATAATAGGTTATATGACAGAAAAGGTGATTTTTAACAAATTGTAAAAAAATACTAGATAGTAGAAATGAAAATTCTAGATTCCACAGCAGTGAGAAAACCAAAAGTATGAAGAAGTACAAGATATTTTTTTTAATCATTGGTGAATTAAAATATTGCAGTTAAATGAAATAGACTGAATACATACAATTAAATACATACATACATTGAATATATAACATATTCACTCGAAAGATGTATTCAGATCACTAACATTGGTATTTTCTTGAATATTCTACCAAAAAACCTTTCTCTCATTTGACATTACAGCTCACTGAGAGCTACTTATAAAAATGTTATTTTTGAAGTTAGCGAAAGATTAAAGAACTTTCTTTTTGAAGCTACGCAATACCCCGATTTTTGTTCATCCGAATAGGCCTTAACGGAGAGCTTTTATTTAATGTTTCTTTATTTCCAGAAACAGAAATGAGACAACAAAAAAATAGAACGAGTCAAAGATTTTATGCACTTGTTAAGGTAAATAATTATTATCTATTGGATTTCGCAATCATAAATTGCCGAATTTCAATTAGTCCACCCTATACAAGCTGTTACAAATTGGAAGCTCACCAATGAAATCTTGGAAACCATAAGAGATACAAGAATGATTAAATTGGGGTGAAGTTGCGCATTTATGTGCCTAACAGGATGCACCATGAAACTTTAAATATTCCTAGTGGTTAAGTGTGATATATAATTGCATTTGGGATATCATAAGCTTCCAAAAAATTAAATAAAAAGTCCAGGTCGGTATTTCAAAAAATGAAGTTGATGATGGCCACTCGGAGACGAAACGTCGGATCTTAAATTTAATAATGTAGGTAGAGGGGAAAAAGTGGCTACAATGATGTGACATTTATTTCAAAATATCTAATTAAATAAACTCATGAAAGAATATAAACGATTTTGCAAAATTTCGTGTTTCCGGATATCTCCGGAACTACTAGGAATTTAAAACATTTGTCAACAGCATATTATTAGGAACACAAATGCGCAACTTTGCCCTAATTTAAGCATCCTCGTATCTCTTATGGTTTCCAAGATTACAATGGTGAGCTTCGAATTTGTAACAGCCTGTATACAGGGTGTTAGGGGTTTGACTACAAATATTTTAAGACGTGATAGTATGGACCACTTTGATTAAAAAGTGCTTAAATAACATAGGGTCAATTCCTTACCATTTTTGAGAAAAAAGGCCTTAACGTTGCAATTTGTTTTATTAATGTTTAAGCACATCGTTAAAACATTTATTCATTTTAATATGTAAAACGATGAATTATATGGTTTTCTACAAAATGCCTAGAATTTTTCTTAGTAAAATATCTGAACGACCTAAATTTAAAAAATAAAAAACGAATAAATTGTTTTATTTTACCATAGAATGCTTATTTGAAAACGGCAACACTGCCCACCGTAGAGAAACGAGCAGGCTTCAACGAACATAACAATTCGCAAACATATCAGTTGCAGTTGTCTTGTTTTTTGGTTCTTTCACCTTAAATTTTTGCCGTATGAGGCAATTCCATGCCGTTTTAATACGTAATCGGGATTTAAAAACTCTTTAAAAATATTGAATATGCAGACATGTTACTTATTTATCATATCGGGAAAAATGTCCTAGAGGTGTCCTAATGACAGAACATTTTTGGCGGTTTTACACAGAGTTCGCGATACGGGAAGTGTAAACGTCCGTCAAACTAATCGGGGGCCTGAAAGGCAAATAACACCCGAAAAGGAGAAACATATTTTAGCCCTAGTGGAGGCAAACCCTGGTTTGAGCACTCGGGAAATCTCGTGACAAGTTGGATTTTCTAATTGGAATATTCATCGTACCCTTCGTGAAAACCTTCTGTACCCTTATCATGTGCAGCGAGTACAGGCTTTGACTTTAGAGGACTTATTCGAAAGAGAGTTTTGCCGGTGGTTTCTCCGAAAAAACCAAGAACTCGAAAATTTTACTTTAACATACTGACAAGCGATGAATGTTGTTTTACGAGAGATGGAATAAATACCCTCCACGGATGACACCTCGTCATACATTGTTTGCACGCGTTCATCGGCGACTACGGGAAACTGGAACCTTTGAAAAAAGCAAGAATGTTTATGTCATCAATACGATATTAGAATTCCAGCATTGGAAGAAGCAATACCGAATTTAATTGATGAACAACCAGTACTAGAAAAATTGCTTCGCAGTTAAATATCAATCATGTGACTGTATGGGTTATTTTGAAGGATCAGTTATTATGTCCATATCACGTACAAAGAGCTCAGGCTTTATTAGCACATTTTCCTAAACGCCTGATAGTTCAGCAAAATCACGAATTGTTGGTGCAGATCTTGTTAGGCGAAACTAGCTTTTCTAGAGAGGTGATCATTAACTACCACAATAATCATATGTGGGCAAAAGAACATCCACAAGCCTTAAGTGAACCTCATTATCAACAACAGTTTTTTCTGAATGTATGGATCGGAATCCTAAGAGATGATTTAATTGGCCCAGATTTTTTACAACAAAGAAGTACTTCCAATATTTCTCGACGATATACCTTTTTATGTTAGAAGAACTATGTGGTTTATACATTATGGGGCTCCTGACCATTTCACTTTATTAGCACGCCGTTATTTAGATCAACATTATACAAATCGTTGGATAGGCCGAAGCGGTCCACATTTTTGGCCACCTCGGTCACCGGATATGAATCCATTAGGATTTAACACGTGGGCTTATTTAAAAAGTTTATTGTACAAGACTCCGGTGCAAGATATTGATGACCTGAGAAATCATCATTGATTCGTGTGCAGTAATTCAGAATTCTCCAGGAATTTTTTATTGCATATGTAGACAAATACGCAAGCGTATAGAATGTATAATTGCAGTGGGTGGTTACTTTTAATATTTGTTATGATCTTTGATTAATTAAGTTTCGTTGTTTTAAATACATTATACACGATATGTACGTTTTTTTTTGTAATTCTAAACTACCCATGTACATATGTGTATGTATTTGTCCATTTTTAATCATAACATTCATACCTGGGCTCAAGAAAATCCACACACAATTCAACAAGGCCGATTTCAATACCATTTTTCAATAAATAATTGGGCTGGAATAATCCACAATCGGTTAATCGGACCATTTGAGCTACCAAGGCGTTAAACAGGAGAGGCTCTGCCCACTCTTTTAGAAGATATTCCTTTAGCTCAGCGAGCCAGTGCTTAGTTTCCTTATGATGGAGCTCCTGCCCACATTCATAGGAATATGTTACATCTGGATAACACGTTTGATAATAGGTGGATAGGTCGAAATACCCCCGAACCCAGAAAATGGCCTCCAAGGTCACCAGACCTAAACCCCCTTGATTTTTATTTTTCGGGCCACATGAAAACACTAGTGTATAATAGGGTTGAAATTGAAAATGAAGATGACCTTAGAAACCGTATTTTTGCTTCAGCGGAACAAATTAGACAAAGACCTAACTTTCTTAAATCTGTTCAAGAAAATTGGCTTCGCCGTATTCGTGCGTGTTTAAATAGTGGCGGTAGTCATTTTCAGCATTTTCTTTAAGTTTTTAAAATACTTTATTTATTGTGTAAATTATCTATCTAGGGCTATAAATTAATATGCTTGGTAAGTCCATATTATTTATTAATTTTTGGAAACTAATAAATTTAATTAGGGTTGCGCAGTTAAAAACTATACAAACAAATAACCTAAAAAGTTTTAATAACAGGTTTTTACTATTTTTTATACACGCCTATATTATGCTAACCATCCACAATTTATTAAAAAATTAGTTCATACATTCCAAAAAAATACTAATATACTAAACAAACCTACAGGTTTTTTTATACATCTTTGTTGACAAAACACAGGTGTGATGAGATTGTCATCACATTGATGTCCAAGCAAATAGCAATGTTGCCATGTTGTCTTGGAATTAGTTGAAACCTTCTCCAAAACTAAATATCTCGAAAACTCTTTCGAATTTACCGATGGTTTAGAAGAATATTTTGTTTAAAATCGTTCATACTATCCTATGTTAAAATATTTGTAGTCAAACCCCTAACACCCTGTATAAGCTCATTATTTTTAAATTTGCGCTCTAATGCTTACCGTTCTGCCATTCTCCATCACTCCCAAATCTCACAAAAGTTCACTAATAAATACCACTGATTATTATTTACGATGAACCGATACGTGCTTACATAGACTTAGCAAAGTATGACGTAATAGTGCACGCCTACATAATCAAATGCAGCATAATCGGACAGATACTGCTTTTTAGCCAAGTGATATTAATTTACTGCTTTTTTTGTAAGGATATGATGACGTTTCGTGGTCGTATACCAAGAGATTGCAGTTAATTTAGCACTTCACTGGGTTTTTTTATTAGCAATAAAGAGTTACTGCGTTCTTCGCATTAACGGGTGACGTTTAACTAACGCGATGAGCTTACTGCAAATTCCTTTGGAATATATGTATATGAAAAAATTTTTTTTTTTAAAAAATGGATTATTAGACGAAAAATCTTAGTTTCGAAGAATCTGCTGTATCAAAATCCCAAAATCACGGAAAATCGACATACTGCGTTTTTTTTATAGGACGGCGGAATACTTCCCTTTTACGAGGGAAGACGTTTATTTGAATTTCAAATTCAAATTTAAAATTTTTTATTTGGTTTCGAGCACTATAAATAATAGAAAGAAACACGTCGAATAGAAATGTAAATAGACATATGACAAGTACCTAATATAAACTAACAACAGATATATCTAAATATAGAACACAAAACATAGTATATAATTTTTTCCTCAAGCTAAAATCCATTCTTCAGTGCGGTGTCCAACAAAACAAGGAAAAAAGAGGTTTTCAGTTTACATATTATGATGGGTTATTCCTCAAAAAAGTGAAAAATTCATCTGTGGTCTAAAAAGTCTGTGATAAAAGTAAGCTTTTAATTTTATTTTTGAATTTATTTTGACAATTTATTGCTTTAATTTTATAAGGTAACATATTATAAATTTTACTCCCAGCGTAGATTGGTGATTTTTTATAAATATTTATTTTTATTTTTTTATTTCTTGTATCATACGCATGAAAATTACTGTTAATTTGAATTAGATTTTTATTTCGATGGATATATGATAATAATTTTAAGAGATAAATTGAAGTAAATTGAAGCAACTGTCAAAAGTTTATATGACCTGAATGTCTCTCTGCAAGATGTTTTAAAAGGTATACTAAAAATGATTCTACAATTCTTTTTTGTATTATAAATACTCTCTCTATGTCTGAGGCCTGACCCCGCACTACTATGTTATAAGCTATTGCAGAGTATATGAAAGCATAATATATATTAATAATTGTTGTACGGTCAACATAATTAATTATAGATCTGAATGTTCCAATTAAGGTGGCAATCCATAGACAAACCCAAGAAACTAACACATGAGGAAAGCTCAAGATCATAACCATCGAAGCAAATGCTGATATCACAAGGTGCTCTACGAATCGTTCCTAAGTTCATAGCTACAGTTTTGGTATGGTTAATCATTAGCTTATTAGCAAAGCACCATTTAGAAAACTCATTTAGTACAGTGTTGATTTCATTTTTTAAGTAACTTTCTGACATATCGGATACTACGATAGTAGTATCATCTGCATATAGAAAAACCTAGCCCTGACTTATATAGTCAGGAAGATCATTAATGAAAAGTAGGAAAATCGGGGGACCTAAGATACTTCCCTGAGATGTGCCAATATTCTGATTAAAATCAGACGACATTACATTTTTAATTTTTACAGAAAATTTTCTGTCAATCAAAAATGAAACTATAAATGCGTTTATATTACCACGTAGTCCTAGAGCGTCTAGTTTAGCAGAGACAAACTGTTTATCAACAGTGTCGAATGCACGTGTCAAGTCAAAAGACAAGGTAATTACAAATTCACCTTTGTCCATCTTATTAGAAATATACTGTACAAGCTTAATGCACCCGTTTCCGCAGACATGCCTCTCCGAAAACCATGTTGCCTGTCGTTTAAGATATTATATTCGCAAATAAAGTCATAAATACGATTGTAAACAATTTTTTTAAAAATCTTAGAAAAGGAACTCAATAAGGAAATAGGCCTGTAGTTTTTCATGCTAAGAGAATCCCCCCCCTCTTAAATATAGGTACAACTATGGATTTCTTTAGCCTGTCTGGAAATACAACAGCACACACCGAAACATTAATCAGGACATACAATGTGGTTGAAATGTTAAATATAACGTGTTTGATGAAATAAGTACCCAGCATGGTAGGGATAACTAATTCCAGGTATTCCCCAAAGACTGCCGCAACCTCAAGTGGCTCAGAAATTATTTTATTATCCCTAGATAGAACTATATTTTTTGTGGTATTAATGTTTTTGTCCTGTATTTTGTTAACTATTGACCAGCTTGTTTTAACTTTAATGGTTGAACGAGAAATTAAAGTGTTTTTTTTTAATTTTCATAGTTACTTCTTTTTTGAATATTAAATAGCGATGTTTGATTGCATCGTCTCTACTACTATTTTTTAGCCAGTTTAGTTTTTCTAGATTATTAGTTTGGATTAAAAGGTCCTCTGAAAATCTCATTTTAAAATTATTTTTAATTTTTTTGGTCTTTATGGAAAAAGTGGTTTGAAAACTCCAACAAAAGGAGTCAAAAAAAGTATCAAAGTCCAGGTTTGGGTCGGAACCTAAAAAACCCTCAAACGCTCTACCAAACCTATAAATAAATTTATTAATACCTATTTCATTAATGGATCTGTAATCCATAGTACTTATTGATTTTTTTGGCAATTCGCATGCATCAATCATTTTAAATTTAAATATTTGAGCTGTATGATCTGAGAAACCCAAATCACAGTTACGTACCTGAAGCAAAGAAGGTTTATTATTTTATTATTTTTTGTTTTCTGCAAAACTGGCAGACTTGACACCATTGACAAGATCACCATAGGACATTGGATCGTTCCGGTTCTCTTGAAATACCCTGTATGTATATAATGTAGATATAGTAAATTTATTAGGTGAAAATAGTAGTTGATGAATAATTTTATTGGCACCAACATTTGGTTTTAATTTTTCTTTTATGTTAGAACATAAATTCTAACTTAGGAACTTCCACATAATCTAAACATTCTAGGCTCGGTGGATAATTTCAGAGGTAAATGTTTTTTTTCTCGCCGTCAGTAAAATCGTTCTGACGTCTAAAGCCGCTTTATAGCTCAGTTGAAATAAATACCCTTTTGTTTATTTTTCGTTTGATCATTCAGGTTTGCAATTTATTTTTGCTATTGGATTTTCACAGCGATATAAAGCAGCGGTAATTAACTGAGAGTTTATGAAGTCGGGCAAGGTGTGTAGAACAACTTTGCTAATCCGCGTAATCAGGGCCAGATTAAGTTGTAAAACGGTATCTTTTTGACAGTACTTCTGGAAAATGCCATGTTTTTGTAATTAAAAAATTAATAGTCCTAAACTGCTGTCATGATGAACACTTCTCCGGGAGAGAAATTTTGAAAAACGTAGAAAGCATAAAACAGTGTATTGTGTAAATATATTGGAGATTTACATGTGTATCTCTCCTACAGGAAAAATATAGAATCTCATATAGCGTGTAACAAAAGTAAGGAAACGGCGAAATATCTCAAGTACTGCTTACCTGAATTTAATGAAAATATGCACACTTAGGTATGAACAAAGTTTACAGAATTAAGTATTTGTGATTTGCGTTTTGTCTAAATTAATAAAATGTCAGTAGTCAAAATATTTGTTCAATGAATGATTGTGAAAGTCTAATAACAGACAATATATCGCTTTTTAGATGTCCAATATATGTATTCAATTATTTTAAATTTTAATTCAATTTAGAGAATACCTGTTATACAAATTTGCACTGTAATATTTATATGATATATGGTATTAATAATGATTTAAAGTAAGTAAAAGAGAGCCTGTAACCAAAGAAACATTGTAGTTGTCAAGCTTGGAAAAGGGTATAAAGATTTATAGGATCCCATATTCCGGGTGTACATCCATTCACTACTCTCGTTCTAAAAAGAACAGTTTTGCTGACGTTTCGCCAAAATCACATTTGGCATTTTCGAAGCTTTCTTTCTCGCGTCCCAATAGAGACTGAGGTGTTGGTGACTGCGACGCTTCCTTTTATACCCCCACTCGGGGCAGAAGATTATATCTGCGCAGGCATTGGTCATTATTTATGTTTTCCGGATGGTGCTGTTGTTGTTGGGCTAATTGCGCTTGAGTTTTTGCGATTTTAAATTTGTCGATTATTGTCTTCCATACTGTTGGTGGTTTTAATGATTCGTCCCTTTTATTCAAATCACCTTGTTTTCAATTTCTATGGCTCCTCGGATTATTCTGGTTTTATAATGTTCTATATTGGCAATCTCCCTACACCCATCTAAATTTATTTTATGGCCGGTTTCCTGATGATGTATGCTGAGTTTATGCTCTTCCACTCTTGCTGATATTCGCCTGTTAGTTTGCCCGACGTACAACTTTTCACAGTCCTGGCACGGAATACTGTATACTCCGTGGTTTTCCAGTTTGATTTTATCTTTTGGGTTTCCAAGTAGTTTACCTATAGTTGTTTGTGGCTTGTGTATTGTTTGTATATTGTGTTTCCTAAGAATTTTTCCGATTCTGTCTGTTGTGCCTTTTACATATGGTAAGACTACTTGTTGCTTTCCCGGTTCATAAATTTTGTTGTTCGTTGTTCGGGAAAGCTGTGCATTAATAGCTTTCTCTATGGTGCGATTTGTGTAGCCATTTTTCTTTAAAGCACTAGATATTATTATATTATTATTATTATTATATTATATTATAGTTAATCGCCCGGATCTGGATATTAGGGTATTTGCCACAGCTCGAATTTGTGCTGGGTGATGATGTGATTTTGTATTTTTAAATATCTGTCTGTCTGTGTTGGTTTTCTATACACGGTGTATTCGAAATGTTCGTTATGCAGTTTTGTGACCAAAACATCTAAAGATGGTAGTTTGTTGTTTTCCTCTAACTCTAGAGTAAATTGTATTCTGGGGTGGATTGAATTTACGTGAGTCAGAAATTTTTCGAGCTCTGCATGACCGTGTTGCCATATAATAAATATGTCATCCACATAACGAATTTATAATTTGGGCTTTAAACTTGCTTTCTCGAAGTATATCATAAATAAATTCGCATTACATTTGCCCGTTGAATGAAAAATAAGTATTTTTAAGGCAATGCTCCGAGAGTTGTATTCTATGTGCCTGGAAATCCTTGTTCATAGCAATAGCTTCGTCGATGGGAATACTGGGATATAACGATTTGACATCTAGGCTTGCTATTATATCGTTTTTTTCAAGGATGATATCTCGTATAATTCGAGTGAAATGCTCCGAGTTTTTTACAAATGAATCAGCTTTTTCTACAGCTGGTTGCGTAATTTCAGAAAGGTATTTCTCCAGTTTTTGTAGCGGCGAATTAATAGCACTAACAGTTGGTCTGATGGGCGCCCCTGGTTTGTGTATTTTTGGTAAACCATAAACCGTGCGATTAACTGAAATACAGACGAGACAAAACGAACTTAAGGTAATATCCAGTGCTTTAAAGAAAAATGGCTACACAAATCGCACCATAGAGAAAGCTATTAATGCACAGGTTTCCCGAACAACGAACAACAAAAATTATGAACCGGGAAAGCAACAAGTAGTCTTACCATATGTAAAAGGCACAACAGACAGAATCGGAAGAATTCTAAGGAAACACAATATACGAACAATACACAAGCCACAAACAACTATAGGTAAACTATTTGGAAACCCGAAAGATACAATCAAACTGGAAAACCACGGAGTATACAGTATTGCGTGCCAGGACTGTGAAAAGTTGTACGTGGGGCAAACTAACAGGCGAATATCAGCAAGAGTGGAAGAGCATAAACTCAGCATCAGGAATAAACAAACAACCTCAGCTTAGCCTTAGTTTTTAACCAAATTTTGAAGTCACCGACATCCGATTTATCCGTAAGTTGACGTCAGTTTATTGCTCTTTAAAAACTAAGATAAAAAAGTGCAAATCGTTTTGTTATAAATCAAACCGTTTAGATTTTACAGCTGGTTAAATTGCTCAAAATGTCAAATTTCAAATGTCAGAATCACGAAGACAAATGAATTTGGGTATAGGACATGTTACATGAAATATAATTATAATTCATTGTAGAATTTAAAAATGTAAAAATATATAGGGTGTCCTTTTTAAAATATCGAAGTTGGAAAACGACTCACCCTCTATATATACAAAAATATTATAAAATAAAACTTTGTTTTACAACAATAGACTTTTGTATTTAATTTTTTTCCATAACTTCTATAGTTTTTCAGATAAGATAGTGGGTTATCTTACGTGGGCCAGCCTGTACCTAGGTCAATAGTACTTTTAATAAGATAAAATATTCTTGGGATCTGATCGATGCGATGGTATTAAACAAATCTTAAAAACAGATTATACCTGGGTTTATACACAACTAAAAACCCAAATTAAAAACGATTTGAAATTGAAAAATATATCATTTGATTAAATTAACTTGCATACAGGGTGTCCCGAATTGCAGTGTCCAAACTTTAACAGCGCATTCTGCATTCAAAATAAGCCCTAATATTCTATATAAACATATATCGGCAAATGCTTCGTTTTCGAAATACAGGGTGTTAAAGTTTTAAGAAAAAAATTGTTATTTAGTCATAACTTTTTTAGTACTTGAGATATTGTTATTAAATTTGGTAAACAGCATTTGAGTAACAAAAGGCATTTTTTGATTTGAAATATTTTTTAATTCTTTATCAGTGGCGTCCGTATAGGATTTTTTATTGAATATTCTTGAAGAAAAAATGGTACGCTACTGCTTTTTCTGAAAACAAAAATCATTCCTAAAATCCCCACTTGGTTTGGAGCAAATTTGATCCCTTGCCTTTTTTTCGTGCGATGCAAGGATTTCGAGTTAAAAACTAAAAACTATTTTTATGTATGGCGTAGTTAAAATTTCCATTATTGTTAATTATTTCAGTGGCAAAACCTTTAACATCTTGGTATGCCACGATTGCATTTTTTGTGACAATTGAACAATTGCTAGTTTCGTCTTTAAAGTGTGACATTTGAGTTTTTAGAGTAAATAAATGTCAGGTACATTATAGTTTATATAAAAAGGTAATTATCAGTCTAACTAGTGATTTCAAAATGGTGTTATTCAGTAATTTTGAGTATGCTGATATTCATTTCGTTTATGGTTTCTGTAATGGAAATGCAAATGCAGCAGTACGGGAATACCAAAGAAGATTTCCAAATAGAAGATTACCTTGCACACAAGTTTTCATTAAAACGCATTTAATGTTAAGGAATTTTGGACTCAAAAAGAATCCGAGAAACGAAGGTAGGAGAAATGAACAATATCGAAACGTAATTTTAAATAAGTTTGACAACGATAGGACATTAAGCCTACGAAGAGCAGCTCATAATTTACAAGGCAACGCAGTTTTTGTTTCTAAAAATAAGGTTCATCGCGTTTTGAGGAAAGATCACAGGAAGCCATTTCAGATGCAGCCAGTTCAAAACTTACAACCTGGTGATGCCGAAAAACGTGTCAGTTTTTGCAATTGGTTTTTGCACCAAATAGAGGAAGACGATAACTTCTCAAAAAAACATTTATGGACTGATGAAGCCACATTTACCCGAAGCGGCTCAGTAAATTTCTATAATTTATGAATCTGGAGCCATGACAATCCACGTGTTGTACGAACTAGAGCATTTCAGCAAGAATTTTCTGTTAATGTTTGGTGTGGTGTAATAAATGAAATTTTTTGCGGGCCCCATATTCTACCACCACGCCTAGATGGACAGTTATTTAATGATTTTCTGCAAAATGAGTTATTTCAATATCTAGAAAATATTCCTCTAAACCTTAGAAACGAATTCTGGATTCAAATGGACCGGGCTGCAGCGCATTTTGCACTTGTAAATCGCGAGTGGTTAAATAATAATTATCCAGAACGGTGGATTGGACGATTAGGAGCTACAGCCTGGCCACCACGTTCCCCTGACCTCCCACCTGTCGAATTCTTTGTGTGGGGTTATTTGAAAAATTTAGTTTATTCCAGACCAGTTCATACAAGAGAAGAACTGATTCTAAGGATAGAGCAAGCCTGTGAAACTTTGCGAGCCAATACGAATTTTATACGCCATGCCACTGACACAGTTAAGAGCAGATGCCGAAAATGTGTCGAAGTTAGAGGAGCTCTTTTTGAGCAATTATTATGAATTTTAAGGCCCACATTAATCCTTAATGATATTTAAAGTGCTCTATAAATTTTTTTCACGATCTAAGTTAATAAAAGTTATGAATTCTAGTTTTTGTCAAATTAATTACGAACTTAGTTAATAAAGAGAAGTTTCTGTAAAATGAAGTATCATCTTCAAAATTGAATTAATTCTAATTACCGTTTTACAAAATGAATCGACGATTTTAGAATTATAAACTCATCTGTCATACTTTAAAGACGAACCTAGCAATTGTTCAATTATCACAAAAATGCAATCATGGCATACCAAGAGTCGACAATGAAGGAATGATGGTAAGTACCAAGGACATTAGATTTTAATAGGTTGCCTGCTAACTTCTGCGATGTCACCCTGATAACCCAAACATAATGCAAATCTCCATTACAACGGGTCGATGACGTCATCTCTCCTTAGTTGTCAGACAAGCTTTTATTTTAGAAACCCTACATACGTTGTTCAGAAATTATGAACTCACCCGGAATGCATGAAATAAATATCAGAAACCAAATAATTTTAAAAACTTGCTGTTACAATCCCACCTTAAAGGTTTTGCTACTGAAATTAACAATAATGGAAATTTTAACTATGCCATACATAAAAATGGTTTTTAGTTTTTTTCTCGAAATCCTTACATCGCACGAAAAAAAGACAAGGAATTAAATTTGCTCCAAACTGAGTGGGGATTTTAGGAATGATTTTTGTTTTCATAAAAAGCAGTAGAGTACCATTTTTTCTTCAAGAATATTCAATAAAAAATCCCGTACGGACGCCACTGATGAAAAATTAAAAAATATTTCAAATCAAAAAATGCTCTTTGTTACTCCAAGGCTGTTTACCAAATTTAATAACAATATCTCAAGTAATAAAAAAATTATGACTAAAAAACATTTTTTTTCTTAAAACTTTAACACCCTGTATTTCGAAAACGAAGCATTTGCCGATATATGTTTATATAGAAAATTAGGGCTTATTTTAAATGCAGAATGCGCTGTTAAAGTTTGGACACTGCAATTCGGGACACCCTGTATATGGCAATACGAGGGCCAATATCTAAATAAATATGAGAATGTAAATACATTTTTTCAAGCTATCCAAATAAAAGAACGGGCTAAAATGCCTAGAAGGTTTTATTTTATGAGTATTACTAGGTATTATTAGGTATTATTGGTGTATTATTAGGTATTATTGGTGTATTATTAGGTATTATTGAGGTATTATTAGGTAATAATGTGTATTTATAGAGGTATTAGGTGTAATGTTAAGACAAAATTAGGTATTTAAAAGTATTAATAGGTATTAGTGTACGCAATTCGGTCTATGGTTTCCCCCTCCACTAAAAGCTCCTCCCATTATTAAAATTTTTCTTACCAAAATAATTTTGAATAAAAAAGGTTGTACAAGGCCTCTAACATATCCTTATGAATTGGATTAACATTATTTTTTGTAAGAAGTTCTTCAGCTAATAATATAACATCAGATGGCTGTATACCCGGGAATAAATTTTGATCATCAAAGGATATCAGTTTGGCGTTACTTGAAATAGTTAAATTATTGCCTTTATTTATTAATTGAAAGCTATTTTTTATACTGTATTTAGCTTTGACATTACAATATTTTATTAAAATATTTATTAACTACTGCTGGCGCTGAAATATAGGATACCATTGGTCTAATTGGCATATCATTTCTATGTAACTTGAGAGAGTATAATCTGAGGATTCATTAATGATATTTGTTATTTCTCTTGTTCGGTAAATATGTTAATATCTTTAACTGTTCTAGTTTTTGTAAAATAAATTAAGTGGAAATTTTAAAGAAGTGCAACTCTCTGAGGGTGATTTTTCACGATTACAATCCTTCCTTGTTACAAGGGAAGTAATAGCCTTGATAATGTTAGTTTCCATTAGGAATTACCAATAGTTGGCTTACCTAAGGAAAGAAAACAAAGTTTTTATTAAATTAAATCACATTGAAACGTTCTATAAAACAATATCTTGAATAAACCTTAGTGTGATAAACCTGAATGCTGAATGAATTCGGCAATGATCCCTGAAGATGAATCGTGCAATCGAAGGCAAAACTTCGAATAGTAATTAATATTTAAGCAATGACTACTTAACATAAGTCATTGTAAATATTAATAAAATAAAGTCCACAAAACCAACGTTTTGAAACACTTTTACAAGACATACTAAAAGCGTCACTTAAACGGGATAAAACTCTATCAGAACTCATTTAGTAAAAACGTGAGATTTTAAACATAAAAATTTAATTGTTGCATTTATGAGCGAGAAATGGCCCGGAAAACTGGATCACAGAATTACAGTGGAACATAGAAAATCGATTTTTGTTCTTCATGAATGAAATGCTTACTCAAATATTACAATAAAAATTTATATAGGGGAGTTTTATATGATCATTTTGTCAGCTCAATTGGACCCTAATATGGTGTTTGGAAAAATCGACTCGTGCGCAAAAAATGGGAAGTTCTTTTCTGCCTTGTATCTTTTAAATAATCATTATTTATAGTTTTTAGAGACACAGTTCAATTTAACAATACATTTTCTTTTTTACGATTTTCTATTCCTGATTTTTAATGTATATATTGATGTCGTTCGATGTCGATATTGATTTCGTGCTTATAAATAAATAAATAAATAAATAAATGTTTTATTGTCAAAAAAATTTTACAATTTTGTGGACAAAGCTGTTGTAAAAAAAAATAGTTTACAAACATCAAAATTAGCAAACAAAACAAAACAAAAACACATCATAAATATTATAGAAAAATAATATTTAAATCAAGAATTTAGAATATTAATATAATAGAATCCTAAAAGAAGTACATTAGAAATGTACTTTGTCAGTCGTACTATGTTATAAACATTTTCATAAATATAATGTAAAAAAAATAAAAAAGCAAAGTAAAAAATAAAAAATAAAAAAGTACGAAACAATTAAAAAAATACATATACAAAATTCGGTAAAAATGGTTGGTAATGGCAACTATCACACTAGGGGTTCATAAGGATAAATTTATGTGTTGTAAAACTCGTTCACGGTGTAGAAGGCGCTTTCCAGTAAGAATGATTTCAAAGCCTTGCGAAATGAAGTCAGAGATATTATGGATTTGATGTTAAATGGCAGGTGATTATGCATTTTTTTTTGCATTGTAGATTACTGATCTTTTAATTAACTCTGAGTGTGGGGTTGGAAGATAGAGATCGTGCTCAGTATTTCTGAGAGGGTAGTTGTGAGAAGGTCTCTCTAATAGAGCAGGTGCATGCTTACGAATTAAGCAAACCGATTCCAAAATGAATAAGCAAGGAAGGGTTAGTATTTTATATCTTTTAAAGAAATCTCGGCAGTGAGTTCTACTGTTAAGTATCAGTAGGTAACGAACAGCTCTTTTTTGTAGTATAAAAATTCGATCAAATTGAGTCGCACAACATGTACCCCAGAATGGAATAGCATATCTGAGGTGCGACTCAACAAGAGCAAAATAAACAGTTCTAGGTAGAAAAGCTAAGCTCCTCGGAAACAGATCTTAACGCAAAGCAAGCAGAACCCAACTTCCTTGATAAAGCGTCGATATGTGGATCCCATTTTAAAGAATCATCCACAAGAAGCCCTAGAAATTTTACAGAGTTTACGACATCAATAGTGGTGCCATTAAGGTCAAAAGGTTGCAGCGTGTTTTTATAAGACAAGACTTTCGTTTTAGAGATGTTCAAACATAGGAGATTAGAATCGCACCAGGATTTAATGGTGATTAGGTCATTAGATACAATCCTATGTAGGTCCGTGACATCTGGGTGGCTCCACGTAAAGCTGGTATCGTCCGCAAAGAGACATATTTTTCCACTAATGTTTACATTAGCCATGTCGTTTATGAACAGAAGAAACAAGATAGGGCCTAGTACCGAGCCTTGAGGCACTCCATATTCCATTGGCCTACAAGAAGACATCCTGTTGTCAACTTTCACAACTTGATTTCTGTTGCTAAGATATGACTTAAACCAATCGAGAGGAGCCCCTCTAAATCCATAGTACTGCAGCTTGTTAGTTAATATATTATGATTCACACAATCAGCTTATATATTAATAGTTACCAAAGCTCAAGCTAAAATTTATACATCAAAAAATCCTATACTTTATATTAAGTAAGTTTAGGGCATTTTTGGGAGTGTTTTAGCTGTATGTGTATAAAGTAAATCTTGTCTTTTTTATGATTATAAAAACAGGCGTAGGTACCAGGTGATTAAATTTACTTCGAACAGGTACAATTTGGAAACAAACTGTTTATGCTATAGGACACATATGTAAATCGCGCTCATTCTAAAAATATCTTGAATTATACGGGGTGCGTCAAAATTAATACTTTCTTAAATATTTGGCTTTAAACGAAAAAAAATATAAATTTGATGCACATCTATGATTAGCAATATAACGCCTAGTTGTGCCACTAAAAATAAAATATTTTGCTTCTGCACAAAATAGGCATGGAATAAAGGACTGCTTTGATAATATTGAAGATATTTTATAAACGGTATTCAAATTTAAATGCCCAACATTAACATATTTAAACCAATTTATTTCAGTTTTTTTAAATGGAAGCCCCTGTATATTGTCATTTGTTCTTTTTAAGCATAAAAAAATCTACAACTTTTATTACATATATTATATATCTATCTTCAATGGTTTTCGAAATATTTTAAAATTCCCTTTTTTGCGTAATTTAGAAAATTACCAACTCAATCAAAGTAGCCGTTGTAGCTGTCAGTAAAACAAAAGTATTTAATATGAATACAATAGTTTATTATCTAAAATTAATCCAATGAAAATTTAGATAATATAATAATTTGTTAAAAAAAAAGATCTAATAATCTTAAGATTTTAATATCAGAATCTACAGTAAGCAAGACTACAAGAAAATATAAATATCATCCATTTCATATTACATTAAACCAAGAGTTACACGCTGAAGATTTTAAAATCCGTGTTAAGTTTTGTAACCCAATGATAAGGCGAGTAGGGCGTATTTCCGAGCTTTTTAGACTAGACAATATTGTTTTTAAGATAAATCTTACATTTCAAAGCAAAGGATCCGTGAACTGGCATAATATTATAAATATTTAAAATTTGTGTTAAAAAAGGGGTCTACTCGTCTAGTTTGCAAATAAGTAAATACACTTCAATGAAGGAATACATTTCAATTTAGATAGTCGAAAACTTATATTAATAGGTACTAATTTTTAAAGTTCTACAGAAAAAACTCTTATCAGACTAAAAAAATCGCTTTTAAAAGTTAATCAAATGTTTTCATAGTTATATTTTAAAAGATGCTCAATTAAGCGTCCGCCTTCACGAATGCACATGTTGAACCTTTTAATAATATTTTGCCTAGTTTTAACTAGCATGTCTGGTGATATAGTGGCGCATACATCCATGATTTGTTCCTGCATGTTCTCCCTTGCTGTAGATAGTTGGGTGTAAACACGATCTTTAATATAACCCCACAAGAAAAATTCTAATGGAGTTATATCCCTGAAGATGAATCGTGCAATCGAAGGCAAAACTTCGAATAGTAATTAATATTTAAGCAATGACTACTTAACATAAGTCATTGTAAATATTAATAAAATAAAGTCCACAAAACCAACGTTTTGAAACACTTTTACAAGACATACTAAAAGCGTCACTTAAACGGGATAAAACTCTATCAGAACTCATTTAGTAAAAACGTGAGATTTTAAACATAAAAATTTAATTGTTGCATTTATGAGCGAGAAATGGCCCGGAAAACTGGATCACAGAATTACAGTGGAACATAGAAAATCGATTTTTGTTCTTCATGAATGAAATGCTTACTCAAATATTACAATAAAAATTTATATAGGGGAGTTTTATATGATCATTTTGTCAGCTCAATTGGACCCTAATATGGTGTTTGGAAAAATCGACTCGTGCGCAAAAAATGGGAAGTTCTTTTCTGCCTTGTATATTTTAAATACTCATTATTTATAGTTTTTTAGAGACACAGTTCAATTTAACAATACATTTTCTTTTTTACGATTTTCTATTCCTGATTTTTAATGTATATATTGATGTCGTTCGATGTCGATATTGATTTCGTGCTTATAAATAAATAAATAAATAAATAAATGTTTTATTGTCAAAAAAATTTTACAATTTTGTGGACAAAGCTGTTGTAAAAAAAAATAGTTTACAAACATCAAAATTAGCAAACAAAACAAAACAAAAACACATCATAAATATTATAGAAAAATAATATTTAAATCAAGAATTTAGAATATTAATATAATAGAATCCTAAAAGAAGTACATTAGAAATGTACTTTGTCAGTCGTACTATGTTATAAACATTTTCATAAATATAATGTAAAAAAAATAAAAAAGCAAAGTAAAAAATAAAAAATAAAAAAGTACGAAACAATTAAAAAAATACATATACAAAATTCGGTAAAAATGGTTGGTAATGGCAACTATCACACTAGGGGTTCATAAGGATAAATTTATGTGTTGTAAAACTCGTTCACGGTGTAGAAGGCGCTTTCCAGTAAGAATGATTTCAAAGCCTTGCGAAATGAAGTCAGAGATATTATGGATTTGATGTTAAATGGCAGGTGATTATGCATTTTTTTTTGCATTGTAGATTACTGATCTTTTAATTAACTCTGAGTGTGGGGTTGGAAGATAGAGATCGTGCTCAGTATTTCTGAGAGGGTAGTTGTGAGAAGGTCTCTCTAATAGAGCAGGTGCATGCTTACGAATTAAGCAAACCGATTCCAAAATGAATAAGCAAGGAAGGGTTAGTATTTTATATCTTTTAAAGAAATCTCGGCAGTGAGTTCTACTGTTAAGTATCAGTAGGTAACGAACAGCTCTTTTTTGTAGTATAAAAATTCTATCAAATTGAGTCGCACAACATGTACCCCAGAATGGAATAGCATATCTGAGGTGCGACTCAACAAGAGCAAAATAAACAGTTCTAGGTAGAAAAGCTAAGCTCCTCAGAAACAGATCTTAACGCAAAGCAAGCAGAACCCAACTTCCTTGATAAAGCGTCGATATGTGGATCCCATTTTAAAGAATCATCCACAAGAAGCCCTAGAAATTTTACAGAGTTTACGACATCAATAGTGGTGCCATTAAGGTCAAAAGGTTGCAGCGTGTTTTTATAAGACAAGACTTTCGTTTTAGAGATGTTCAAACATAGGAGATTAGAATCGCACCAGGATTTAATGGTGATTAGGTCATTAGATACAATCCTATGTAGGTCCGTGACATCTGGGTGGCTCCACGTAAAGCTGGTATCGTCCGCAAAGAGACATATTTTTCCACTAATGTTTACATTAGCCATGTCGTTTATGAACAGAAGAAACAAGATAGGGCCTAGTACCGAGCCTTGAGGCACTCCATATTCCATTGGCCTACAAGAAGACATCCTGTTGTCAACTTTCACAACTTGATTTCTGTTGCTAAGATATGACTTAAACCAATCGAGAGGAGCCCCTCTAAATCCATTGTACTGCAGCTTGTTAGTTAATATATTATGATTCACACAATCAGCTTATATATTAATAGTTACCAAAGCTCAAGCTAAAATTTATACATCAAAAAATCCTATACTTTATATTAAGTAAGTTTAGGGCATTTTTGGGAGTGTTTTAGCTGTATGTGTATAAAGTAAATCTTGTCTTTTTTATGATTATAAAAACAGGCGTAGGTACCAGGTGATTAAATTTACTTCGAACAGGTACAATTTGGAAACAAACTGTTTATGCTATAGGACACATATGTAAATCGCGCTCATTCTAAAAATATCTTGAATTATACGGGGTGCGTCAAAATTAATACTTTCTTAAATATTTGGCTTTAAACGAAAAAAAATATAAATTTGATGCACATCTATGATTAGCAATATAACGCCTAGTTGTGCCACTAAAAATAAAATATTTTGCTTCTGCACAAAATAGGCATGGAATAAAGGACTGCTTTGATAATATTGAAGATATTTTATAAACGGTATTCAAATTTAAATGCCCAACATTAACATATTTAAACCAATTTATTTCAGTTTTTTTAAATGGAAGCCCCTGTATATTGTCATTTATTCTTTTTAAGCATAAAAAAATCTACAACTTTTATTACATATATTATATATCTATCTTCAATGGTTTTCGAAATATTTTAAAATTCCCTTTTTTGCGTAATTTAGAAAATTACCAACTCAATCAAAGTAGCCGTTGTAGCTGTCAGTAAAACAAAAGTATTTAATATGAATACAATAGTTCATTATCTAAAATTAATCCAATGAAAATTTAGATAATATAATAATTTGTTAAAAAAAAAGATCTAATAATCTTAAGATTTTAATATCAGAATCTACAGTAAGCAAGACTACAAGAAAATATAAATATCATCCATTTCATATTACATTAAACCAAGAGTTACACGCTGAAGATTTTAAAATCCGTGTTAAGTTTTGTAACCCAATGATAAGGCGAGTAGGGCGTATTTCCGAGCTTTTTAGACTAGACAATATTGTTTTTAAGATAAATCTTACATTTCAAAGCAAAGGATCCGTGAACTGGCATAATATTATAAATATTTAAAAATTGTTTTGTAAAAGGAGTCTACTCGTCTAGTTTGCAAATAAGTAAATACATTTCAATGAAGGAATACATTTCAATTTAGATAGTCGAAAACTTATATTAATAGGTACTAATTTTTAAAGTTCTACAGAAAAAACTCTTATCAGACTAAAAAAATCGCTTTTAAAAGTTAATCAAATGTTTTCATAGTTATATTTTAAAAGATGCTCAATTAAGCGTCCGCCTTCACGAATGCACATGTTGAACCTTTTAATAATATTTTGCCTAGTTTTAACTAGCATGTCTGGTGATATAGTGGCGCATACATCCATGATTTGTTCCTGCATGTTCTCCCTTGCTGTAGATAGTTGGGTGTAAACACGATCTTTAATATAAGCCCACAAGAAAAATTCTAATGGAGTTATATCGCAAGATGTGGGTGGCCATTCGATAAAACCGCTACGACCAATCCATTTTTGATTAAAATTAGCGTCTAAAAATTCACGAACGTCCCGATGGTAATGAGCAGATGCACCGTCTTGCTGCAACGACATGTCTTTTCTTTCTTCTATGCTGAGTGGTCTGAGAAGAATAGGCAGCTCAACGTTCAAAAAATCTAAATATCTTTGTCCATTAAATGGTTCATTAAAAAAATACGGACCTATAATATGGTTTCCAATGATTTCACAACAAACATTTAATGACCAGTGATTTTGATGTTGTACCTCTCATACCCAGTGGGGAATTGTTATTGTATAATAATGCATATTATGCCTGTTTACCGCTCCATTTGAAAAAAGTTACTTTTAACGATTTTTTACAAGTAAATTGTTAATGATTTTTTACAAGTAAATTGTTAATTGATCACCATGTACTTATTTGTTATAAAAATATCAGCACAGCCCACTAAAATAGATCCCCTTCGACAAGGAAACCAACCGCAAATAGATAATAGAGAGTTTCATATGGAGATATTGATAGTTTTGTCTAGACCTGCAGACATCTTTTTGACAAAAACTTCAAAATATCTCAAAAACGGTTTAACTTAGATATATGATATTATGAATAAAACATACTTAGAATTTTCCGAGGAATCCAAAACTGCGATAATTAATATACAGAGTGTTCCATGTAAAATAAGAAAATTGACATCTACTTCCGGTATAACCGGATAATCTTAAAATTATAATTGCTCCCATTGACTTTAGTTAAGTATCAAATTTTCAAAATTTTCCGTGAAATTGATCGCCGAAGTTCGTCGTGGGATATATAGTGGGATATATATACATATATATATATATATATATATATATATATATATATATATGTATCTATATATCAGAAAGTACTCTATATATATCAAGTACTTTCTTGGGATTAGGTTCGTGGATTGAAACAAAAACTAAATGACGTTTCGCCTGTCCATTTCAGGCTTTTTCAAAATATTTATTTCTGCACATCTAAACGATCGGAAAGACATTGACAATCTCAGCCAAATATATCACAGTCTAATTTAATTCAATTGTTATAAACTATTTCCATCAATCATAAATACATACTGTATACCGTCAGACTGACACAAATACTTTTAAAACAACCCCTATCCACCAATAGTTCTACATTGTAAATATAATCAAAAAAATTAAATGATATACATAAAAAAAACAATGGAATTCTTTAACCAGTGTATCACTTACCTCTACACCGCCAAGCAAGGCAAAATAACATCTTTCTCAAGGTATGTACTGTACTATTTTAAGTAAATGTTTTAATGTGGATTGAAACAACAAAAAAACTTTAATTGACGTTTCGCCTGTCCATTTCAGGCTTTTTCAAAATATTTATTTCTGCACATATAAAAAATTAAATACAGAAAGTGTATATATGCAAGTTAAAAAATAAAAATGATTAAAACATTTAGTTAAAATAGTACAGTACATACCTTGAGAAAGATGTACTGTACTATTTTAACTAAATGTTTTTAATAATTTTAATGCGTGCCGTTATACCTAATTGTTTTTATTTTTTAACTTGCATATATACACTTTCTGTATTTAATTTTTAGATGTGCAGAAATAAATATTTTGAAAAAGCTTGAAATGGACAGGCGAAACGTCAATTAAAGTTTTTTTGTTTCAATCCACGAACCTAATCTCAAGAAAATACTTGATATTTATAAATTGTAAGGTTCAAGAAGAGAAATATATATATATATATATATATATATATATATATATTTAATACATATATATATGTATATATATATATATATATATATATATATATATATATATATATATATATATATATATATATATATATATATATATATATAAATTCTGAAAACCACCTTTCAAAAAGAGAGCCGTCCATATCTTGATGGTAATCTAACGAATATTTTTTATGCTTTAAGCAGTCAAAAAGTAACGCTCCTTTGACCCAACCGACATATCTTCCACAATGTAATATACTGATGCTCTTACTTCTGTCAGACAGCACGTCACTTCGTTTTTGTTTGTTTTCATCAATCTTTTTTACAATTTCATGGGTATCATACCAAGTTTCGTCCAGATTATTAATTGGTCTACCATCTTCTCGGAGTTTTGAAATACACTGACATGCAAAAAAAAGTGACGAGCTAAATATTTAGGTATATTTCGAAGGGCTATATCTTTCGAACGTCTTTTCGCATTTTGTTGCGCTTTGCATCAGTTGAATGGAAATTTCATAGACAGTAATTCTGCATTTCTGTTTTTGTCAACTTATTCCACTGTTTTTATATACAGGGTGTAATATGAGACAAGGTTTTTTGCAATTTTTAGAACACCCTGTAGAATAACTTAACTACACAAAAATAGTAAATCGTAGTTTATAATTTAGAGCTATCTTTTAGGATTATTTTGGCTTTTGATTCATTGCTCTATCTCTATTTTTAATGGAGATACAATGTTTAACATAAAACATTGCATTTTTACCATATTATCCACACAGACCCCCAAGTCTTCAAAAAGATCTAGTAGCTTTGGGAATTATAACAGTCAGAAGGCCATTTGTGTTTTGTCAGCTTGCCGTCAAATATCTAACAGAGATCAGATACTGAGTTAAATAAAATCTAGGTCTCTTAAATGAAACAATGTTTTTACAAAAATGTAACGTTTTATTTAAGAGTAAATAAATAAAGATTAATTAGAAATCCCAGTTTAGGACTAAAAATAGATAACTAATATCTGATATTTTCACTTCTAGCTCTAATTACTGATTCTACATGCCTTGGTATACTTCCTATTAATCGTGCAATAGCCTCTTATGGAATATTGTTCTAGTTTTCTACAAGCGCCATGCTAAGTTCTTCTAAATTATGTGGCGCACGAGATCGTTTTCTTATGCATTGCCCCAGTTGGTACCATAAATGTTCTATTGGGTTTAAACCGGGCGTTCTCCCAGGCCATGGTAAACTTTCTATAACATTATTATCCAAATACTCAGTTACAATACGTGCAACGTGGGGTCGCGCATTGCCATGCATAAAAATAAAGTCTTGGCCTATAAGGTGGGCAAACGGAATGACATACTGCTCTAGTACGTCGATATACACAAAGTTTCGTATAATGATATATAGAAATCCATCCCCATACCATCACTGAACCAACCCCCAATTTCTCTCTTTCTATAAACATTTCTTGTTCCTATTTTTCCTCAGGCCGTCTCCAAACTTTCTGTCTTTCATCAGATGATTTCAAACAAAAGCGTGTAAGAACATAAAACCTTGGACCACTGCTCCTCATCCGGCTTTATCTGTTCATTAGCGAAATTCATGTCCTTCCATGTTCACGAAGCAATTTTGAACCGATCGCTGGAATACTTACTTTCAATCCTACTTCTTTCAATATGTCTGCTCACATATTGTATATAATATCTCTAATATTTTCTATATTATATTTTTTTATAACACGGCTAATGCCGCAATCGTTCTGATCTTTTCTCGTTCTTAGTCCATTTTTTAAGAGGCTGTAAACGGTCGTTCTGTTTTACACATTTTTTTCGAAAGTCCTTCATAAACGTTTAAAAATTATTTTATGTCCATCTACGCTTAATGTCTTTGCTCCTTAACTACCCTAAGTATTATTTTCCACAAATACGATTTTGTAGATTTGCCTCTATTTCAATATTTTCACCGTTCAAATGTTCAATTAAAATACAGTTTTGTAAAAGCCACAGCCACGTTTTAAAATCTTAAAGTAAACCACTCCAGTGTTAATAATTAAAATATCATGGCATGAAACCAACATTTAAAATAGTTTGAGGCACTTTAAGATAACAATGGACCAGAAGGGACTAGCAGAATTTTTTGGTTTCAAGTCAATCCGCGTTCATTTGAAACGGACTATACCTAATTTTTACTTCTTTGGTTTTAATATTCCGCTTTCAAGGAAACTGAATCCAGATACGATATCTTCTTTAATTGCAAGTAATTTGACACCTATGGAAGTAAGTTTTAAACGACGCTGGCCTGTGGAAGCGTCAAAATATCAATATAATCTGTCACCTTTCTCCAATGTAATCTTAAGCTTTCCCCCATACGCCTTCCAAAATCACACCTAAGATCACGTAAAAGCGACGTGATCTTATTCACTCCAGCCCGTTTAGAGAACGTTAACGTAATTACTTCAATTCAGTTTAATAGCATTATCGAGACAAATTTAATAATTTCAGTCTTAAACTCTTCTATGAGGCTAAAAATAAAAGTAACAAATTTATTAATAGTCCAGTATGTGCCATGTTGGGGGTCAAACCTCAGAAAAATTAGGAAACAGGCCAATTTTTTACTTCCCTCTTAAAAAGTATAGTAATCGTGAAAAAAATCTCCCTCTCAAGTTCTTACAGATCTTCGCATTTTAGGGTCACTAGATGCGAGAAAACATGTTTTCTCAATTCCTTTGGTCTGTCTATAGGCAGTGGCGCAACTAGACACCGACTTTTGGGGGGGCTCAAGCCCTAACATTTATAACATAATATTGATTTGAGGATAAAACCAATTTTAAAGAAACGATGATTTTTTGTACATGATATTTTTCCAAGTTAATAATGCCATGCAAATTTTCGTGTTAACTTTATCTTAATCCTAACACTACAATGTATACAAAAAATTAAATAAATTTGCCGTATTTCACCGTTTTTCGACATATTGCCTCTTTTTTATTTTAAATATGTATAATCGAAAAAAAACTATATCTATTTTCAATTTGACTATAATTGATTTGGCATTCTCAAAATATAAAATATTTACGGTTTTGCACCCTTAAAAAATCGAATATCTACGCCCATGGCGTAATAAATCTAAATTGTTGAGACACGTTTCTAATCTATTTCTTGGTACAAGTTTGAAACGAATTAAAATGCGTTCTCAAAATATAAAATATTTACGGTTTTGCACCCTTAAAAAATCGAATATCTACGCCCATGGCATACTAAATCTAAATTGTTGAGACACGTTTCTAATCTATTTCTTGGTACAAGTTTGAAACGAATTAAAATGTGTTCTCAAAATATAAAATATTTACGGTTTTGTACCCTTAAAAAATCGAATATCTACGCCCAGGGCATCCTAAATCTAAATTTTTGACACACGGTTCTAATCTATTTCTTGGTACAAGTTTGAAACGAACTAAAATTTTACCAGTTCATCCAATTTTTAGTAAAATTTTTTTTGCCTTTTATTAGGCCGAATTTTATCGTACGGCTATAATTTAATTACAAACTCTCGTTATAATCTAAGTTCAAAAGTTAACCACTTCTCCTGTATAACATAATATATGCTTTACTTGACCTGTTAACTGGGAACCTGCGAAAGTGACCCACTTTTTGGTCCACCCTGTATAATGAACAAACATTATTTTGATACAAAAAGTTAAATAACTTCAAGTTTCGCCGTTTTTTGGAACAGCACCTCAATTTTATTTTAAATATGTATACTCGAGAAAAATTAAATATCTAGGTCATTAGTTTTCAATGTTAGAACATTTACACCACCTATTTCTGTTTTCAGTGTGACTATTATCGGTTTTGCGTCCTAAAAAGATGATTTTTTTACTCTTTTATACCCCTTTCTCAAGCTTTTAGGTTCCACAACTTCAAAATAAGCGTGCTACCCGATCGTCGATTGACCTCGACACCGCTGTCTTTCCACCTTAAGCGAAAACTCGTAACCTGGTCCGCATAAATAAACATAAACATTTTGAATGTTAAAAATATTTCAAACACCCTCACACCTGCATGATTTTGTACAGGGTGTCCAATTTTGGTTGTAAATGCAAGGTATCTCCGTTATTTGCAAATATTTAGGATTGAGGTTTTCGCGACACCGTGCCACTTCTTTGTCAAACTCAAGCTGCCGTAATCAGATTTTTCCATAGCCCGCCTCGTTTCGGAGATACAGGGCCAAATTGAAAAAGTTGCATTTTGGGACACCCCTCGTATCTCGGTTATCTTTTAACGTATCGAAAAGGTAAAAAATGGCTCTTATAGAGTTTTTTACGTACAATCCAGTGGCGTAGTCCTATTCGTCTTATTATGAGCTTTTCAAAAATATATGGTTATCTATACTTATTTTAAAAAATAAGGCTACAATTTAAGTTTGTAATAATATCTATCTATATTTTTCATAGTAAGCCATGGACTGATTGGCAAAAATGGCTTTGTCACTGCTTTGTCATAAAGTAAATGAAGTTTTGATGTTAATACTAACAGACGTGTTAAATTAGTCGCTGTGATTACTACTTTTTAACAAATGGCGGCAAATCAATTATTTGAAAACTTTGAGCAATATGATATGCTGACCTGTTTCATAGAGAGTCATGAAAATATAAACGCTGCTTCTGAGCTTTATTTCATTAGGTAATGTTTTATTTTCATAATTATTATTGCAATCTTTTTTAAAAGTTAAACTTTTATTATATAGATATCCGGAAAGGAGGCAGCCAAATAAATTAATATTCTATAGGCTGAAATCGAATTTAATAAATTTTGGCTCTTTCAAAAAGCCCAGATCAAAGAAATATAACAAAGAGAATCGTGAGGCTGATGAAATTAACGTCTTAGCAAGTGTAAATGTAACGCCTGTAACGTCCTGTAGAAAAATAGAGAATGAAGTGGGTGTAATCAAGTCTCGGGTTCAAACGATTTTAAAGAAACATAAGTATAAACCTTATAAAGTCAGAGTTGTGCAAAATCTACATCCTGGAGATGCAGAACGACGTATTGATTTTTGCCAGTGGTATTTACAAAAAATTAATACTAACCAAAATTTTGGAGGGGCGATTATATGGTCCGACGAATCGTATATAAGTAGTGCTGGAATATTTAATATGCACAATACGAGACACTGGTCACCTGAAAATCAACATTTGATATTTCCACGCGAGCAACAAGGAAGATTTGGCTTTAATGTCGCTTGTTTCGTACTAGGAACCAAAATAAAATTTCATATTTTTGAAGGAGGTCTCACTGCTAATTGCTACCTTGAAATATTGCAAAATATATTGCCAGAAATCATAGAAGATGTCCCTTTAGCACATGTGAATCAAATATATTTCCAACAAGACGGAGCTCCATAATAATAACTCCCAAATTGTGAGTCGGTATTTAGAAGAGAACTTCCCCGAACGCTGGATTGGAACGCACGGACCTGTCCGATGACCTCCTAGGTCGCCTGACCTGTGCATATTAGACTTCTTTTTATGGGGTCACCTAAAAAATTTAATTTTTTGTACCCGCCATAACACAGTTCAAGACCTGCGCAACACCACTGAGCAGGCATTTTTGCAAATACAAGCACGCAATGAGTCATTTTAAATGCACTGGGTAAAATTGCAAGAGTGTGTGAGAGATGCCTAAGAGAAAATGGAAATCAGTTTGAGCAGTTCTTTTGAACATGGCTAATTACGAAAAATAGATATACTTAATATATTCTTAAAAACTTAAACTGTAGCCTTATTTTTAAAATATGTATAGATAACTATATATTTTTGAAAAGCTCATAATAAGACGAATAGGACTACGTAAAAATATACAGGGTGTCCCATTTAAAAAAAACGTAACTTGGGGTCATGTATCAAAAACGACGGCCCCGAGTAAAAATCTGTCCACGCCACTGGATTCTACGTAAAAAACTCTATAAGAGCCAGTTTTTACCTTTTCGAAACGTTAAAAGATAACCGAGATACGAGGGGTGTCCCAAAATGCAACTTTTTCGATTTGGCCCTGTATCTCCGAAACGAGGCGGGCTATGGAAAATCTGATTACGGTAGCATGAGTTTGACAAAAAAGTGGCACGGTGTCGCGAAAACTTCAACCCTAAATATTTGCAAATAACGGAGATACCTTGCATTTACAACCAAAATTGGACATCCTGTACACTCCAAGAGCCAGTAAATTTCATTTTCGTAAGTGTCCAATTCAATTGGTTAAAAGTATAGAAGGTGTTAAATATTAGAAAAAAAAAGAAGATACAAGAGAAAAATAAACTACTCTACGGAAAAATACCTTTTTATCCATTTTTACAAACAAAATGGAGTTTAAGTGTTATTTTAAAAAAAAATATAGAAGGCGTTGGAACACAGTAAGAGATATTCTTTTCAAGTTTTTACCTTACCTATGTCGTAACTATTAACTATTGTAACAGCAAAATCAAAAGTATCTCAGAAAATAAACTTAAAAACATTATTCAATGGTGCACCGCGACAAAATGAGAACCTGACGATCGATGGACAATAGTCGGCATTCCGCTTGCTCGCAGAATCACCCCACATCTCATGTTTTGGTTGACCCTCACCAATCGCCTGGTGGGGGGGCTAATTCCGAGGTTGGGGGGGCTAAACTCCCCCTAGCCCTCCCTAGTTGCGACACTGTCTATAGGTTTGTCTGTCTGTCTGTTTCTTCTACTTTTTCCGATTGTGTATATCTTTTTATTCACCCTGTATTAAAAATTAATGAAATATGAAAAAATAAAATCTCCGTCTCTTTTGGCAGTCATAATAAATTTTGGTTTATTTACATGCTCGCGTAATTTTTAGTTTTCCCTGTACAATATAACAAAATTTTCAACTCTCCTTCTTACGAAGGTAGAAGAAGTGACCTATCAGGAAAAAAAGTTTGTTAAAATTAATGTTAAAAGTCAGTGATAAGTGTTGACTAGTGTATAAGCAAAATATTTGCGTAAAGCGATCTGCGCACAACAAAATTCTCTTCTCGTTAGAAAAATATTCACTTTCAAAAATCCACTAAAAATATTGATTATACGTTTCATCTGCCTAAAAGTTGTTATCTCGTAATGAAAAATGGCTTTATTTCCTGGACTATAATACAGAGTCTTAAATATAGATACGCTGTAAGCAAGGGGTTTAGAAATTCAGATCTCTCATTTCCTGATCAACTTTGTTTTTTCAATCCCTCATTAGAATGTGAGCTAGTAGATGTATGGCTGGTGGATACGAAATTAGAAATGTGGATTATGTCGGACATCTGTGTTTGGCCAGAACCCTTTACTTGTATGACGTGACGTGTGCAGATTACAAGATTAGATACGGTATAAACTGCTGCAAACAACCACGGGCCACTGATACAGTGCCACTCGAGCCTAGAGGCACGGATGTGTCAGGTAAACGAGGGGGCACAAATCAGTGGCGTTCTTCATAAAACAGAAAGAAAATGTGTCTTTTCCTGTTCTACTTCCTTTGAATTCACAGCACGTACAAAGTTCTTTTTGAATATTATGTTAAGGACCTGTAAGACGTCTAAAGCCCTTTAGTGGCAATTTCTCTCTAATTAAAATAATGTAATTAAATTCGAATGAATATTCAGGCAACTATTATTTAACAAAAATATTAAAACATGTAACACGCCCTTTTTGACAAAAGTATAAAAAATTAGGTACATATTTGAAAGCAAAATTCTAAATTTCGTTCAATATGGATTCATAAAACATGTTTTTGCGCATGGCTGTCAAGTAATTGAATTAAAAATATCGGTAAATTTCTTTTACCCGGAACTTCCCCCGCTATGAATATTTCCGTTTATTAGAAACAGTAATGTGTGACCCGATTTAGTTCATTACAAAGTCATTTAGTAACGCCTATATACTCTCTTTTCAAATATTTTTATTAGGCTCCACTTTGTTGGACCACATTTGATTTTTGGGCATAATTTAAAATAAATTAAAAAACTAGTTTCTACACTGATTTTTAATACCACCATTTTGTTCCGTCATGTTGATTTCGTACCAGTTTATCCCTTATATCATATTTAATTTTTGAACAAAAATTCAAATCAATTGAATAAGATTTTTTTACGTTGATTTTTTAAAAAAAATATTTTCCTACCATTTTGTTCTGCTATATTAAATTCATATTCCAGTTTTAACAGTTTATCTCTATATCACGATTAATTCTTGCACGAAACTTGAAATCAGTCTAGTTAGTAGTTTCTCAGGCTGATTTTTTAAATATTTCATTAGATCGCCATCTTAAAAATTTTACCAGTTTATTCACACGTAAACTGGGTTACTAGTTTTTTAATAATATTTTTTTTAATATTTCACTAGGCCGCCATTTTTACCAGGTCATCCATATGATATGACCCTTAATTCTTGACCAAAATTTGAAGTTGAATAGGATAAGTAGTTTTTTTTAGATATGCCGCGAAAAGACAGACAGACAGACAGACCGACGGAATAGAGAAAACATGTTTTTCGGCATCTAAGGACCCTGAAACGTAAAGATCTGCAAAAATCTCATACTTCCCATTTACGAGGGAAATAAAAATTGAAAAAGTAAGTCAATTACTTTGGGTACCTCAATTACTTAAATCAAGTACTTTTTGAAGTCCCTAAAAAGCAAGTGATAATTGAATTACTTTTTAACAATTGGTAATTGATGTTTAGTGTTTTGGGGTACTACCATTAGTTAACAGGTAACTGAATCCTGGTAAGTAATTGAATTACTTTGTAAGTAATTGAATTCCTTTATAAGTACTTCAATTACTTTTGCAAGTAATTGAATTCCTTGCAAATGAAAAAAATTTAATCGAAAAAAATGTATTATCTACGTCAATGACTTCCATAATTTTTTCATGTCAAAACAATTATCTCAACTACATCTGTTTTGTATCTGACTATTACCGGTTTGGGCGTTCTCAAAATACGAACTTTTTAAGTTGTATACCCCTTAAAAATATCGAAGATCTACGTCCATTACTCCCAAAAGCCCCCGAGACTTTGACCAAGACTATTTATGGGGCAAATTTAAAATGAATAACAGTATAAGCATAATAGCCCGCAACATATTTAGAAACGATAAAAAGCGGCGATTTCGTATACCCAGTACTTAATGTCAAAAATTAAATTACTGGAAAATGCCACTACTCTGAACCGGATTGCTTTAACACCTCGTATATAAATAATATATACACTAAATTATATAATACACTAAAGCCGACGATACTTTAAATACCGAATACTACATAGGTATAAAGCAAACAAATAATAATTTAATTACTTCTAAGCCCTGCGTATATCAATGAAAACAATTCTTCCGAATCTAAGTTAGACATCGCGACCCTGACAAACTGCTTATTATGACATGTCAGTCAAAGCTACACAGCTGGCAGAGCCAGGCCAACTTGAAAAAGTGGTAAATTATCGCAAATTGAAAAATACTGCATTTTTAATCGAAACTAGATCTTACCCAATTTTTCGACTTCGAAAGATGGAATTTTTTATATATTTAATCGTTTTTTCCCTGGAGGTACCGATACGAGCTTACGAAGACCCAGAAAATGGCAAACAGAATTCGTGCACCCTAGAATTTAAACATTTCTTAAAATTCACACCTAACCCTGATCGAACTGATTTTCACACCAGCCTCTAGAAAAAATAAAGGCGTTTCTTTGGGTATTTACTTGATTTGCTTATGGTCCACCGTTCATATGCTACAGGGTCAATCGATAACCATAACGAAATATATGAAAACGAAATTGCAATTTTATTTTTAAATGGCTCGCCCTGTATAAACCCGAGAGTAATTTTGGCGATGTGGTTTTCCAATACTTCGGGAGAAATTTGTTGTCCCATAAACAATTTCCGGCTCTGGATACTCTTCTCAAAAAAAAACTAGTGAAATATGGGAAAATTGAAAAGCCGGAAACAGTTTTTTTTTACTTTCTTTTTGCATTTCGATTGCTTTCTCGGCATTTGAGGCATAGGCATCCTATATTAATTTTAAATCTGCTTTATTTTCGCCATCGAACCCCCTTTTTAGCTTGACAAAGTAGTCAAGGTTTCGACTTTGCAAAATGCCTTCAAAGTTACCCCTTTTTTATTTTTTTAAGCGACATCCCGTGCTCCGAAATTGCTAGTTAACGAACTGGTCCGAGATTTCTAGATAGAAATCCAAAAGAAATGCTCCATCTCGAAAACATATCATTTTGCATTTTAAATCATCGGAGTTTCTAAAAGAGTGCCCCTATCGGACGCCACTGTTGGCTTATTTTAAGCCCTAATCTCGTTTTTCTCAAAAGAAACGCCTATTTATCATCTACGATCGACCCCATAGAAGTATATTTCCCCGATGTACCGTTACCGAGCTGGGGCACTTAAAATGTCAACAAATTACCCAAAGTAGTACTTCAATTACTTTAATTCAATTACTTTTTAAAGACCCTAAAAAGCAATTGATTATTAAATAACTTTTTAGTAATTGGTAATTGGATTTTCGTGTTTTTGGGGTACTTCTATTCTTCACGGGTAACTGGATTCCTAAAAAGTAATTTAATTACTTTTTAAGTAATTCAATTCCTTTATAAGTACTTCAATTACATTCGCAAGTAATTGAATTCCTTGCAAACGAAAAAAATGTAATCGAAAAAAATGCAATATCTACGTCACTGACTTCCATAATTTTTTCGTGTCAAAACAATTATCTCAACTACCCCTGTTTTGTATCTGACTATTACCGGTTTGAGCATTTTCAAAATATGAACTTTTTACGTTGTAAACCCCTTAAAAATATCGAAGATCTGTGTCCATTACACGAAAAATCCCGCAAGACTTTGACCCAGACTATTTTTAGTGCAAATTTAAAATTAATTGTGGTTTTAACTGTTTAATGGTCACCGATGATGATTATCAGTCAGTATAAGCATAATAGCCCTCAACATATTTAGAAATTATAAAAAGCGGCGATTTCGTATACAGTAGTTAATGTCAAACATTAAATTACTGGGAAATGCCACTACTCTGAACCGGATTGCTTTAACACCCCGTATATAAATAATATATACACTAAATTATATAATACAGTAAAATCAACGATACTTTAAATACCGAATACCACATAGGTATAAAGCAAACAAATAATAATTTAATTACTTCAGCGTATATCAAAGAAAACAAGTTAAAGACATCGCGACAATGACAAACTGCTTATTATGACATGTCAGTCAAAGCTACACAGCTGGCAGAGCCAGGCCAACTTGAAAAAATGGTAAATTCAATCGCAAATTGAAAAATACTGCATTTTTAATCGAAACTAGTTTTTATCCAATTTTCTGACTTCGAAAGATGGAATTTTTTATATATTTAATCGTTTTTATCCCTGGAGGTACTGATACGAGTTTACGAAGACCCAGAAAATGGCAAACAGAATTCGTGCATCCTAGAATTCAAACATTTCTTAAAATTCACACCTAACCCTGATCGAACTGATTTTCACACCAGCCTCTAGAAAAAATAAAGGCGTTTCTTTGGGTATTTACTTGATTTGCTTATGGTCCACCGTTCATATGCTACAGGGTCAATCGAAAAACCATAAGGAAATATATGAAAACGAAATTGCAATTTTATTTTTAAATGGCTCGCCCTGTATAAACCGGAGTGTAATTTTGGCGATGTGGTTTTCCAATACTTCGGGAGAAATTTGGTGTCCCATAAACAATTTCCGCTCCTGGATACTCTTCTCAAAAAAAAACTAGTGAAATATGGGAAAATTAAAAAGCCGGAAACAGTTTTTACCCCTTTTTTATTTTTTTAAGCGACATCCCGTGCTCCGATATTGCTAGTTAACGAACTTGTCCGAGATTTCTAGATAGAAATCCAAAAGAAATGCTCTATCTCGAAAACATATCATTTTGCATTTTAAATCATCGGAGTTTCTAAAAGAGTGCCCCTATCGGACGCCACTGTCGGCTTATTTTAAGCCCTAATCTCGTTCTTCTCAAAAGAAACGCCTATTTATCATCTACGATCGACCTCATAGAAGTATATTTCCCCGATGTACCGTTACCGAGCTGGGGCACTTAAAATGTCAACAAAGTACCCAAAGTAGTACTTCAATTACTTTAATTCAATTAATTTTTAAAGACCCTAAAAAGCAATTGATAATTAAATAACTTTTTAGTAATTGGTAATTGGATTTTCGTGTTTTTGGGGTACTTCTATTCTTAACGGGTAACTGGATTCCTAAAAAGTAATTTAATTACTTTTTAAGTACTTCAATTCCTTTATAAGAACTTCAATTACATTCGCAAGTAATTGCAAACGAAAAAAATGTAATCGAAAAAATGCAATATCTATGTCACTGACTTCTTTCATGTCAAAACAATTATCTCAACTACCCCTGTTTTGTATCTGACTATTACCGGTTTGAGCATTTTCAAAATATGAACTTTTTACTTTGTAAACCCCTTAAAAATATCCAAGATCTGTGTCCATTACACGAAAAATCCCGCAAGACTTTGACCCAGACTATTTTCAGTGCAAATTTAAAATGAATTGTGGTTTTAACTGTTTAATGGTCACTGATGATTATCAGTCAGTATAAGCATAACAGCCCTCAACATATTTAGAAATTATAAAAAGCGGCGATTTCGTATACAGTAGTTAATGTCAAACATTAAATTACTGGGAAATGCCACTACTCTGAACCGGATTGCTTTAACACCCCGTATATAAATAATATATATACTAAATTATATAATACAGTAAAATCAACGATACTTACTTAAATACCGAATACCACATAGGTATAAAGCAAACAAATAATAATTTAATTACTTCTGCGTATATCAAAGAAAACAAGTTAAAGACATCGCGACAATGACAAACTGCTTATTATGACATGTCAGTCAAAGCTACATAGCTGGCAGAGCCAGGCCAACTCGAAAAAGTTTTAAATTCAATCGCAAATGGAAAAATACTGCATTTTTAATCGAAACTAGATTTTACCCAATTTTTCGACTTCGAAAGATGGAATTTTTTATATATTTAATCGTTTTTATCCCTGGGGGTACCGATACGAGTTTACGAAGACCCAGAAAATGGCAAACAGAATTCGTGCAGGCTAGAATTCAAACATTTCTTAAAATGCACCCCGAACCCTGATCGAGCTGATTTTCACACCAGTCTCTAGAAGAAATAAAGGCGTTTCTTTGGGTATTAACTTCATTTGCTTATGGTCCACCGTTCATATGCTACACAGTCAATCGAAAAACCATAGGGAAATATATGAAAACGAAATTGCAATTTTATGTTTAAATGGCTCGCCCTGTATAAACCGGAGAGTAATTTTGGCGATGTGGTTTTTCAATATCTCAGGGGAAATTTGGGGTCCCATAAACAATTTCCACCCCTGGATACCCTTCTCGAAAGAAACTAGAGAAATATGGGAAAACTGAAAAGACGGATACTTTTTTTTTTAGATATTTTGCATTTCGACCGGTTTCTCGGCATTTGAGTAATAGGCATCCTATCCAAATCTGCTCTATGTTCCCTATCAAACCTCTTTTTAACTTGACAAAGTAGTCAGACTCTGCAAAATGCCTTCAAAGTTACCGCATTTCTTACCCTTTTTTTCTTTTTTAAGCGATATCCCTTGCTCCGATATTGCCCGTTAACGAACTTGTCCGATATTTTTAGGTGAGAAATCCTAAAAATCACTCATAGCAATCTGAATTTTAAATAGGATTTTCTAAATGAGTACCCCTATCGGGCGCCACTGTTAGCTTATTATAAGCCCTAACGAAATCTCGGTTTTATCAAAAAAAGAGCCCATTTATCATCTACGATCGATAAAATCGACAAAAGCATATTTCCCCGATGTACCGTTACCGAGCTGGGGCACTTACAATGTCAAAAAACACAAATTTTTCCAAGTTCCTATATCTCAAATTATCTATACTTCAAAATATATTGTGAGTGTTAAATGCATTCCCAATTAATTAAACTTTACTTAAGGTACAAATGTAATAGAAACTGATAGGTCATCAGTCGGCACTAAATCGAAAAAATAAGCAACACCATATTTATTTTTCCTTTCTTTGATAAGGCTGGGAGAAAACAATAGATTTTAAACCATTATTTAGGTGGATATGTGTCATGTCTAATTCCTTGCTGTAATGGTTCTCTGATAAAAAAAACACTTGTTAGCTTGTGATTCATGGTACTAAAAACTACGAATGCCCATTGTTGGTAGTGTAAGCAATTTTAATTATCAATTGAAATATTTATATTTGTTTGGTTAAAATTATCGATTGCGTTAGTTTTTACTGGAAACTGCAAAGGTGTCTAATTTCAAAAGGAGGCAATCATTCGTACATGCGTATTTCTTATGTATGTATGGGGTTATTTATTATTAACTTTTAAAAAATTAGATTTAGAACAAAATGTTTGACACAAAAGTTGTAGCTAATAAGCTAATGTGTGTGGAAACCGTTTTGTATACAAGGTGAGTCAAAAACGCGTAACCATATCAAGTTAAGTTTTTCTAAATGCGACACCCTGTATATTATATATTCACAATGCGAGTCTCTCCTTGCTGCATATAATTATACTAGATATAGGTTTGATACCTATTAAAGACATCCGAGAAATTTGAGAATAACCCCACTATAAGAAGCAGTGTATTCCGTTTCACTCCGCTGTGTTATAGAACAGAACATTCTCCGTCTTTCTTAAACATATTACCTTGTATTAAACCTAGTCTATACGCTTAAGCCACGAAAGGAAATGACTTAAAATTTTATGAGAAGTGTTTTAAAAACTAGCCAGGCATGTAGCCAGGGGGGTCCAGGAAGTCTGGACCTCCCCCCCTCCCACCGAAACTTTGGAAATAGTTTAGTATAGCCATGCTTCTTCCTAATTTTCTCGAGGTTTGACCATTTAGACCCACCCTTAAATGAATTTCTGGAACGTTGGACGCTAAAAACACAAAAATGACATTTATTTTTTGTACTTTCAAAATTTGATAACTGTTATTTTGACAGGTTCCTCAAACGGATCGCGGATTGTGGCTCAACGAAGGGTTATTACACGCCTTTAAATGAAGCCAGCGAGGAATAATGCTTTTTCAATTTATATACTGGGTCGTCCAGCAGTACGGCTGATTCGAGAGCTACAACCAAAAATTATTTTCGATTATACAGGGTTGAGGATGTTTGCCACAAACCAAACTTACTTTTTTTAAAATGGGATACCCTGTATATTGTTTTATTTTCGGATTCCCCCTTTTTGGCCATTCACCCAATATAGGGTTTGTGGGGTGTATAAAGAGTCGTTCAAGATTTATAGCCACTTTTCGAAAGTATCAGGGACATCTGACGCCCTGTATTTTTTTAATGCTTTATCATAAATCACTTTAGCATAGTAAAAACTTCCAAATGTGGTCTTCTTTCAACTTCGTTATTTTTATTTAGTATTCTTTAATAACAATATACAGGGTAAATAAAAATCCTGAAAGCAAATTTTCTCTATTAATTTAAATGGAAGGCGCCCTATGTATTATTATATTTTCAGATTCCTCCCTTTTTGGCCATTCACCCAATATAGGGTTTGTGGGGTCTATACAGAGTCGTTCAAGATTTATATTCACTTTTCGAAAATAGTAGAGATAGACATTTCAATTTATTACTGCAAAATATTGCAAAGTATTCTTCTTTCAAATTTTTAAATTTATTCATACTAGCATGGATGGGTCGAAAAAGTTTAAAACCTCAAAAAATAAAAATTTTCACTAATAAAAAAAGATTTAATCCAAAAATTTCACAAATACAAATGGTAGTATTACAAGGATCTAGTTATAAAACTGGTGGTTATTACGAAATGATCGATATGATTTACGTGTTAGGAGCAAGTGAAAGGAATTGTTTGTTGTATCCTGATAGAAGACAAACACGAGAAGCGCTTTTGAAAGATTATGCAACGGTTTGATGAGCCAGGAAATATAGAATATACAAAAACTGAGAGAAAAAGTAATTAGAATGTAAAAATAAAAAAAGTAAAAACAAATAAAAAACACTACTAAGTAACAAATCTTATAAAATATCAACCACTACTTCATTAGATGTTCGAAATGACCAAAATATACGATAACATCTCTTAATATATTAAATTTAATATTATTAATTACATTTCGGATGCCTTCCTTCATATTTTTTTTTGTATTTGGAGGTGTTTGATAGACTACATTTTTAACAAAGCCCCAAAGAAAAGTTCCATTTTTGTCAAGTTAGGGGATCTAGGCGGCCACGCAATCGGTCCTCCTCTTCCTATCCAGCGTTCTTGAAATTGTTAATTAAGAAATGTATCAATGTCATCCGTATGGTGAAATGGGGCACCGTCATGCATAAACCATATTTGATCACGGACGTTAATAGGAATTTGGTAAGATAGTGTTCTAAAATCTTCCCTCAAAAACTGGAAATATCGGTGTACAGTAAGCCTTTCTTCAAAAAATGCGGACAAAATGTTCAACAATTTAACCTCAGACATTAAGAGACCACCTATTTTGACTATTTGTGCAAATATAGTGAGGATTTTCAGTAGCATAGTAACGAAAATTATCTCTATTGACATTTACATTTTTGTGGAATGTTACTTCGTCAGTAAATAACACAAAGTTAGTAAATCTTGGCTCCCTCTGAATTTGTTGTTGGGCCCAGTGACAAAAATCTAGTCGCCTGTGATAATCATCCTGATACAACTCTTGAAGGAGTTGAATGTGATATGGGTGAAACTTTTTTATTTTTTTAGAATTCGTGGAACAATGGTTTTACTTACATCTGTTTCTGTTTCAATTCTTCTTCAGCCAATATGTGGGTCTTCAACTTTTAAGTTTAACGCTAACTCGTTCTCCTCATCTAAAACAGGTTTGGCTCGATCAGTTTTCGTGTATTCTAGCCTTTCAAACGCGCTTCTGTGTGGTTATCTTCTATCATGGTACTTTTCGTGATATATTGTCGCTAACAAACAATTCTTTTCACTTGCTTCTAACACGTAAATCATATCGATCATTTCTTGTCTATTAAAATTCATCTTTGCGTCTTACAATAGAAACTGTACTTAGTTTTTAATACACCAAGCACCAGCATTACTTGACAATTCAAATTTGTATTTTTGACAGCTTAATTTCAATTATAAAATAAGGCCCACTACATTTTTGTCACTGGGCACAACAACAAATTCAAAGGTAGCCAAGATTTGCTAGCTTTTTGTGATATTTACTGACGAAGCAACATCCCACAGAAATAAAAATTTCAATAGAGATAATTTTCATTAAAACGCTACTGAAAAATCTCATTTTACTCACATAACTAGTCAAAATAGGTGGTATCATAACGTAAAATGTACCTCTAATATTTCCGAAAACTGGCCATAATCTTGAACGACTCTGTATAGACCCTAAAAACGCTATACAGGGCGTTCCATTTAAATTAATTGAGAAAATTTGCATCCAGGATTTTTCTTTACCCTGTATCCCGTCATTAAAGAATACTAAAGAAAAACACCGCAGTTGCAAGAAGACCACATTTGGCAGTTTTTATCATGCTAACGCCTTAAAAAAATACAGGGCTTCAAATGTACCTCTGATATTTTCGAACAGTGGCCATAAATCTTGAATGATTTTGTATAGACCCCACAAACAGCTACGAAGAGATCCACACGCGATGGAATTCAGTGGTCCACGGGCTAGCTTTATAATCAGCACCCATTCGATGGAGATGTAATATACGTGAGGATTCATTTAGAAAACATAATTTTGAATTGCTACGCTTTATTGTCTCACCCTGTACACAAACAGTTTCCGCACACAAAATTAACCTCTTAGGGTCAGACCATTAAAATTAAAATACCTTCCAGTGCCAGTTATCGTTTAAATCATTAAAAACGCCTTATCAATCATCGGTCCAGGTTTCAAAAATAAAAGAAAATAACTTGTTAGGTAAAAAACGGCCTTGCGTCCTGGAGCAGTTGAAATTTAACAAAACAAAAATGGGTACAACCCGAAATAGATCCAGAAGTGGCGGAAACAGGAAACGAAACTTCACCTACACACGTCACCAGGGTCGAAATTTGTCCGCCTCAAGTCCTGAATGTCTTTGCCAGGATTAATTGATTACAATTCCGTACCTTTAGGGAAACAACAGGGTCGGATTTAGCATTTTAGTTTTAATTATTCAAATGGACTGCCGATTATAAGTTAAGAAGTAATAATAGGTTTTACAGTGTGTTCCAAATTTGATAAAAGATGTATGATGATTTCAGGAACTTCGCGGAGTACAAAAACAACTAAATTTGAAGACAAACAGCGCCGTTGAAAGTTTTCTTTTTAGGCTCTCTTGAGTTATTTGTTCATAATGCAGTACCTTTAGGGAAACAATAGGATCGGGTTTAGCACCAGCATTAATTATTTAAAGGGGCTGCTGATTATAACCTTAGAACTAATATACAGTGTGTCCTAAAACGCTTAAAATCGAAGAAAATTTAATCAGTTTCATTACAAAGATAATAGATAGATAATAGCACCTTTGAAAGGCTTCTTTTGTAGTGATGCCGCGAGACGAAACGGGACGAGATTAAGGCATTGTCTCGTCTAGATATTATGGTCGAGATAAATATTTTAACTTTTCCGCGTAAGGGTCAAATAAATATGTTGACTGTACATGAAATTTTAGAAAAAAATCTATAAACACTAGCAAATATTGATACATCTATCGTACCTGCCTGGATGTTAATCCCTTGTCTTCTATTTTTTTGTTTGATCACTAAGTACACAAAATTTCTGCTTTAATAAAATCATTTTTTGACACTTATTTTTGACTTCCTCTCTAATAAGAAGAAATATTTCATTATTAAAAAAAAATCGCATTCATAAATTAAATTGCCCTTAATTTTTCTCCTAGGGTATAGGTAATCTAAAGAACTTCTGTCACAAGATTAGTTTATCGATTTTTATGGGAATACCTTCAATGGCCTGACAAAAATAATAAAGCAGGGGTTCTCTAACTGTGGTCCACATAACACAAGTCGTACGCAGAGGCTTTCAAGGCAGGGACGTAGACAAGGAGGCACCAGGGGAGGCCGCGGCTCTCCCTATGGAATTTCTAGACTCCCCACTGGCCCACCAAAAAGCAGCAAAGATAAAATACTCTTAGCTTAAAAAAGTAAATCCTTGAAAACGTCTACTTGCGCGCTACTCTAATAACAAAAATAGGCCCACCTTTTTTTTTGTTCTGGTATTTAAAAGAGTAAGGCAAACAATTTAAGAAATCACTCTAATGAGCCGAGCTACTTGGATGGGTAAAAATTAATTAAATATCGTTGAGATGAAAATTGGTACAGCTGCTCTGAAATGTGTTGAACAACATATCAGAAGTCCTCTAACCTCACTTGTAAACTATTTAAGTTTTTTAAATACAATGTTTACAGTTCCGTTTAAGGTTTATTGGCGTAATTTTATACCTAATAGTTTTGGACGACGTTAACGGGAATAAAAAATAATATTTTATGACCTATCAAACATTTTTATAAGAGACGCCGTTTTTTGACATATTGTCTAACAAAGTTTTTTTTGAGATATTGTCTAACAAAGTTTTAAATTTTTTTTTAATCGGGATATTGAGAGCTACAACATCAAAATTTTAGAAAACTTTACTTATTTGCTAAATTTTAATACACTAGCCCTTTTTTTGATTTTTGGTACACTATATTTTATGGTGCTTCGTGTTTAATAGTGTTTTGACTTTAAGTTATTCACTATCAAAATTCACAATTTCATTAATTTTTTACTATTTTTTAAGATACTCAGTAATGCTAGTTTTAAAAAGGTAGAAAACAGTCCAAACACATCCAAGTGATACATATTAGTGTATAACTTTATTCTCGGCAATGTCTCAAACTGGTTGCCTAAAAAAAGTACAAAATAGCCCAAAAAACTGAAAATAATGTCATTAGTGTTGTAACAGGATATTTTACCTATTTGTGATCAACCTAAAAACTAAGTTGCGCAAAAAATTTTTTTCTGAATTTCGTTAAAAAAACGAAAGGCAGAAAATTCGAATTTTTTAAATCTTCGGAAACTAATTTCTCTTAAATTCTGAAAAAATTAAGATATTTGAATAAGATAAATTAATTTTTAGGGAAAAGATGTAGGTATTGATAACTGAGGGCACAAAAAAACCCAAAGTTCGGCATTTGGCTAGATTAATTTCTCTATTTCACTATAACTCACAAAGTATTAGCACAGTATCCGATTCTGTGGTATTAGGAAGTTTTTGATGCCATTTACCGAAGTTTTTCTTGAATGAGTATTCTAATATCTGATATTTTTTTTAATTACAAGTAAATTAAAAAATAAATATCAAAGATAGGACGAGATTAAAGTGGCCCAAAAATTACATACATGCACAAAATTATTTAACATCCTACGTGTACTTTTAAGTATGTAAATCTATACACGTCAGGTCAAATATGCCATCTGACAAAATTGAGAATTTTGGAGAAAAAAATTGCACCTCTGATTATCTATAGCTATCTCTAGTGTTTTTTAAATTCAGATTTAAGGGTTATATCTTAATTTTTACGGAAGTTACATACAAATTATTTTCTAAAAATTCGAATTTCCTGCTTACGCTCCTGAAAGAAATTAAAGAACATTTTATTAGCCAATATGTATAAAACGGTACCTCTTACCAAAATTTTTGAATGTTAAGAGCCTCCGAAGCTTTTAAGTATTTTAGCAGTTTTTTTTGATAAAATATTTCATGTACATTACGCATTCAGATTTTTTAAAAATTTGCACAAGTATTTTTAATATTTTAAATAGGTAAGTACTTAAAAAAAAAATCTCATTTAAGCAAACGAGCTTTTCTAATTTTTAAACGCAACTCAAAAACGGTTTAGGAAAAGTTATTAACATTTAGTGGAGAATTATATGCCTTTTGAATTTCACTAATTCTTATTACGGAATAAGCCAAAAATCTACCATATCCATGCATTGTTATATGTGTTAATTACACTGGCCGACAAAAAATTTTTTTTGTTGTAACACAAATCAGAAAATCATAATCTAATAGAATGGACCTATCCAAATACGAAAATGACAACTAGAAAGTTGTAGCACGTAGGGTTTTCTTATTAGAGTTGTAGAACCATATCGAATGTTACGATACTTAATATCTATAGAAAAAATGATTTCAGAAAATTCTTAACCCTGTTTATTGACTATGTTTACAGTTTTCGCCTATTAAACATACCATACATCTAAGAGAAAAGCAAGCGAGAAAAATGTTAACTTAAAACACTAATTAAACTTTATTTTTTCCGTTTATGGGGTGTCCTATCTTCTCTCTTCAAAAACCAACAGTAGTCAGCCAACATAGCTGGATCCCATCGTCCTTGGTACCGAATTTCCATTGTTCTGATATCTTGGTGAAACCTTTCACCCTGCTCGTCACTAACAGCTCCCAAATTTGAAAAAATGACAAATGGGAATGGAGGAAGTGAATTTTTAATGACATTCTAGCACCAAACGCTTTATAGGCATCTAAAAATTCATTAACTGATTGTTCATAATTTTCATCCATATTGTTGCCTAAAGATCCTCTTACTACATTAACAAATGAATTTCATGCTCTGAGTTCCTGCCTGGTAAGCTTTTCCGTAAAATTGACTTCGTCCAGCAATTTTCTGATTTGCGGCCCAATAAAAATGCCTTCTTTTAATTTGGAGTCACTTAACTGGGGAAGATCACCGTCTTTATTCAAAGCCTTCACAAAGTTTTTCATCAGCCCAAGTTTAATGTGAAGAGGAGGCAAAAGGACATTTTTGGGATCAACAAGAGGTATAAATTTAACATTTTCAGATTCCGGTTGAAATTCGCTTCTTTCTGGCCAAATTTGTGTTACATAATGCTGATTTAGCTTACCTAATGATGATGAGCTGACTGTCCCATAAACAAAGAAAACAGCAACATTTTGTAAATCCCCCCTGAAGTCCTACTAAAATCGCTATAACTTTTAAGTCCCCACATATCTGCCATTTATACCTATTGTAGTTTATTTTATCCAAAATCGTGCGCATATTTTCATAATTTTCTTTCATTGCAACTGAATAGGCAACTGGTATAGAGGGTTTTAAATTTCCATTATGCAATAACACAGCTTTTAAGCTTTATTTATATGAGTCTATGAATAAGCGCCACTCACGGTGAGAATGTTCAATATCAAGTTCCTGCATTAAACTGCCTATATCACTACACGCGCACAACGAATTTTCCATACTGTAGAATTCAGAAAACATAGCATTTCTTTTTCTGAAATTCGTAATTTTTGTTTCTTTGGCCAAAAGGTTTCATTCCTTAAGACGGGAACTTAGAAGTTCTGACTCGCCACACCATTGGCGCATTGCACTGCAAAAGGCATACTTTTTCTCTTTCCCTTCATCCACTGCACCAAGGATACACTATAATCAACACAGCACACTTAGGGAGCCCATCGCTTATTTTGATCCCCAATTAACACACCAAAATATTTAAAGTAGGCTTTTTTTACATTTTCGGAAAATGGCCTGGCTTGTGTTTTCACCAGAAATTCTCAACAAATATAATAAAATTTGTCAGGAGAAATTTTACAGCTTCGGCGCGCCCTACCTGCCAATACAAAAGGTTCTAATTAGGCTATTAAAAATTGGTACGTATTAGGGCTTTTCGAATATTTTTTTTATTATTGGGAGGGTATTTCCATTGTGAAAATAATGAGCTGGCCTGTGTTAGAAAAATCTTGATGGCCAGTGTTATTGTTCTTTGTGTGTTCTTGAGACGAAATAAAAATGCGTTTGTATTTATTATCTACAAGTTGGGGGCTTTCTTATATTAAAAGTCGAGATGAGACGAGAATCTCGTCTCGCGGCATCACTAATCTTTTTGGTCTTTCTAAAGTTATTTAGGGAAAGAAATAAAATATGCTCAAAATTTCTCTGTCATTACATTTTCGAAGCAACTTTTTGAGTAAAATTTTGCAGTAAAGTTTTGAATTTGTATTATCATCACTAAACAGTGTCATAAAATTTCGTATTTCCCAAAATAACGAGGATATTAGCGTCACATTGAATAGGGTACATCCTGTACAGGAGTACCCTAAGAACCTAACCCATAAGTATATGAAAAAAATCGGTAAATTTCTTTTACCTTCCCTCGTTAAGATTTTTTTCCATTTGTTAGGAATAGTGAAGTGTGACCCAATTTAGTTCAGTACATAGTCACATTATATATATGTGTTACATATACTGTCTTTTCAAACATTTTTATTGGGCGCCATTTTGTTCCATCATTTTGTATTCCTACCAATATTTTACCGGTCTCTTTCTGTCTATGCCACACTTGACTTTTGGGCATAATTAAAATAAATTCAATAAGTAGTTTCTACGTTGACACACACCGCCATTTTGTTATGTCATGTTCCACATTTATTTATTATTTGCCCCTCATTTTGTTTCGCCATTTTAAATTCCTACCACAACTTTTCCAGTTTATCTCTATATCACACTTAATTCTTGCACAAACATTGAATTTTAATAAATAATAGTTTGTTTTGCTATCTTGGCTTCATATCAAAATGTTACCAGTTTATTCCTATGTGACACTTGATTTTTGTGCAAAATTTAGGTAAATTGAATAATTAGTTTTTTGGTAATAATTGTTTTTAACATTGTTCCGCAATACTGGATTTTCACCAAAATATTACCAATTCATCCCCATCTGACCCTCGATTTTTGACTAAAATTTGAAATCAACCTGGTAAGTTGTTTTGAATTGAATTAATAAAACATTTTTTGGCATCTAGGGACGCTAAAAATTGAAAATATGAGAAGGTAACTTTTTTCACGATTGCAAACATTTTATTTGGCCGCCATTTTGTTCCGCCATATTGAATTAGCAGCATTTTTACTAGTTCATCCCTATACCACAACTATTTATCGCACACAATTTAAAATCAATCCATTAAATAGTTCCTTCAGACGTAATTTTTAAATATTTTATTATGCCGACATTTTGTTCCGCCATCTTGGATTCGTAGCAATTAAAATGTTACCAGTTGATTCCAACATAATACTTGATGTTTGTGCCAACTTTGAGATACATTGGATAAGCAGTTTTTTAATAATTATGTTTTTAGCATTTCAGCAGGCTGCCATTTTGTTTCGCCATATTGGATTTTTACCAAGTCATCTCCATATGACCCTCATTTCTTGACCAAAATTTGAAGTCTAAGTAGTTTTTTTAACTATGCAGCGAACAGAGAGACAGACAGACCGACCGACGGAATTGAGAAAAGATGTTTTTCGGCATCTAGGTATCCTAGAACGTGAAGATCTGAAAGGGTGATTTTTTCACGATTAAATGAAATATTATTTATCCACGATTGCATTTACTTCTTTTAAGATGGAAGTAAGTAACAACGATTAAATAAACTACGAAGACAAATAGATAATAGTTATTAATCCTTTTTAGCTGAGTTACAACATAATTTTGGCTGGAATGATAGAAGCAGGAGTAGAGAAGGACACACTTTAGACAAACATTCGGTAACTATAAGGGATTTATCGTTTCATCAACTAGATTATCACGCATCAATAAGGGCCACTTATTGATAAACAACGGACGTTCCTCATCACAAGGGTCCGAGAGCAAACGGCCAAGGCCACTATGTAAACCTTTACTTAAATTATTTGCTTTAATTAATGATGTCTATAACACAGAAGTGAGCAAATGTTCTAATCGAAGATTGATTTTAGTTCACCTCTATTTGTATACAGTGGCCCAAAATTAATTTAACCGAGTTCTGTTTTAAATTAGATAAAATAAACGGTTTAAAAATCGTTTTTTTTTTAATGGAATGCTATAATCGGCCTCAAAGTGTTCTTTAATGTCATGTCATCCCCAGGCCCTTCGAGAACAAAAAAAATTCCCCAGAAGCACTTTGATAAAATAGTTATTAATCTTTGTAAAATTCGATCTAAAATTTTAATATAATGGCAAGCTGTATTAGCTTGTCTTCTTTAAACTTAATATAAAATGAGCAAAAAGGTAACGATCTTGAAATATTGGTTTAATTTCAAACTCAAACAGGAAACACTTATATTTTTTTCGAACATGACAAACCTTGACTTACATTGGTACAATTTCTTGGATCTGCATTAAACATCTCCCAGTTGTTTAAAAAAAAACTATTTCTCCTTGATAATTTTTGGCTAAAGTTAATTAGAAATGTCCTATATTTGATAATCTTTCCTTTTTACAGGAAAATGTCAGCGCTGTATGTCGAGCATATCACAAAAAGAATAGTCAAACCAGTGACCATGACTACGAAGTGACAAATAAGAACTAACCAATTCCAGAATTTTCTCCCTGTGGCCGTAGATTATAAATTTGCTCAGCAGTAAACTATGACACTACAAGTCTATTGTGTTAAATAACTGTATAATTAATCATGTTGTCAATAAAAGCATTATATTTTGAACCGGATATGTTTAATATTCTATATGTAAGTCCAGACTAGACGAGACAAGACTCCGATCTCGTCTTGACCAAAATGGCGAGATGAAGCCTTAACATCGTCTTCTCTTGTGGTATCACTTACCGTAGATGCTTCTCTGCTGTCAGTTCTATCTTACATTCATACCATATATTCCTTGTAAAGAGCATTGAATATTAGAATACAATTCTAGTGTATCTATAAGTTTTCTGCAAGCTTTCAGATACGTTTGAATTCGTTTCCGCTAGATGGCCTGTATAATATAATCTAATCGAAACTCACCAGAAGCTAAATCTCAAAACATTCCACGAATTGTTTTTTTATATAAATAAGGCGATTTCTTTAATTCAGCGCTGAATTAAAACTCCAAAATACACAAGTTTAAAGATTGCGTTCCATTGATGAGTACATTTAGCCGTATTTATTTAGATATTTTGTCCTTAAAGCAGATAGTTTACTTAATACTTATGCATTTTTCATAACAGACGAAGCCCCAAATTGCAAAGGCATATATAATATAATTTTAATTTGATATTTCAGGTTAAAAAAAATTCAAAGCAAAATTTGTTATTTAATTGCTGCATATCTTCTTCTAAAAGTCTAAAAGAAAAAACACTACCAACCTTAACCTACATCCATCATAGGCAACAGCCATCTCGGACAACAGTGAAAGAGCTTCCTTCACTCCTTCGTTGGCGGCAGACGATGGTGATTGTGGTAGTTTAATTTCCAGTCCGCTTGTGGACATCCTTTATTGGCTAACTGAAAGCCAGCAAAATACCAACTTATAGCAATGCTCAACTCCATGTGTTGTTAAATTAATCTCGTAGAATCCCACTACTTGTGGATGTGATATGTCTGCCTTATGTATCTTTGTTGTGTTTGTCTTCACTACCTAGACGTAACGCTGCATTAAGGTGAAAAATACCACACCGCACCTAAAAGAAAGAACTATCGTGAAAACAAATACAAATCAGTGGTCCTGACAAAGCCATAAAGCAAGCAAGTCAAATCAAATCAACTCCACACAAAATTATAGTCATCGCCCGTTGGGGATGAAATACTGGACTTTTGCAATGATAATCCAGTACACTATTACTGAGCTAGCAAACCTCAGATCGAAAATATAATGAACTATTTATATTCCACAGTTGCAGAATGGTTTGAGAGTTAGCCGCTAGTGAAAACTTCTTGTGTTTTGAAATTAACTTATTTTCGGAATACATTGTCTTTATTGTTTATTTCTTCATAATGTTTCGCCTAGTCTAGTAACTCTAGTATCGTTGTTAAGCACAAACTGACAGCAACAACAAATAGACCGTTGCAGCTTTGATAACGGTACTAAACTAGTCGAAATGTTGTGAAGAAATAAACAGTAAGGGCCCCGCAAGCCCGATAAGTAAGTTATTTTCCTAATCAAACACTGTCCACCACTTTCAGAGAAACATCTTTATTTATCTGCAATTTTGGACTACTTAAGATTTTTTGATACGGACTATTTTTTAAACTATCTTGGAGCAGCCGCTGCCATCTGACGACAATATATAAAAAGAATTGAATATGATTAAAAATTTTAATACGTCGGCTATAGATTTCTACTCAAACTCAAATATATTTAGAGTCACTCCCACTAGATGGCTCAAACGATCCAAACATAAATATCAGGATTGGCTAAATCCTATAATGCATTCCATCCGCTTGACAGATTTGTGTCATATGGGTGTTTAGTCTTGTTATGATAACCTAAAGCTACATTTACATTAAATTTCCACTCGAATTTGTTATGAAATTGGCTTCCTTGGCAAATGGCAACAGGGTGGTGTAATTTACATCAGACAAAATTCAAATTGCACTTTAAAGTTGGCTTCGGATTGAGCAAGGAGCTTGCGGATGGCAAGCGGAAATCCGATAATTGTCAAATTTTTAGGTTATAATTTTTATTTTTTTTTGTATTTCCTATTTGGGAAGTTTAAGTGTAACGACTCCCAAGAAAGTGTGAAATAAAGGAATAGCCTTGCGCGGCCAAACAAAAGAAATAATTGATCGTGTCTCTGGATACAAAAAGAAGCAGAGGAAGGTCTACAGATTTCTCTTTAAAATATTAATGTAATGTATTATTTCGTTCAGTATTTTATTTATAGAAACGTTTTTGCAAAATTGTTTCGAAACGTGCAGTGTAACATTCTTTTACAGGGAACGGCGGCAACAGGAATCAATAAAAACTACCCTTCGAGCGATTACAAAAAAAGCAGCAACGTTATGCAGATTTCGCCACTACATCTTTTTCTAGTCCAAGAAGAGCCGACAAGGCGAGAATAAGTTTCTTCAGAACCCTAACTTTAACTATGAGATATTAGTCTTTCGAGTCGTCTCGTCGAAGGCAGATCTCTGTATTTTTAACGCTAGAAAGGGAGCAGATGCTGTGAAAGTGTGCCCAGTTCTACATAGAATATTAGCGTAATGGCCGCTACGTGGCGGGAAGGATTTAGCATATAATACCAGTTAGGGCATCTAGATGTTTGAAAGATGTTTGAAATATACGGGGTGTACCGGGAGTTGACAGCTTGCCATCCGGACAGCCCACCGATAACGTCTCCAAACTGGAATAAGGTGTGAATTATCTGGAAGGGTCGCTCAAGCTATGTCTAAGCCCCAGACGGAGAGCAATCTGGCAAATTGACTATTATCAACGACAATAATCTATAAAACAACTATAAGATAAAAAATATAATTTATAATTTTTACATTACAATCAACCAAGGTTTATAATTTTTTTTTTATCAAACATTTTTATATCTTTACTGAGGAAAATGCAGGAACAACAACGTGACTTCACAGATTTAAGAGATAGTGTGCTAAATCTTTAATTTTCGTCTTAATTCTAGTTGCTTATTGCGGGTAATATATAAACTGCTCAGCTCAGCGCACGCGTCAACTCATTACTTCTTAACAACTGATAAGAAAAGACGCCGGAAACATTCAAGTAAAGTAAGACGAAAAAAATCTATCAAGACGTCTATTTTAAAAAAGCAGAAAGTGGACACAGAATTGTTGTTTGTTGTGTGTTAAACATTTTCTTTAAAAGAAAACAATATAAAGCGGCATTACTCCAGCAAGATTTCGCTCAATATAATTTAGCTACGGGTCAGTTAAGAAAGGATAAAATTAAAAAACTCATTACCGATTAGGGAAACAGCAACAAATGTTCCATTCACAAAGATCAAATCTAGACAGTGTTGTTAAAGCTAGTTTTTTAGTTCCAAAATAGCGAAATTACCGAGGTCATTTTCTGAGGGAGAGTTTGTTAGAGTGCCTAGTAAATGTTGCAGAACTTTTGTGTCCAGAAAATAAAAAAGAGTTGGAGAAAGTGAGCTTATCGCGACGTACTGTTGTTCGACGTATAGATATGATAGCTGGATATCGAAAACATTTTGACTGACTCATTGGCTGGTTTTCAAGCCTTTTCGATTGCTTTGAATGAGAGTACCGATTTGTCTGACACAGCCCAGTTAGCTATTTTTATACGAGGTGTTGATGAAAAATTGGTAGTGACAGAGGAGTTACTGGCTTTACGGCCACTACAAGGGACCACTATTGGAAAAGATATTTTTGCCGAGGTGCAACGTACTTTTGTCCATTCGACTGAAGAACGTTATAGATGGTGTAGTAAAGTACCATCAATTTCATGGTTCGCCAGTGGTGTAAATTTATTGTAAGGTGGCTAGCAAAGGTAAAATGTGCCTTAGAAAAGAAATAGCTGATTTTATAGATCGGCGCGCCTTTGTGATCCAACATGGCTTTATGACTTGACATTCCTGGTCGGTCACTCACGAATGTGAGCAATTGGTAAATCAGCTGTACAGTCTAAAGTTTTTCAAAACAAAATTCGCTTGTGGGAAACACAAGTGAGAAGTAAAACTTTTTTCATTTTTTAACATTATCCAGCATTATACGGTCATGCTATAAACAAATTTCGAAACTTCGTTTTCCGATTATTAAGAATATGGATAGCACTTTCAAGTCTTTCAGTCTTCGTAGACCTTCCTCTGCTTCTTTTTCTATGCAATCCGATCAATTATTTCTTTTGTTTGGCCGCCCAAGGCTATTCCTTCATTTTCCCACTTTCTAGGGAGTCGTTACACTTAAACTTCCCAAGCAGGAAATACAAAAAAAAAATAAAAAATCATACAATGCATAAAAATATTAAGATTTTTATTAACTAAAATAAAAATTATAACCTAAAAATTTGACATTTATTGGATTTCTGCTTGCCATCCGCAAGCTCCTTGCTCAATCCGAAGCCAACTTTAAAGTGCAATTCGAATTTTGTCTGATGTAAATGACACCACACTGTTGCCATTTGCCAAGCAAGGCAATTTCATGACAAATTCGAGTTGAAATTAAATGTAAATGTAGCAAGACTTTAAACACCCATGTGACATATCTTTGCATATCCTTGTAAGTCTAATGTGGAAGATGCTCCACTTCAAATGCAGTTGATCGAGCTTCAGGAATACTCATATTTGAAGTCTAAATTTGATGATGTGGAACTAAGCGAATTTTACAGAACATACCTTTCTTAAGAAAAGCATCACACGAAAAATAATTTGTACATTCGGTAACACGTTTAAATGTGAGCAGCTTTTTTCTATCACGAAAACTCATAAAAAAATAAGCATCGTAGTCGGCTTACACACGCTAATTTAGAACACACTTTGCACCTATATACTAGTTATATTGACCCCATTACTGATCATCTTGTTTCTCAGCTTCAAACTCAAGTCTCTCATTAATTTTCATTTGATTTTTCTGTTTTTGTTAATTTGTTTTTTATATGTTTGATCATGCTATTATAATTAATAAATAAAAAAATGTGTGAATTTTTATCGCTTTTTCATTCACTACTACCTACTTACTTTTTACCTACGACCCGCGACCTGGCATGCAGATATTTATTATAAACACCCAAAAACTAACATTCCCAATTTTTTCAAACTTTCCCAGTGGTGTTGGAAAGTTTTCTGAGCATTCCCAGGGAACGGGAACGTTCCCACCTGTACATTGTAGTATGTACATGTAGTAGTACATGTAGCAACCAAAGGGTTTTGTTTATTTGATATACTAGTATGCATATTCAACTTTAATATAATGTGGGTACTTTACAAAATATAACTAAGACATTTTTAGTGTTAAATGAACATTGTTGTCACATGTGGCCAATTCGAGTCTTTTTATATGTTATTTTGGAAGATGGTATTTAACTGACTTTTGTAAACAGATATACACTATTATACATTTTTGGAAAGCTTATCTCATGTAGATTTTACAAGAACTGAAATTTGGAAAAGTTTTCTGAGCATTCCCAGGGAACGGGAACGTTCCCACCTGTACATTTCTATTAATAATGGGTAGTGGAAAAAGGGGTTTCGTCTTGGGGTAGTTATACGTATATAGAACCTAGGTATCTGTATTTCATAAAAACGAGGCTATAATAAACGGCAATGTGCTTGCATTAGTTTTTATTATTTTCTTCATAAATATATATAGACAAATCAATTAACCTATATATGCATATATAAGATTCGATTATATTTTTTCAAAATTCGATTATTATATATAACACAAGTCACTCGGCACTACTTTTTTTTTTAATAATCTACATCAAATAAATTTCAATCGATTTTGAAAGAATATAAATTTATGGAATCGTTGGGAATCTTCAAGCTCTTACAGCTATAGCATTACAGTAAAATTTTAATTTTCCTAACTTTGTTCTAAAATTTGAATGTTAAATATTACAACGATGATATTTTTTTAAATAGTTCCAACTGACATATAGACAATTTTCAACAGGTAATACGTATAATTTTGCACACATATTTTTATTAGTGATGCAACGATTGTTGTTATACGATTACGATTGCGACTACGATTAGAACCAAAATAATCGTACGATTACGATTATCAAATAAAAAATGTAAAAATATATACTTAACATATTTTATATTTTTTAAAAGAAATTTGAAAGAAAATCAATACAAACTATTAACAAAATAATAAATAAAATCACAACCAAAATTACTTGTTTTTGGCATTTAATATTGGAAATTTAGGGAGATTAAATTTTTATTAAGGAAACACAACACTTTCCAATTTTCGGAACCAAGTCGGTTTCTCTTAAGACTTTGAATATTCCCTGCTGTCAAAAATAATCTTTTCAACTGAACCGAGGATGGTTTGAATGATAAATATTTCTGTGCCAATTTCTTTAAATTTGGATGCAAAGTACTTTCAGACCAATATCTGAAAACATTTGCTGAGTGATCTAAATTGACCTTGAACCAGTGGCTGAAAATAAGAAAGAGCATTATTAGAGAAGCAGTATTCTAAAATTAATTTGAAAATATGTCTTTATGAAAGTCTATATGGCATTGACCAGCAAAATTTGACAGTGGCACATCGCTTATTAATTCTGGGCAAATATTTCAAATTGCATCACTCGTAAAGGCTTCGGTTGCTGGCGGTTTAAGTCCACTCTCTGGTATCTAAGCACCCGCGCCTTAATACGAGGATTGAGGATAGTGGCCAAGATATAATTTTCATTTTCTTCGAGATAATTAAACCTCTGGGTCGAGTGATGATTTAAATTAACAACAATAATTTTAAAACTGTCTTTCTCTTTATCCAAAGATTCTTTATTCAGCATTTTAAAGAGGGAGTTTAATAATGGGAGTGCACCCACTAAAGTAAATAGATCATTGTTCAACTAAGATCCACTGAAGAGTACTGAGATCATATGGATATTTAAATTTCATTTCAATCTATCTAGCATTGCATATGTGGAGTCCCATCGAGTTGGGACGTCTTGTATTAGCACATGTCCAAGTACATTGTAATTTTGATGTGCTTCCTTAAGTATTTTTAAAGCTTTAGTTGAATGACTGAAATGTCCCACTATTTTTCTAGCAATAATTATAGTTTCCTTGATGTCATCGACTGAAAAAATGGCACCAAAAAATAAAGTAAATAAATTAACATTAATTTAGAATTTCGGGTTTGGTTTTTTTATATTTCCTGTTTCTTACCTTTAATACCAGTTACAACGAATGAGCCATACAACTGATATGATCTATTTGTGGAAATTTTGCCTTATCAGTAAGCATGTTTCGAGCATTATCAGTTATTATTACTTTACTTAATAATCGTATAAATAATCGTGTAAATAATCGGCGGTTACGATTAATCGGAAAATCCCAATAATCGGCGGTTAATCGTAACCGTAATCGTTTCATCACTAATTTTTATATCGAGTTGTACAGTGTTAGTAGTTATAATTTGACCAAAGAACTTTCAACTTTTTAAACTAACAATACGTTTCTTATTGAATTAAAATAAAAGGCATACCGTTGCTATCAATAAAATCCGGGCACCAATATGACGTATAGTGTCATTTTTTCTAATTTTTTGTATCACCTGATGTGTTTTAAGGAGGACCTGCATGCAGTATTATGGATCATTTGCAAGCCTTCCGCCGCACTATGTAAAATGGTCTAACAAAGGCATATCAAAAATGCATTCTGGCAATGTAGCAACTAAAGGGTTTTGTTTATTTGATATACTAGTATGCAGATTCAACTTTAATATAATGTGGGTACTTTACAAAATATTATGTTTAATAAATTAAATGAACATTGTTGTCACATGTGGCCAATTCGAGTCTTTTTATATGTTATTTTGGAAGATAGTATTTAACTGAATTTTGTAAACAGATATACACTATTATACATTTTTGGAAAGCTTATCTCATGTAGATTTTACAAGAACTGAAATTTTTTGATTTTATAGAAAAACATCCGCATGAAATGGTAGAGAAGTGAGGAGAAAAAACTTAAACTTTAAGTTTGACGAAACTTTTAGCAGTTACCCACGTTTCCCCACCCCTCGAATAGTACGTTAATTTGTAGCTCAGTAACACATTAGTCACATTCACAAAAATCAGCTGCAGCTTTTCGCAGGTTCCGAAGTTGTTCGGGAAAATATGTCATATTTTCTTTTATTTTCAGGCAAATATATACAGGGTGTCCCGAATTGCAGTGTCCAAACTTTAACAGCGCATTCTGCATTCAAAATAAGCCCTAATTTTCTATATAAACATATTTCGGCAAATGCTTCGTTTTCGAAATACAGGGTGTTAAAGTTTTAAGACAAAAATTGTTATTTAGTCATAACTTTTTTAGTACTTGAGGTATTGTTATTAAATTTGGTAAACAGCATTTGAGTAACAAAAGGCATTTTTTGATTTGAAATATTTTTTAATTCTTTATCAGTGGCGTCCGTACAGGATTTTTTATTGAATATTCTTGAAGAAAAAATGGTACGCTACTGCTTTTTCTGAAAACAAAAATCATTCCTAAAATCCCCACTCAGTTTGGAGCAAATTTGATCCCTTGCCTTTTTTTCGTGCGATGCAAGGATTTCGAGTTAAAAACTAAAAACTCTTTTTATGTATGGCGTAGTTAAAATTTCCATTATTGTTAATTATTTCAGTGGCAAAACCTTTAACATCTTGGTATGCCATGATTGCATTTTTGTGACAATTGAACAATTGCTAGTTTCGTCTTTAAAGTGTGAAATTTGAGTTTTTAGAGTAAATAAATGTCAGGTACATTACAGTTTATACAAAAAGGTAATTATCAGTCTAACTAGTGATTTCAAAATAGTGTTATTCAGTAACTTTGAGTATGCTGATATTCATTTCGTTTATGGTTTCTGTAATGGAAATGCAAATGCAGCAGTACGGGAATACCAACGAAGATTTCCAAATAGAAGATTACCTTGCAAACAAGTTTTCATTAAAACGCATTTAATGTTTAGGAATTTTAGACTCAAAAAGAATCCGAGAAACGAAGGTAGGAGAAATAAACAATATCGAAACGTAATTTTAAATAAGTTTGACAACGATAGGACATTAAGCCTACGAAGAGCAGCTCATAATTTACAAGGCAACGCAGTTTTTGTTTCTAAAAATAAGGTTCATCGCGTTTTGAGGAAAGATCACAGGAAGCCATTTCAGATGCAGCCAGTTCAAAACTTTCAACCTGGTGATGCCGTTGATGTCAGTTTTTGCAGTTGGTTTTTGCGCCAAATAGAGGAAGACGAGAACTTTTCAATTATTTGGGTTATTTGAAAAATTTAGTTTATTCCAGTTATTTAATGATTTTCCAGTTCATACAAGAGAAGAACTGATTCTAAGGATAGAGCAAGCCTGTGAAACTTTGTGGGGTTATTTGAAAAATTTAGTTTATTCCAGAGCCAATACTAATTTTATACGCCATGCCACTGACACAGTTAAGAGCAGATGCCGAAAATGTGTCGAAGTTAGAGGAGCTCATTTTGAGCAATTATTGTGAATTTTAAGGCCCACATTAATCCTTAATGATATTTAAAGTGCTCTATAAAATTTTTTCACGATCTAAGTTAATAAAAGTTATGAATTCTAGTTTTTGTAAAATTATTACGAACTCAGTTAATAAAGAGTAGTTTCTGTAAAATGAAGTATCATCTTCAAAATTGAATTAATTCTAATTACCGTTTTACAAAATGAATCGACGATTTTAGAATTATAAACTCATCTGTCATACTTTAAAGACGAACCTAGCAATTGTTCAATTATTACAAAAATGAAATCATGGCATACCAAGAGTCGACAATGAAGGAATGATGGTAAGTACCAAGGACATTAGATTTTAGTAGGTTGCCTGCTAACTTTTGCGATGTCACCCTGATAACCCAAACATAATGCAAATCTCCATTACAACGGGTCGAGACGTCATCTCTCCTTAGTTGTCAGACAAGCTTTTATTTTAGAAACCCTACAATACGTTGTTCAGAAATTATGAACTCACCCGGAATGCATGAAATAAATATCGGAAACCAAATAATTTTAAAAACTTGCTGTTACAATCCCACCTTAAAGGTTTTGCTACTGAAATTAACAATAATGGAAATTTTAACTATGCCATACATAAAAATGGTTTTTAGTTTTTTACTCGAAATCCTTACACCGCACGAAAAAAAGACAAGGGATCAAATTTGCTCCAAACTGAGTGGGGATTTTAGGAATGATTTTTGTTTTCAGAAAAAGCAGTAGAGTACCATTTTTTCTTCAAGAATATTCAATAAAAAATCCCGTACGGACGCCACTGATAAAAAATTAAAAAATATTTCAAATCAAAAAATGCCTTTTGTTACTCCAAGGCTGTTTACCAAATTTAATAACAATATCTCAAGTAATAAAAAAGTTATGACTAAGAAACAATTTTTTTCTTAAAACTTTAATACCCTGTATTTCGAAAACGAAGCATTGGCCGATATATGTTTATATAGAAAATTAGGGCTTATTTTGAATGCAGAATGCGCAGTTAAAGTTTGGACACTGCAATTCGGGACACCCTGTATTATCATTCTCATGCAACAATGTGGCGTGCGCGGATTTATCCTCACAAGTTCTCCCCTGGCTCTATACTGCAGCCATCCCACCGAGGATCACTTACGGATCCATGCTTTGGTAGCCAGTGGTGGAAAAAATTACATATTGTCCAGACTTCTTAGGGATTGCTGGAGGACTAAACCAGACGCCTCACCTAACCCATGCGGATCTAAGGCAACTTGGTCGATGTCAAGAAGTCGACAGGTGATTGGGGACCTAATTGACATTATAATAGGACACTGTAATATTAAAGGGCATATACACCAGTTGTGGTTAGCGGTCAGCCCTTGTGGTCCAAGCGTGGGGCAGAGGAATAGGATCCCTATTATCTTGTTGGCTCGTGTGAAAGATGGGCAAGACAACGCTAGAATACCTTCGGCGTCAAGTCCCTCTCCAAGGAACAATTACAAAACCCCGACTGGAGCAAGATGCATTTGAAGGATGGACGGCCTTCATAAGGTAGTGGAGTGAGGTGGGTGAGACCGGGGTTAGCGAAACGGGCATTTCAGGCCTAATTGTTGGGCTTGTCCCCCATCTTGCTACTACTAGTTTTAAAAGTGGAATAGGGCATTTGCCCCTTTTGCGCCCCCTTTTTTATAGTATTATAATATATATATTTTAAGAGCAATGGAGCCCAGTATTTGTTTATTTTATTAGGAACGTCCAACATTTTAGCCCTCGTTTAGGCCTGGAACACTTTGAGCCTCAGCTTGCCAATAAAAATAAAAAGTGGCATTTTGACAGGACACTGTAATATTAAAGGTTACATACACCAGCTGGGGTTAGCGGTCAGCCCTTCCTGTCCAATCGTGGGGCAGAGGATGATCCCTATCATCTTGTTGGCACGTGTAAAAGATGGGCAAGACTACGCTGGAACAAGTCTTCGTGGGGGAGTGGAATGAGATGAGTGAGACCGGTGTTAGCAAAAAGGGTATTTCAGGCCTAATTGTTGTCCCACCTCCTTTTACTACTACTAGCTTTAAAAGCTAAAACAAGGTGAAATAAAAATTATTTTTTTTAATGATAATGATCCTTAATGTTGTAGAAAATATTGGTAGGATCTAAGTTTAATAAAAAAACCTTTTTAAATATGTTTTGAATAATACATATTCTTTCTGTATATATATATATATATATATATATATATATATATATATATATATATATATATATATATATATACATATATGGCATTTTCGATCACCATATATATATATATATATATATATATATATATATATATATATATATATATATACACATATATGGCATTTTATATATATATATATATATATATATATATATATATATATATATATATATATAAGGTGATATGTCAAAAAACAAACAAGCACATTGGTGTGTTGGCTATCGTATTCCGACCGATATATAAGTATATAGATGTGCTTGTTTGTTTACCCTGTACCTATTCGTGTCCTGTGATCTTTTTTGTATTAAAAATGAACGTTTTTGTGACATATAAAACCCACCCTAATTAGCCCTGAGAAAGAATATATATTATGAGAAACGTCCGCTTAAAAATGGTGTTTTATTAAACTCAGATCGTAACGAACCAATCAAAATCAACAAAATCTGAAATAAAAATGTTTATAAAAAATAAAACCGATTAAGATCGTCGTCAAACTATTAAAAACAGTCAGACTTTCAATACATGAATGTCAAAAAAATGTCCTAAGTAACAAGGTCTTAGTTAGACTCCGACTGCATAAGTCAAATTTCCAAAATAACATACTAGTCGATTGAAAAGTTATAGCCAAAAAGGTACCGGGTATTTTTTTATATATTGACCCCCTTATCTTTTTTTATTTGACGTTTTGGAAAAAAGTGTCCAAAATAAAAGTTTAATAATTCAAAATAAATTTTTAGAAAAACTTTGTTGACCCATATACAGAGTGGTTCAAAACCTACTTTCTTATTTTAAATGGGTACCCTATTTTTTTATTTCATTTTTGCATTTTCCTGAATATTCTAAACATTTTGTATGTAGCCTACTCTATACCTAACTTTATTTTAATGTATACAAAAATATTGACCTTTGTAATTTTATATTACATTGTTTTTTTCATAAAAAAAATATAAAATGGTGTTATCTACTAAAACTTTTTACAACTGCTGAATGTGCCCACCGTTCCTTTCAATATACTGTATGTAATCACTCTCGATTTTATTTATAGTGTTAATAATAAAATGAAAATGATTGTCATTAGTGTCCTGCATAGCCTCAATTATTCTTGTTCGTAAAACCTCTACGTCTTCAGCTGGTTTTTTATATACTTTATTCTGCAAAAATCCCCACAGGAACGAATCAAGTGGCGTCAAGTCGGGGCTATTCGGCGGCCAGCCAATCGGTCTAGTACGACCAATCCACATTTGGTATTTCATATTAAGGTAATTTATAACCGGAAAAACGCTGTATGGTGGGACTCCATCCGGATGCCATATAATTTCGTTGTATTGACGCAGTGGTATTTTAGACACTTCTTTCCAAAACGTCAAATAAAAAAGTTAAGGGGGGGTCAATATATAAAAAAAAATACCCTGTACATCAAAAGTACGCCTCTAGAGTCCTGTATCTCACCCTGTACCACCGGAATTTTCTTATATAAAGCACTAGAGCTATTTTAACGTCCTCTGCATGTTGCATTTAAAGCCAATGGTGGCCCGCTTTTTTCAACAACCATTTCAAGTCTTTTGTAATCTTTAAAAAAAAAGATGAAAAACTGATACAAAAAGATGGTCAAAACATAATTAATAACGCAGTACATTACTCATCCTTGTCGAAAAATTAATATTAAAGATCTAAACTGGGTTTGATATAGCTTCATTCAAACCATAGATTATTTGTTACATTGACAACAACGCTATAAAACCAAACATAAACATAAACAATGTCTATATGTACTAATAATATTGCCATATCTAACAAGAATTGCACTAAACTCCTAGTTTCGTTAATAACTACGTAGAATGAATTTATACATGGAATGCATAAGCTTCTATATCACTGGACGCATATTGAAACGATAAATCACTAAAAACAGTCTAAAACAATATTTAAAATATATTCAGTTCTTTAAGATGATTTCAATCAGACCAACACAAACTGTTCCAAAACAAAAAATACTATTTCATGTACAGGGTGTTTCACGTAAGCGGCTTGCTCGATTTTGTTCGTTACGGCTTAGCTAGAATTACTATTCAAGAACATATGTATATTTTTACGGGTTATCGGATTATAACATCAAAAAAACAACTAAAAGTCAAATAAAAAATACAACAGAAAACGTGATATTAAAAAAATGTCACCCTGTATATTGCGCGGAGATTTGAAAGTTGAGGTTATATAAAATATTTTTATGTACTCCGTTCTTAAATTTCACTTCCGGTTAAATATTGACTCTGCAATTACAAACACGTAGAAGACACTTTATTAGATTTATTTGGGAAATAATACATATTAAGTTATACTGGGTGTCCTAGAATATGTGGGCAATCTCTCGGATTTAGGTAGTTTGTAAAAAAGGGTGTAAGTTCATATAAAACTTTTTCCTAATGTGATAATAAACATATTACATTACTTTTTGTTTTATGTGAATAACTTTTAAGATAATCGTGATATTTGAATGAAAATTTGTAACTGTAGGTTTTTTGATTGAGAAATTCAAATTTGAAGTAAGTATTTCTCTGATTTGTAAGAGGCGCAATCTACAATTTTTTGCACGCGCTTAGGATATTTAAAAAAAAAATAGATTTCCCTATCATTTTTATGTACAAAATGTGTTCTTGTTAACAAACGTCCGCTATTGCTATGGCTCTCACACTCAGGGACGAAAACCTGGTGTGGAGCGTGTCATTTCAGAAAACCGTGTTTTTCGACCTTTCGTCAGGCATATCTCGGAAATTATTAGAGGTAAGGCATTGAATTTAATATGTATTTTTAGAGGAGACGTGGGCATCGAAACTTGTTTGAAACATTTTTCTATACCACCTTTGATACCGAAGATATGGTACCGCAAAGTTGACCAAAAAAGTGAACTTCGATGTAACACGGTTGAAGTCGCAAATTTAATTTTTTCTGAGGAAACTTTCTGGAACGATGGTTCTTCCGGTCTTACAGAACCCTATTGTTTTTGGTTGGGTTTCGATTTTGTTTGACGATTTTACGAATTTTTTTCGCTCGAAAAGTGGGTTCCAAAAATGGAAAACTAACTTAAGAAAAAACCGAGCGACTAGAAAAATTGGCACCAAAAATGAGGACAGTGAGTTTGAACCCATAAAGCCGGTGATTCAGAAGAAAATTTGGTTGTATTTATTTAAAATTAAAACTACTGTAGACAGTGAAATTATTAAAAACTATATTATCAAAAATGCACGTACAAAGGCTGAAGAAATCGAGGTAAAAGTTTGCCAGGTGAAAAATCCAGAGTCACAACAACGATGTTTCATGGTTGGAGTTGGTCTGGAACTGAAGGAGATCGTTTATAGCGAAGATTTCTGGCCGTCAGAAGTTGCCTTTCAGCGTTTTGATTTTTTGTTGGGGCGTAATTTTTTAGGCCGGGAGCTTCTTCAAAAACAATAAACACTGATTTTGCTGTTATGCACCTTAATGTGCAAAGCATCAACAACAAGATAGTCCATCTGGAAGTAATGTTGTCCGAAATACAGCCAGTCCTATTTTGTGTCGCCGAACACTGGTTACAGGGCCAGGATATTGAACAACTTAATTTAATGGGATACAATCTTCACTCATATTCCTCTAGAGAATTATATCGAGGAGGAGCCACTGCCATTTTTTCAAAGGGTTTAAACGCCATGCATGTCGAGACCGAGATGGATCCCATTGAAAAGGTTTTTGAATTTTGTATGTCAGAATTTGTCTTAAAGAATAAAAAGTGTTTGTTACTTACTATATATAGATCTCCTAATGAAGACTTTGATGTTTTCCTGTATAAATTAAATGAATTGCTTGTCAACATTTATTCACCAAATAAGTACATAATATTATGCGGGGATTTTAACACTGATTTTTCTATGGTTAATAATGATAGTGCATTTTCTTTGGTGCAGCTGCTAAATTCATTTGGCCTTGCCTCACAGGTGGAGGGAATGACAAGAGTCAGTTTAAATTCCGAAACTCAAATTGATAACATATTTACTAATATCGATCCTTCGCAGGAGGATTGTGAAATATATCCATGCCATGTTTCTGATCATCACTCTCAAATTTTAAGAATTAATACTCAAAAGTTACATAAACCAACTTATGTTAAAAAAAGGTTCTTCACTGATAGCCACATTTTAGATTTTGTAACCCTTCTTAGTGCCGAATCTTGGCTAGAAGTATGGGACGCAGTAGGTGTTGAAGAAAAATACAACACTTTTTTTCGAATATTCTTCTACCTGTTTGATAATTCATTTCCAGTTAGTAATTCTAGAGTAAAGTCTGAGAATTGGGTAAATAAAGATATAAAAAATTATTCGGCATATATAAAAGATTTATTTGTCTGGTATCAAAAAACAAAAAGTGAACAAGTTTACTTACATTATAAAGCTGAAAAAAAAAATATTTGTCAGATTTTAAGAAATCAGTTCATGAAAATAACATCATAAATTCTAAAAATAAATCAAAATCGGCTTGGAACATATTTAACAAAGCGTCCAACAAATTAAAAACAAATAATAATCTCGTAATTGAAGAAAACAACAATATTATAAAAGAGCCTGCAGAAATTTCAGAACTTTTCAGCAAATATTTTAAACTTTCATTGCAACATCATAATGACAATACTCTCAATGATAATTTTGAATATCCAACTATATTCCTCTATCCTGTAGATAAGTTTGAGGTTTTTAGGTTGATAATGAGTTTACCAAATAAATTCTCAGCTGGTCTGGATGAAATTCCTACAATAGTATTAAAATATGTTGCGGAATTTATCTCCGAACCTCTCACACATATTATAAATGATGAACTGGGTCATTTCCTACCGCTCTCAAAAAAGCAAAAATCGTTCCTGTATTTAAAAGGGGAAACCCTCAATCAATTAGCAGCTATCGACCAGTATCACTATTATCATCTATATCAAAAATATTCGAAAAGGCCTTATTTAACAGAATCTTCAATTTTGTGAACTCACAGCACATATTGGCTACCCACCAGTATGGATTTACACCTAAAAAATCTACGGAACAGGCTATATTTGCTGCTGTGAGTTATATAGTGGAAAACCTTGACAGGAGTGAAAGGGTCGCAGGCCTTTATTTCGATTTATCAAAGGCCTTCGATACTATAGACCGCCACTTGCTGCTTCAGAAACTTAGAGCATTTGGTATTCGGGGTGCATGTTTGTCTCTTCTCAGATCCTATTTAACAGACAGGGTACAGTCTGTCTGCATCATGCATGATGGAAGGCCAAATTATTCATCCTTTGAAGATCTGGAGCAGGGGGTTACTCAGGGTTCAATTCTGGGTCCCTTATTGTTCTTGCTGTATGTGAACGAGCTTTCTCGTGGAATTCCTGGTGGTGGGCTGGTTTGTCAGTATGCTGACGATACATCAGTCATACTTACGGCCTCCTCCTTAATAGGTCTGTCTGAGGCTTGTTCGGGTACAGTGGGTGAAATGAGCTCCTGGTGTCAGGACAACTATCTAAAACTTAATACCGATAAAACTAGGCAAATTTTGTTCAGTAAAACCAAACAGTGCGAATCCCTCTACGTCAGAGTGGATGGAAGGTCTATACCTATGGCTGAAAATATTAAATTCCTGGGTGTTTATTTGGATCCCCTTTTAAACTGGGCGCCACAAAATAAGATGCTTATATCAAGACTAAATAGTAACTGTGCTTTATTGCGGAGACTGAGGTGTGTGCTTACTGTTAAAACCATTAGGATTTTTTATATGTCCTGTATACAGTCAATTCTGAGCTATGGCATACTATTCTGGGGCGCATCTTCTACGGCCATGGATGTTTTTAGGACTCAAAAACAAATTATCAGCACTATATGTGCAATTCGTCCAAGAGACAGCTGCAAGCCCTATTTTTCAAAACTTTCCATTCTAACAGCTCCTTCTTTATACTTTTTGGCATTAGTGATGTATGTTAAAAAACAGCCCAACCTTTTTGAAAGAAATATAGATCATTATTCTCTGCAAATGACCATGATAACTCGGAATAGAACTGAACTTAGCATCCCTTCCCACAATACCATTTTTTTCAAGAAAGGCCCCGTTTATCGAGCTATAAAGGCGTTTCACATGCTGCCCAATCAAATAAAACAAATTGAATGTATAGTAAAATTTGGAAAGCACACCATTGAATTTCTGCATGCGAGATGTTTTTATTCCTTTACCTTTGGTGAATAAAATATTTTTTAGAATGTAATTGTGATAGCTTTGTCTTCTGTTTCATATTATCTTGTTTTTAAACTATATGTATTTATTTTTAAACTAGTTTACTATATTTTTAAATCCTATATTTTAAATCTGATAGATACTATTCTTCTGATTCACTTGTCTATCTGCTATATAGTGTGTATGGCTAATTATGTTGAGTGAATACTTAAGATATCTTAAGGGTGTCGTAGACACCGATATTTTTGACGTTGCTTTGTGATTTGTTTCATGTTGTTGGCAATTAAAGGAGATTATTATTATTATTATTATTATTATTACTATTAGCTACCATTTAGCGGTTGAGATAGATATTAAAAATATTGTTATGCAACAAAACACTGGACAGTCTATAGAGTATCACCAACCTATCACCGCACAAGGTATAAATAACCTTTTCAATATATTGAGTAGCATAGACTGGAATTTTATAAAATCAAAGAGGGATGCTTCCGAAAAATGTGATATTTTCATGCAAATTCTCTGTGATAATTTTAACCTATGTCAAAAGACTAGTCTGTGGGAAGGATAGAAGAAATTGCCTCAAAATGGTGCGGATTATCAAAGGTATCTTTTACAGTGCGATTTGAATCTTCCTGCTGGTGTCTTCTCCTTCAGAGAAGTTACATTAAATGAAGTGCGAGATGCTATAAATCAGCTAAAACCTAAAACTAGTCGAGATATTTTTGGATTTAACACCATTCTATTGCAGAAATTAAGGGATACTTTGATTATGCCGCTTACCTATTTAATTAATTCTTGTATTCGTAAGGGTTTCTATCCTAAGGTTTTTAGAATATCAAAAGTCATTCCAGTGTTTAAAAAGGGTGATCATAGAGATGTGAATAACTATAGGCCAAGCAGTCTGATCCCTGTGTTATCTAAAGTTTTTGAATATTTGTTGAAAGACCAAATATATACCTATTTTGAAGTTAACAACTTATTTTTGAATAGCCAGTTTGGATTCATGAAGTCCAAGTCAACAACAACTGCATTTTATCCTTGATGGAATACATAGTGGAGGGCTTTGAAGCCGGTCAATATATCGGAGCAGTTCTGGGCGACTTGTCCAAGGCCTTTGACTGTGTGTGTCACGAGGTACTTCTTGATAAACTAAGGCACTATGGATTTTGTGAGCCTAGTATTGGTTTGATGAGGGGGTATCTGACTGGCTGGTCTCAGTACCCTTTCTTTGGAGGAAGATTATCTGACCCATTCAAAATGAAACATGGAGTGCCACAGGGATCCATTCTGCGTCCTCTGCTTTTTTTAATATATATAAATGACATTGAAACAGCGACAAACAATAAATTAGTGATATTTGCCGATGATACTACAGCTGTCGTAAGAAATGATAGTCTCCAACAAATTGTAATTGCAATGCAACAGTCAATAGTAGGTTTGGAGAGTTGGTTTAATGCCAATAAGCTTTCTTTAGATATGTCAAAGACAGAAAAAATAATATTTAGTCTTCGAGATACATAGATAGATAGATACATCGGGAGGTTGTGGTGCATAGATCCATAACTGATTCTGTGAAGCTTCTTGGTGTATACCTCGATAGTACTCTCGGCTTTGATATCCATACAGAACAATTGGCTAAAAAAATACCTCGAACAATTTTTCTGTAAAAAAAACTTAAAAAAGACTGTTGAAAAGAAGATCTTAATTATGGCTTATCATGCATTATTGCAGATGCACTGCAATTATGCCATTCTTGCTTGGGGTCATAGTGCACACGCGGAGAGGATCTTCAGACTTTGTTTGAGTTGCAGGGCAGATGTTAGAGAATCATTCGTACAGTTGGGCATACTAACCTTGCCATCTATGTTTATCCTGGCATGCTTAACCCATGTTAAAATGAATATTAATATGTTCTCTGTTCTGAGGGTCACGCCCATGACACTAGATATAAACATGACATTAACATAGAGTTTTAAAGATTAAGGAGATCATGTATAAGTACAAATAATTTCGGACCAAAATTCTTTAATAAGTCTTTTCTTGCAGCTGTAAAAAAGTATTTGTTATTCTTATACTCACGTACGTACATTTTTTAACATTAACTTGCATTATGAAGAAACTAATATATTTCAGTCCATAGGGTATTTTTTTTACGAAACAAGATAGAGGAGAAGGTGCAAATATGGAATATGCTTGTAATATGGAATACCTTGGTTTTGACCAAACCAAGTGCCACCCTCTGTCGAAAAATAGCTAAACTTATGAATGTTTACGATCTTTATGAGACGCGATATACCGCCCGTAGTTTTTCTATGGTTTCGGTTTACCACGTGTGCACTTGTGAATTTCGTATGCCGATAAAACACGTAAGTAAAAATGCAAGTCAAATTTTTTTATTTGCATGTTTTTATTTGATTATTTATTACGATGCCACTGTATATAAACTAAAGTTTAAGATGATATTGTTTTTGTTTAGTTTTTTGATCATGATAGGCTAGATCTAACCTCAAATATTGATGACGTGAGTTGCCGGTAATATGGAACACTAGTATTCTATATTTGCACCACTTTTTTTCGCATTTCTTATTGGTATTTTTATTATTTCTTTTAGGATGCCACGAAAAAATATACGGCGGTCTTGCAATAATTCAAGAAAGTAATACAAGGAAGAGGACATGGCTAGGGCCATTAGGGCAGTCACAGAAAAAACAATGGGATATCTCAAGGCATCCAAAACCTATAGGGTTCCTCATACAACGCAGAGTCAAAATCATACTTCTCCACCAGATGAGGTTGCAGCAACCAAGCTTGGAAGAAAATGTGTTTTGGGATCCGAGCTCGAGAAGCTCCTAGTTGATTACATTTTAAAAATGGAGTCCAAATTTTATGGTCTTACAATGACAGATCTGAGGCGCATGGCTTATGAGTTGGCCATAAGAAATAAAATCAAACACCCGTTTTCTGCATCTGGAATTGCAGGCAGAGCCTAGATTGATTTGTTTTTAAAGCGACATCCAACATTGTCAATAAGGAAGCCAACGGGGACATCATTTGCAACAGCTGCAGTTTTCGTAAAGAAAGAGTTGACGGTTTTTTGTTCTCCTTGAAAAACAAATGCAACGAAAAGAGGAATTACCGTTACCATTCAAGAAGTCAATACAACAAAAACTTCTACTACTCCTATCGGCAAACCCTCCTACTCTAAACCTTCGATTGCCTCTATCGAGGAACTTTTATTGCCCCTGTCAATAAACCTTCATGCTCCAAATCTTCGATTGCCCCTATCGATAAACCTTCATGCTCTAAATATTCAGGCTCTAAATTTTCGATTACCCCTGTCAAGGAAACTTCATGCTCTGCACCTGTAAGCATCTGCTGACCAAGACCAAGATCAAAAGTCTGTCTCAGAAGTTGATGAATTTTCAATCCAGCAGTTTGTTTCACCGCTGGAAATATCTCCAGTCCCAAACACAATCCGCAAAAAAACCAACAGAGGACGAGACAATTGGATCTACTGTGATTACCTCGAATTACAAGAACGAACTAAATGAGTCAATAAATAAAAAAACTGAAAATGAGGCAAAAACGCGTGGCGTTAAAAGAAACTTGTCTTCGGGAAAATCCTCGAAACAAGTACAAAATTAAACGTCCAAAGAGTGCAGTTTTTTCCGATGAATCAGAGGATTCAGGCGAAGATGTAAGACTTGACGATTCTGGGAAGATATGCCGGGACAGTTGGAACCGAATGAGAACGATGCTCAATGCATGTTTTGTCAGAATGCGTTTTCTGCTGGTCAGAGGGGAGAATTGTGGGTTCAATGTTTAATGTGCTCAAAGTGATATAATTTCTTAGATTTATATACTACAATTTTGTAGTATTTTTCAAAGCTTTTTTTGTAAAAATATATTATTACAAATTTGCTTTTACATTTTGGTGTGTTATTGTCTAAAGTACCTTTTTGCTAAATTTAACTCAATTCTATTAAAAAAAAGTTTATATTATATTTGCACCTTTCTCCTCTAGTTTTAGGTAGACCGTGACCCAATTTCGAGTTTATAACTTTGACGGTTAACTTACTGCAATTTTTTAAAGTTGATAATTTAAATTCCAACTTTAACCTCATTTTGCCGCTTACTGCGAATAGTAATCGAAATTATTTGTGCACATATCGGTCAAAAATCGATAGGTATCGATCCATAAACGACGCGAAATGATAGGTGGCCTTGGCCTAGGATGATAATAAAATTTACAGAGCTATTTGACATGTCAGTTGTGATAGATGTCATGGCTGAGTTTTGGTTTGTTTAAAGCAAATATTTCTCCGATATTTTTTTATCGCTTCGATCTATGTTTGTGCATTTACGCGTTAAAGAGTCGTTTTCACGATTTGTATTTTAAACTTGCGGGTTTAAGTGTATGTGCATTTTCATTAAAAAAAATCTAGCCTATTAATAATTTATTTAAGAACATAAATTAATCATTTCTTTAATATTGTATATTGTCTGTTAATTTATATAAACTCCATAAATTTATAAATGTCGGTTCTATTGGATTTCTGTCTGAAAGGGGTTTAAAAAATAGAAGAAAAAAAACAGGTTATTGTGTCGGAAAGTACCCAAAAAATTCCCCGTAATTTCGTTTTCAAATACGTTTACGTATTTATTGAGGTAATTAAAAAATAATATTTTCCCCATAATTTCTGAACTGCTTAAAATGTTTAAATACGGGTTTCACAGTTTCTTGTAACTTTTGATGTCGTAATTTATTTTAGAGAAATATATTTGCAGCTGTCCAAAAAAGCGTATAGCATTCCTAACCTCTAAATTTTTTTAAATGAGATTTTTACTGATATGTATAGCATAAATATCCGTAACCGAATGTATCAAACTAGCGTACACTTGTTAATCAAAAACAGCCGTCAAGGTTATGTGTAGGTGTGTAGGACTAGACACCACACGACTAATACACGCACCGAGAGTCCACAGGGGCAACCTGACATTAGTTGTTAGAAGTCGCAACGAACAATCGTTCTCGGGATATTTGGATTAGACAGAATTGAGGCGTTTGATTTTCAACAGCAAAATTTAGAAATTTTCATACTGTTCTGAAACAAATATTTTTAAAAATAGGTAGATAGATATTTATTGGGAATAATAACTTTCTAGGCATTTAAGCAGTAAAGAATCAGCAAAAATTGTTTTGCCAGAAATTGCCTAAAAATTTACAAATACACTACGCATCAAAATTAACGCACCACTGTAAATTGCACAGCATTTTAATGTGGATTTTCTTGCGAACCGCTGAACGGATTTTGATGATTTTTTTTTAAATGTAGATTTGTTTATCGCTAAAAACGCCGCGATTTGAGTTTTTATTAAAATTTTAGTTTTGAGCATATACAGGGGCCAATAATGAGAGCAATTTTTTTCCAGAACATTTGAAACACCCTGTGGATCGTTTCGGCCGTAACAACGGGTATACGCTTGATGCAAATTATAGCCCAATGTTTTCTTGACAATTTGGTTTTTGTTTCATGTCAATATCTCTATTTTTAAATGAAATACAGAGCAAAAGATTAAAGCGCACTAGTTTATTTTAACAATTCAACATCTTAAAATAGGGTAGGCCATGAAATGAACAAGTCTGACAAACTGTCATGTTTGTTTATTATGTGTCAATTTTATCTTTGATAAGTGTTAAAATTTTGGCTATGGAGCGTCAAACAAGGAATTTGTCTCGTGACGAATGCGTAGCAGCAATTACATTGGCCGAGGAAGGATTAAGCTACCGTACTATAGCTGGGAGACTAGGAGTTCCTCATTCATCAATATCGCGCGTTGTCCACTGTTTTGAGGAAACTAACGATCATAATCGACGCTATGGGCAAGGAAGGCACCGAGGAACAACAGTGAACCAGGATCGTTTCATTCAATTACCTGCTTTGAGAGAACGTTTTGTAACAGCAAGAAATCTTCAGGTACAACTTAGCGCTACACATAACGTCCAAATAAGTGTATCCACTGTAATAAGACGACTTGCAGAACAGAATTTAAGATTCCGAATTCCAGCAAGAGGGCCGAGGTTAAACGCAAACCATCGTAGAGCGAGACTGCAATTCGCCAGACAGCATGTAAACTGGAATCTTGAGGATTGGGAGCGAGTCTTGTTCACGGACGAGTCGAGGTTTTGTTTGTATAGCTCCGACCGACGCCTACGAGTACTACGCAGGCCACAGTGTAACATTCGACAAACCACGGTATTTAATGGAGGTTCTGTAATGGTTTGGGGAGGAATTTCTTTGACTGCCCGAACAGAACTTATTTCTTTACGTGGTGGTCCATTAAACAGTGAACGGTACATTACTGATATCTTACCCGAACATATTGTTCCTTTGGCTCCTTATATACGCCAACAGTTCTTGTTAATGCACGACAATGCAAAACCCCGCGTCGCTCGTATAGTGCAAGAGTATTTACATGAGGTGGGTATTGAGACGCTGGACTGGCCTGCAAATAGCCAAAACCTCAACCCTATTGAACATTTGTGGGACATCATAGACAGACAACTTAGAAACCATCAGCCCTTACCAGCCTCTCTTGAGTCGTCGATGTGAAAGCCGTTATTCAGAGTAGAGGCGGAAACACGCGATATTGATATTCTCAATTTTTTTCTAATTTTGTCCATGCCACGAATATTGTTATTATTGTTATTTTTAAGTTGTTAAATTGTTAAAATAAACTATTGCGCTTTAATCTTTTATTCTGTATTTCATTTAAAAATAGAGATATTGACATGAAACAAAAACCAAATTGTTAAGAAAACATGGGGCTATATATGCTCAATACTAAAATTTTAATAAAAACTTACATCGCAGCGTTTTTAGCGATAAACAAATCTACATTTAAAATAAATTCATCAAAGTCCGTTCAGCGGCTCGCAAGAAAATCCACATTGAAATACTGTGCAATTTATAGTGCTGCGTTAATTTTGATGCGTAGTGTAGATTCGATATTTTGCTGTAAGGAAGGTAATCTTGTTCGATATCAATAAAATAAACCGGTTTAGAGAAAGAGTATTTTTTATTTAAAGTGTACGAAATGCATCATGGGTTTTGTTAGCATAGCCGTTTCACGGAAATATTTGATTCCAAAAAATCGACTGTTTTCAGAAAAATCCTATCTTTCTCCATGCGCTTCGTCCTGCAGGTTTTTCTCGAAGGATGCAATTTTCAAATTGGATTCCAAAACAGCATAGAAATTATACAAATTTTATTGGTTCAGTTCTCCTCACGGACGACGCTGGGTTTTCGATAAACGAGATCATAAATTCTCATAATTTGCATGTATAGGCAGCTGAAAATTCCCATGCTACTATCGTGACGCATCATCGACACCAATTTGAACCAACTAACATGTGGACTGGAATCATTTGTCAGCATTTGATTGGACTATTTGTTTTGTTAAGAAGGTTGAATGGAGAACATTATTTGGACTTCCTCCAAAACAACTTGCCAGAACTCTTAGAAGACCTACCTTTGGAAATGCTCCGTAACCTTTGGTTCATGCATGATGGAGTTCCACCCCATGTTACCCTATGAAGAGGAGGACCAGTCGCTTGGCCTCCTCGATCACCAGACTTTAACCTCTTAGACTGTTTCTTAAGGGGACATTTAAAAACATTAGTTTATTCCATGCCAGATGACATTAGGGAGAAAATAAAATATCTCGAGAACGGCTCGTAGCGACTTTTAACAAGAATCCCTTTTTTCACTCAAGAAAAGTCTTACAAGGGCGTACAAAAAAATCATCATATCAAAAACCCCCAGATACAAATTTTCATTGAAATATCACGATTATCTTAAAAGTTATTGACATAAAACAAAAATAAAAATTTCACTTCGACACCCTGTATCTCCGTTAAGAGATTTATTAGGAAAAAGTGTACATGAAGTTATACCCTTTTTTTCACAAACTATTCAAATACGAGAGATTGCCCACATGTTCTGGGACACCTTGTATAAACTACACACTACGAAGAAATTACTTTATTACTATCCGACGTTCGCAATAACGTTATTCTGAACTCCAAATGGAATTCGTAATAGCGCTACGAAGAACAGCGTTTTTTGCCTATGTAAGCTTGACGACTGATAGTCACTTAAACAACGGGTAAATGTTATCTTTTGAATTATTATTATTATTACACAGCCAAATAGACAAAACTGTATAAAGCCCGTTATTCTCAGAGTAAGTATATATAAAGATACGTAACGCCAATATTAACATCATTACGAACACTGTCTCAATAATAACCAACTCCCCTCACCCTGAGGGGTTTAAATATTCTTTGTTTTTTTTTAGTATCAGTCATGGTCACCTATTTAAAACGAATTTCAGCTTTCACCATACATACGAAATGAGAGCCAATTTTTTTAAGTAGACCAAACTAGGAAAAATATTGCGGCTGCTTCCTTAAAAATATCCATATTTTATCCTATCTTTGCCAATCTCAAAAATACCAAAGAAATCGTTTTTGAGGACCTAAAATTAAATTAAATTTAATTAAACATACAGTGTGCCCAGTGAAGTATGCAACAAATGAAAAACTTTTTCATTTCAGATTTCTCAGAAAATTTTATTATTAATAAAAGTTGGTGCATCTAAAGAAACTACAGGGGGAATAAACGTATTTCCAGAATATTCATCAGTATACGAGGGACGATCAAAAATATGAAAAATTGTCCAGAGTAAAGTGGCATGATTTCTCAAAATAAAGAAAAATTGTATTAAGAAAAGTTGCTTAGAATTAAAAAACATGCCCAAATATGGAATTATGTAAGAAAACCTTCAATTTTGTTTTTTATAGTTTTTTTAAATTAGGTAATACGCCACTGGAATTTTTAAAAAACATTCGTTCATTTTCGAGCTATTTACTAAACGTGCATAGAAGGACAAATAAAAACTAAAAAAAAAAGTACTCTTCAAAGAAGAATTTTTATAGTTGCCGAACGATTCTCAACTTTATATTTAGGGTTGTTGCACACTACCTAAAAAAAAAAACAAAACTACATGGTTTTCCATATTTGCTATTCCTATGCTCTCTGGATTCCCTGAAATAATTTGATTCAATGTTAGCATCTTATTTGATGAAAATAAAATCAAAATTGGTATATCATTAAAACACTATAAGTAAAAAATGCAATACTACTTATTCTTATGAAATAGGGTAGGGGTTTGGGGAAAACAAAATACATAATTATAACTGTCTACTTTTCAAATGTCAAAATGATCAAAGTTTGAAAGTTTTTTTAATGCGACGACAAATGGCTACAAAACTAGATTTGAAAGAAAAAAGGGGAGTTAGTACTTATTATTGGAGAAAATTGTAAATCATTTCGGGAGGCTGCAATAATTTTTAATGAAAGGCATTCTGGAAAAACTGTTCATTATAGTACGGCGTTAAGAATTTACAATCATTTTAAGGAAAGTAGTTCACTAGACAGAGATTATAAAAAATCTCACCAACAGATGGTCAGAAATTAACATGCCGATATTGAAGGGCTACAAACATTTATTGAAATTCCAACATCGTTAGGAACCTCTTCAAGGAATTCCGAATACGGAAAAAGCACCATAGGTAAAGTTTTGAAGGAAGCCAAATTTCATCCTAACAAGCCGAACATTATAAATGAAATATTGGAGAGGGATTATGATGTAAGGCTAGATTTTTCATTTTGGATCCAAGGGGAAATTTAGGACCATAGATTATTTCCAAAGAAAATACTGTTCACTGATGAGGCGACAGTTAGTACTAATGGTGTAGTCTCTTAACAAAATTGCCGATGGTGGGCGGATAGGAATCCCCACTTTACAATCGAATGTAAAAGCCAATATTCAAGGAAAACGAATGTATGGTGTGGAATATTTAATAACCAAGTTGTGGGGTCTTTTTTCTTCAGATAAAATTTTCCTCCTCCAGAGATAGTTACAATTTCTATAAAGTGAATTGATTTTTTGGAAGAAATACTACTGGAAGTGAGTAATGAGATGTGGATTCAACCTAATCTATAGCACCCAAAATATTAGAGAGTACTTGGAAAGAAATTCAATGGCAGGTGGATTGGAAAGTATTCGAATTATCCAAAGCAGCCGAGATCGCCCGATTTGATGCCTCTCGATTTTTTCCTCTGGGGCTTTCTAAAACAAAAGCTTTATGCCAATAGACCATTTGAGAACCTCGATGTGTTAGAGAATGAAATTCGAAGAGCAGTGGTCCTTATCACACCCCAGATGTTGGATAATGTCTTGAGGTATTTTTCAAAGAAAACGTGTTAATGTATCGAGAGATGGAAGGCACACCGAATATATGATATATTCCCTTTCTTGTTATTGTAAATTTTAGTTATAAATTATTGAAGTCCTTGAATGTCTTTGTGTTTCACTGTTTTAATATACCAATTGAGAGAAATATTGTTCCGGGCGTTTAATTTTCGTAGATTTTAAGAGGTTTTTCCAGGGCCGTAGATAGGGGGAGGGGTTCAGGTTTTTTCAACTTTTTCCCCTAACACTTCAATTTTTTATTGCTTTTTGTCCTCGAAAACCCCACCTGAAACAACCTAGGATGCCTTTCATTAAAAATTATTGCAGCCTCCCGAAATGATTTATAATTTTCTCCAATAATAAGTACTAACTCCGCTTTTCTTTTAAATTTAGTTTTGCAGCCGTTTTTCGTCGCCTTAAAAAAACTTTTTGATCATTTTGACATTCGAAAAGGAGACAGCTATAATTATGTATTATGCTTTTCCAAAGCCTCTTACCCTATATCGTAAGAATAAGTAGTATTGCATTTTTTCCTTAGTGTTTTAATGCTATACCAATTTTGATTTTATTTTCATCAAATAAGATGCTAATATTAAAAAAAATCAAATTATTTCAAGGAGTTCAGAGAGCATATGAACAGCAAAATAGAAAACCATGTAGTTTTGTTTTTTTAGGTAGTGTGCAACAAGCCTAAATATAAAGTTTACAATCGTTCGGCAACTATAAAAATTCTCTTTTGAAGAGTATTTTTTTTAAGTTTTTATTTTTCATTCTATGCACGTTTATTAAACAGCTCGAATACGAATGAAATTTTATTTAAAATTCCAGTGGCGTATCTATCACCTAATTTAAAAAAACAAAATTAAGATTGCCTTACACAATTCCATATTTGAGCATGCATTTTAATTATAAGCAACTTTTCTTAATACAATTTTTCTCTATTTTGAGAAATCACGCCACTTTAGTCTCGATAATTTTTCATATTTTTGCTCAACCCTCATATACTGATGAATATTTTCGAAATACGTTTAATGTAGTTTCTTTAGACGCACCAACTTTTAGCAAAAATAAACTTTCCTGAAAAATGAGAAATGAAAAAGTTTTTCATTTGTTGCATACTTCACTGGACACAATGTATACTCATTTACCTCTGGAAATACCTATGTTTTTATCAAAGGCGACTGCATGCTTTAAAGTTTTTCAATTTATAAGAAAAACCTAAAAAGTCTACTAATTTTTTTTTACTCGGATTTTCTCGTATTTTGGTACCCTATAGAAAACATATTGATGTTTTTGAGTATGCTTTTCTTTTGTATGAAAAAGTAAATTACTTCGATTATGCTCAACATCAAAGTAAGGGTGGTGGACTTTAGGTCAATTCTCAAAAAAATCGTAACTCTTTTAATTTTTATCCGATAGGGTCAGTTTTTTGGCAGGACCTGGAAGCATGGATCTACTTTTCGAGAAAAAAACTTCCCAGAAAAAATATATTTTTACAAGCAAATTTTTTTTTCGTTAAACATTAAGCTCCAAACTTTAAAAGCAGTTATGTACTTTTTGCGCTATTTTTGCCTTATGTTATTTTTCAATAGAAGTAATTTTTGGCAAACGACAGAAAAAAAAACATCCAACGAAACGAAAAAGAAAATCCGAAAAAAAAAATGTTTCTTTCATTAATAGGCAGAAAACCAAAAATGGCACGAAAAATCTGTTTGATACCCAAGTATGCTCTAGAAAACGCACCAAATTTCAAAACATGGTCTAAAACCGTCTCCGAGAGGCTACGGAAACAACCCCATAAGTAATTTATGACCAATAAGATTTTGTTATGTAACTTTCTATATATTTGCTGTTTATTAAGCGCACTTGTTGATTTAAAAAAAAAGTAATATTTATATTTTTCGTTTAAATAAACAAGACGCATGCGCAAAAACCATGCCTTAACTATTACTTTAAAATATCCTTATACCGGGTGTCTTAAAAATTCTACCAATAATTTAGGGGAATATAAATTGTGACAAAATATTACGATTTAGCCATAGTCATCTTTGGACAAAAAATTACATTAAGGAAGATCCATAGATTCAAAATTAAAATTTAGATTTATTTTAAATAATTTTTAATGGGCTTTTTAAAAAATTCTCTTAACTCCTAGATTTCTTTTTTTTTATACGTAAAATGCTACACCTTATATAAATAAATTTTCTATCTTTTATTTGCAAAAAAAAATTGTGTTTTGTAAATCTCTATTCAAGAATGTATTCAGCTTTTGAATACTGAAAATTTGGTCATATTTACGATATTGTAGTTTTCCTATCTATATCCGAAAAAAATGGAAAATTATAGCAAAAAAAGCTTAATCATAAGATAATTGTGGCTAAATAGCAATATTTTGATTGACCCCAAGTACATTACCCTAAATTATTGAAAGGATCTTTGGGGACCCTCTGCATAATGCTTCACCACAAAATTGTATGAATTCACAAAAAATACCACGCACAAACCTTGTGAAAAACCGACTTCAGTGTAATTCGCAAAATAGGTTGTAGATCTTCACTTTTTGAACAAAAGATACCCAGGGCACGTCAGAATCCTACCAACCGTTTTGGACATACAGCCCTTCGGTCATTTTTTTGGGACTCTTAGTAGTGAAAAAATAGTTAATTTTGAGTGAAATAACGTTATAAATTCAAAAATATCTACTATTTCAATAAAAAAAATAAAATCAGAAATATCGTTGCCAATTTCTTGCCTAATTAACAAAAGCCTAGATACTGGTGCAATTCCTAGAGAATTAAAATTAGTAACGTTATTTAAAAAGATGATCACGCTAATCCATCTAATTAAATACCAATTTCTCTTATTACAAGTTTGAAACCGTAATAAAAACAGGTCTAACAAATTACCTAAATAAATATAAAATTATTTCAGAACAATAATTCGAATTTAAGAAAGGGAAGGGAGTTTACAAAGCCATAGATAGTAGTTATCCTTGCATGTGTTTTCCTAGATGTAACTAAGGCTTTCCAGACGATAAATCATTTGATATTGTTGGAAAATATTGGAATACGTGGAAGGACATATACACTTCTAACAAAGTACTTATCGAATAGATTTCAAATGGTAAATGTAAATAGTTGTATCAGTGATAGGAAAGAAATAAAGTGCTGCGTACCACAATTAAGGTACAGTATTAGGTCCGATTCTATTTACTATTTATATTAATAATATAATAATAATTTTGACGTGACCATGGTATCTTTGATTCAGGATGTCAACAACAACAATAATAATAATAAAAAATGCAGCCAATTTAATTGCAGCCGGTTTTCCTTAAGGTTTATATCTAGTTTAGTCAAAATGGTTGTGAAACAAACAACATCTAATAAGCTGTACTTTATGACACTGAAAATGCAACACGCAGTAATACACAAGGAACCTTAACGAAATTTTGATTAATAACATGTCGTATTTAAAGCAATAACAGATAATAGTTTGGTTCCGTACGGTTGTAAGAATTTCTTTTTTTTGCGAGATTGTCTACAAACAGCTAATGTTGTTATTACTTTATTAGCCCCCGACAGACCTGGTTTTGCCTTTCCCGTTAGATGGCGCGATGAGTTTCCAGTGGAATTATAAGAATATGGGACGCATTATACCACACCGTCCAGAAATGTTATTGAAAAAAACATTGGTTTTATAGAAATAATACGCAATAAAACAATACCAAAAATAGTGTTGAAAGAACAGTTGCATAGAACGTAAATCAACGCTTACCCTAGGAGGTATGCTATGGGGTGCATATCATATGGGAGCAGGTCTTTGAAAGAAACATGAATGCTCAAGAGTACCATCGTCACCAAAAGTAACTGGGACAAATGAAATTCCTCCTACCTTTTTATCAGAATGTAGCCCTACACTTGCTTTTCCTATGAGTTGCATTTTCAATTTATCAAAATCAACTAGCATTTTTTTCAAAAAAGTGGAACCTAACCGCCATATATAACAAATACAATAACACCAATATTTAAGGATAACAATCGTAACGATATCTCTAACCATCGCCCAATATTTGGGTTATGCTGCATGGCTGAGGTATTGGAATCCATTGTCTCAGATGAATTTTCAGTGAATTTCGGAATACTATTGATTCTGCTCAGCATGTTTTTTTTTTCAAGGTAGATCAAGCCAAACGAACTAACTGGTATATGTAAATTTTCTGAGTAGAACTATCGACAATTTCATTTAGGCGAACTCAGTATACTTTGATTTTAAGAATTCATTCGATAGTGTAAATCATTCCATCCTCATTGAGAAACTTAGAAATTATGGAATTGTTAACCCCCTACTCTCTTGGCTAGACAGTTACCTCTACGACCGGAAGCAAATAGTAAAATTCCGCAACTCCGAATCTAAGGAGATAAAAGTGCATTCTGGGGTCCCTCAAGGGTCCCATCTTAGGCCAGTACTCTTTTTCATCTTTGTAAATGATTTGTGGCAGGTATTTAAATACACTCAACCATTGTTTTATGCACACGACATACACTATCATTCACGGAAAAAAACTCTTAAGCATGCTTAATAGTTAGTGGGTCAAACACTGAATAGAGTGATATTTGTAAGACCTGGGCACAACATCACATTGACAACATTATCTCCAAAGCAAATAAAATGGCTGAATTTGTTATGAGACAGTGCTGGGACTTCAAGGTTAGGATAGAAAGAAGACACTAAAATCCCTATATTATTCATTAGTCAGAAGTCATCTTGAGAAATGCTGTCTTATTTGGTCCCCCTTATACAACACACACATTAAAAGGATAGAACAAGTAGAATCCAAATTCTCTAAATTAAACATTAACAGTTCAAGCTTTCACTATACCAAACGCTCTAAGCTAATTGGGTCATTACTTTAACTATAGGTTAAAATGGCCCTAGTGGGGTTTTACTCGCCCATCCCGAAAATAGTCCTTATTTTTATACTATTTTTATCATTTTACCTTAAAAAAGTGGCTCTGCGGAGGAACCCCCCCCCCCTTCTTATATACGCCACTGCTTAGACCTAAAACTCGTCGTAATGTCATTGCTTTGTCTTTTGGTCACAGAGTCCTTAATGACTGCCCAGAGATTAAAACTATTTCATTTGCGAGTCCCCTCCCACCCAACAAGACAAATAGAAACCTTCTTACTCAATGAGAGTTGAACTGATGTGGGTAGAAACGAAGCTATAAACAGAATTATGCCCTTATTCAATAAGTTCCTTCCAACTATGACCCTAAAATGTTCTGTAGGAATAAAGCTGAGGTTGTTTGTCTGTTTCTGATGCTGAGTTTATGCTCTTCCACTCTTGCTGATAATCGCATGTTAGTTTGCCCCACGTACAACTTTTCACAGTCCTGGCACGGAATGCTGTATACATCATCAGGAAACCGGCCATAAAATAAATTTCGATGGGTGTAGGGAGATTGCCAATATAGAACATTATAAAACCAGAATAATCCGAGAAGCCATAGAAATTAAAAAACAAGGTGATTTGAATAAAAGGGACGAATCATTAAAACTACCAACAGTATGGAAGCGCAACAACAACAGCGCCATCCGGAATAAATATCGACCAACGGTCGTGCAGATATAACCTTAAGCCCCGGGTGGGGGTATAAAAGGAAGCGTCGCAGTCACCAACACTTCAGTCTCTATTCGAACACGAGAAAGAAAGCTTCGAAAATGCCAAATGTGATTTTGGCGAAACGTCAGCAAAACGGTTGTTTTCAGAACGACAGTAGTGAACGGATGTTCGTGACGTTGAAATTACCTGAAAATATCCTGATCTTTCACCCATCGAACACGTCTGGGACATAATAGGCACGAGATTAGGTCGACTTCATGATTTAATAGTGGATTTGCGCCGCTGAAGACATAAAGTTCAAGTTGCATACTCTCAAGAAGACCTTAATAACCTTATTTTCATGCCCAGCAGAGTTGAAGAAGCCATTAATGAGCCCCGACACATTATTAATTAAACTCTTTCATTTACCCAAAATGAATGGCAAATTTTAATGTGTGTTGCATTTTCAATGTCACACAATACGTAAGTGTTTATAAAATACTTTCAACCGAACAGAAGTTTACCTACATACTCAACGCAATTAACTTAAAAAGAATAACAGCCAAATATATTCACAGACAAAGGCAAGAAAGTAAAGAATAAATAATATAAATATATATACATCTAAAACAAACTTCCTGGTATATTCGGGAAAAAAGAATTAAAAATGTAGCACTAGTAAAATAAATGAAACAAGAGTTTGTAAAGTGATCAAATATTGCACCTAATATTCATTTTTAATATATCTGTATATTTACAATTAAGCACATTTTACTAATAAATACATGAGTAACTCTTGTTGTGTACCTAGCTTCTCGATTTACACAGAGTGTCCCGAAAAGGTTGGTTCTTTTATGATTTTCAAATTTCTGTACAGGCTGTCCCTTGCAAATAACTACAACTCTCTTTAATTAAATGTAAAGCAATCTTATTACTTGAAATTCTGCGGTGTACTAAGATTTTAAATTCCATAAATAGAGACACGTCATTATTAAACATGGAACATTCTGCACAGGGTGTCTAAAATAAGATGCCCTGTCCTGTCTGGAGCACCAAAAATTATTCATGAAAAAATTACACATATTTCTTTGTTTCATTTGAAGTGTTAATTTATTTTGTTTTTATACAGGGTATTTTTCCTAGGCTGCTAACTTAGATAGAACTTTTTCCTCAAAATTAAATGAGTTTTAATTTTTTTTTAATTCGCTAGAAAAAAAAATAGACTCAAGTTTCAAAACTTAAAAATGTTACAACGTTGCCATGTTTTACGAATTGTATTTTTTATACACTCCTGGACAATAAATTCCGGACAGCTGAATTTACGGTAAAATTGAACAAAGAACAAATTTTTAATTTTTCAACCGATTTTACTGATTTTATCGCCATATTTTAGGCAAATTATTAGGGGTTAATCTCGCATTTGCCTATTTTTAAGAACATGTTCTCCTATACCATGATATACTAGGAGAACCAAAATGTTATTTTTATGCACTATTTTCAAAACATTCTGTATAATAATTGGGCAGTGGAATTATGTTGCACTATATTTTTAAAATAAGGCCCATTCATTCTTGACATTTTGCTTTTGATTCATTTGAATATCTGTCTTTTTTCAGAAGATATAGATTATAAAACGCTAATAATAATTTAACAGTATTTTTAAATTATAACATTAAACAAGGAAAATTCAGTCTTATTTTTTGCAACAGTTTATTTCAATTGTTATAAAGCTAATGATAAAAATTTATTAACCTGCCTAAAAGCGAGTGTTCCCTCCTCGAGCCTCAATCACAGCCTCTAATCGCTGCTGCAAAACTGACCACAATTAGAAATAAATAAAATTTGCTCTAGTTCCTAGGAAGCAACATGTACAGGGTGTCCCACATAAGATCCTCTATCCCCTTATCTCGAAAGATATACAATTTAGGAAAAAAAGTTATATATAAAGTGTTATTGTTTTTAAGTGAACTTTTATATTATAACCTTTCATGTATACAGGGTGCTCAGTTTTTCCTGGTTAGGAGTCAACTCCTAAAAATTAAATGGGACACCCTGTATATTATCCTGGATATGGATTCCTCATTAAAAATAAGGGTAACTTTCATTAAGATATTGTATACCTATCTCTCGTCGTTTAGGATATAATAGCCGTTTTATTTAATTTTTTGCTAAAAACGTATATATTTAAGGTAGTAGAAAAAAATATAAGTATATAATATTTGGTGAAGCTGCCATTTTTATATTAAAGACAACACCACAATATATAATTTAAGTTGTTTACTTTCACTACAAATTATACAGGGTGATATCAGAAATTCAATCGATCGGAATATATAAAATTACTTATAAGTCAATAATCTTAAATGGAACACCCTGTATATTATTGTAGATTTCGATGGTTCACAAAAAATTAAAGTAACTTTGTATATAATAACCTATACCTATCTCTAACCGTTTGGAAAATATTCGCTATTAAACTTTTTTTATGCAATAAAAAAATACCTTTGGTTTAAATTTAATGACGAAATACGTCACAAATATTTTTTAACGGGCTGACCATAGTAGATTTTCAACAAAATACTGTAGTTTACAATTTTAACTAAGATGTCTGTATTTTCTGAGAAATTAATTCTTTCCAATGATCGATATAATAAAATACCTATGGCCGAAATAACAAAAATATGAATCTTTTATTTCAACGAATACGAAATTTTAGCAAATATAGAAATGTTTTAACATTTAACAATATGTAAATTTTGTGAACTATTAAATAAGTATGTAGTAAGAAGTTAAGTTAATAGAGAACATTTACATAATTACAAATGAATAATTGTGTAAAATCAAAAAAACAATTGCATGTATAACGAAAGGACCAATATACCTAATGCAAAAGGGAAAATTAAAGTAAATTTGCCACATGGCCTCCATTTTGGGGAATACAAGTTGTGTAGATGACTTCCATTTTTCTTAAGGCATCTCTTACTGCAGCACTTTCATTGATATTTTGAATTTCTTCCCTTATTCGATTCTTGAGATCATCAACATCTTGAGGTTTATTTTTGTATACTTTATCCTTTATTGTTCCCCACAGAAAATAGTCCAGGGGCGTCAAATCTGGACTCCGCGGAGGCCAACGAATATTTCCATTTGGTCCAACGACCTCTGCATAGTTAACACTTAAATAAGTTCTTACTTGAATGGTGTTATGGCAAGGTGCTCCATCCATTTGGTAAATAATATTATTTATGTTACCATTGACCTCTAGTAACGGCCTGATATTGTTAGTCAGTAGCTCTAGGTACCTCGCACCATTTAAATGGTTATCCAGAAATAGAGGACCTATTACTTGATTCCTGTAAATCGCACAGCAACAATGAACACTACGACGACCTTGATGTTGAATAGTTTTGATGTTGTGTTTGTTTTCTTGAGACCAATGGTGAGTATTCTTTCTATTAAATATCCCTGAGGTAGTAAATATCGCTTCGTCCGTCCAACAAATTTGGTTAAAAAAATTAGGGTTACGAAAATGTCGATCCATCATTAGGTCACAATATTCCAATCGTAGAATATGATCGGTAGGTTCTAAGTGTTGCAATTTAGCGAACTTAAACGCCCTGTAGTTATTCATTTTCAGCGTCCTATGAATATCAGTTCTAGCAATACTTAAGTCTTTTTCTGCATCTCTGATGGAATTTTCTGTAAATTCTTCGAAATATAAGCATATATTTAATTGCGTTTCATAATCCAAGATACTTTTAGGTTTATTTCTTTTTTCATATTTTAAAACACCATGCTGTTCGAGATCTAGTTCAATTCGCCCAAACATGGATCTTTCCGGTATTCTTCTCTCCGGATACTTTTCATGATATGCTCTTATAGTCAGTGCAACGCTTTTGTTATTTTGAAGATAACACTGATATAAGTTCAACCTTTCTTCGGCAGTATAAGACATTATAAGATAAAGATGAACTTAACGCACAACAAACCAAAATTTATTATATTATTTGACAAATATTGTTTACGTTGGTTTCCAAAGCACTTTATTTGTTTTCCATAGCAGTTTTGATTTTGCAGCGTTAGTTAATTACATGCAATATTTGGTTTCATTTTATGATTTGTAATGAATTATTTTCTCAGGAAATACAGAATACAGACATCTTAGTTAAAATTGTAAACTACAGTATTTTGTTGAAAATCTACTATGGTCAGCCCGTTAAAAAATATTTGTGACGTATTTCGTCATTAAATTTAAACCAAAGGTATTTTTTATTGCATAAAAAAAGTTTAATAGCGAATATTTTCTAAACGGTTAGAGATAGGTATAGGTTATTATATACAAAGTTACTTTAATTTTTTGTGAACCATCGAAATCTGCAATAATATACAGGGTGTTCCATTTAAGATTATTGACTTATAAGTAATTTTATATATTCCGATCGATTGAATTTCTGATATCACCCTGTATAATTTGTAGTCAAAGTAAACAACTTAAATTATATATTGTGGTGTTGTCTTTAATATAAAAATGGCAGCTTCACCAAATATTATATACTTATATTTTTTTCTACTACCTTAAATATATACGTTTTTAGCAAAAAATTAAATAAAATGGCTATTATATCCTAAACGACGAGAGATAGGTATACAATATCTTAATGAAAGTTACCCTTATTTTTAATGAGGAATCCATATCCAGGATAATATACAGGGTGTCCCATTTAATTTTTAGGAGTTGACTCCTAACCAGGAAAAACTGAGCACCCTGTATACATGAAAGGTATATAATATAAAAGTTCACTTAAAAACAATAACACTTTATTTATAACTTTTTTTCCTAAATTGTATATCTTTCGAGATAAGGGGATAGAGGATCTTATGTGGGACACCCTGTACAGTCTTATTATTGTCAGCGGTTTATTGAAAACTCTATATATCCTAAACAAGGACAGATATTAAGATGAATCAAAAAACAAGATGTCAAGAACGAATGAGCGTGGTTGCTAAAATATACTGCGACATAATGCCAATGCCCAATTATTATACAGGGTGTTTTAAAATTAGTGCATAAAAACCACATTTTGTTTCCAATGTGCTCTCCTCTAACTGAGCAACTGTTTTTTTTTACTTAAGTGTTGAAAATATTGACATCTATTTTTATACATCTTATGTTGTTCCCCAAAAAAAAATACATGGGGGAAAATTAGGGTCCCGAGGACCAGGGTACATTTCCATTGGGCCCAATAAATTCCGCAAAATTGTTGTTTATACAGGGTGTCCCAGAATTGGTGGGCAATCTCTGAGATATAAATAGAACAAGCAAAAATAATGTTAGTTTGTCATATAAAATTTTCTGAGATATTCGTTCTTAAAATAGGGATCTGGAAAGCAAGTTTTCCAAATAATTTTGATATCGTTTCACGTAACTTCATAATATTTGGATGATTGATGTAATAGCTTAAGTTACTTAGGAAAATGTTAAGAGTGCAAGGTAGCGGAATGGGGGCGTCGAGAAGGAACTTCTTTTAAATTTCTTTACTGCACAATTTTTATCTGCGTAAAGATATTCCATTAAAAACATTTTTTTTTGTAGCTCAGAGATTGCCCACCTATTCTGGAACACCCTGTATATTGCTGGTGAAGGTAAGAATAACATTTTTTAAATAGATTGTGCTCCATGGTACATTAGGGAGGGGATAAATCAATTAATAAATATCAATTTTGTGGAGCTGAATGGGCCCAATGGAAAAGTCCTGATTTCGTCAACTAGAATAAAAAAATATGATATGCAAAACATGGAAACTTTATAACTTTTTTATGCTTTAAGCTTTATATTTTTTTTTTGGATTTAGCAATTTACAAATGTTTATAACTACTTTATATTCGTTAATTTGAAAACAGATAAAAACTGAAGGAGAATGCCAATACGTTCGAAACGTTACGTTACAAACCCATATTATATATCGTTGAACTTATCTTAGAATACACTCTCATAATCTGTAATAATATAGAGGATGTCCTATTTAAACTAAGAAAGTTGACATCAACCCAGGAAAATGCAACACCCTGTATAAATCAGAACGAAATAAATTAAAACTTAAAAAAATGTTTATCTCTATCTTTTGCCGTTCTCCAGATAAGGAGATAGGGCGTCTTATTTTAGCCACCTTGAACATTTACTATACATGAACATTCAGGTATTAGAAAATTATATGATCAATGGTGTAATTTTTACCTGATATTTGCGAATTCACTGAAGTACCTCTCTTTTCCGGGAAACCCAGTATTCTGATCCATCTCATACACTAACACAAAATAAATACAACTTTCACAACTACCAACATAACTCGAAACAGACTGGGATGAAACTGGTCAATTTCCACCTGATTAAATCTAATGTTTCACAAGCAACCTACCACATCCACAGCGACTTTTTTGGGAGCACCATTTTACCATATATAAGTTCGAGTTGAGAAAGAACTTTGCGGCCTAATTATTTCCTAACTACTTTTTGAATAAATTTCAATAATTATTTACAAAAACAACTTTCACCAACAATGTGCGAACGCTCTCTATACTTGGCTACAGCAAACTTCCTTTTAATTTATTATTTCGGACTTAAGTTGTCCTAAAACGTATTCAGCTATCGTTCATAAGCACCCGTTTTTCAAATGGAAATTAGGGATCAATTTTAAAGGTTTAGAATTAATCTCAATCTAATAACCCCTGAAGTTTCAGAAGATAAATAGCATTAACCACTTTCATAGCTTTACATTGTTGCGAAAAGGACGATTCAAAATTATTAAATTGGATTTTACATATGAATCTGGCTCGAATGTGAATTGCAAGGGTCTTCAACCCGCGGCTACCAGAGGCTAAAGAAAATATTGTATCGCGCCGAGCCCGCGAATGACACTTCGAGGACGCTAGCGCCACCTAGTTAGAAGAGATCCACTCTGTGAACTCGGAATCACCCACAAGGCCACTAGATGGCGTTGCAGGTCTATTAAATCTTTCTAATGATTCTAGAAATTAGCACTGCTAAAGGGACCTACCAGCAGTGGCGCAACTAGGGGGGGGGGCTAAGGGGAGCTTAGCCCCCCCGGTAGGCGATTGGTGAGGACCAACCAAAACACTAGAACTCCATTTTGTTTGTAAGGTATACTTCCGTAGCATAGTTTACCTTCCATTTTTTAGTTAAGAAATAAACGTAGGTTTTTTTCTAATTTAACTAAAATTGTATACTTTTGACCAATTTAATTGGGCACTATCGGGGCTTACGAAAAAGAAAATTACTGGCTCTTGGAGTGTACAAAATCATGCAGCTGTGAGGGTGTTTCCAACATGGAAATGTTTATGTTCATATATGGGGACCAGGTTACGAGTTTTAGCTCAAGGTTAGAAGACGGCGTACACTGGTCGATTTGCCTGGAATCACGGCATAAATGCATAAAATTTATTTATCTCAACATGACCAAAAATGTCCTAAATTTAAAGTCAATATTGCAAACAACAAGTTGGCTGTGAAAAAATTCTTTCCAGCATTTGTCGTTCACTGACAGCAGACGTCAAAACAGAAATATGTCAGCAGATAATGCTTTGTAAGACTATAATCTGAAAAAAGTGTAAAATTTTAATAGTTGCTACAAAAAAGTTATTACCTGGATCGATACTTATTTTCGGTGGATGTTAAATCTTAAGGTATGTAGTTATAAAATATGTATAAGTTTTAGATATAAGTAGGATAGTAGTGGAAACTTAAGTCCAAAATCTCAATGTCTAAATTGCAACTTTTTTTTATATATTATAGAAAGCTTTTTGTTTATGTTCCGTCTCAGATCCCGGTTTCTAATATAATTTTTTAACTTCTATGATTACTTATCGTAAGTATTCAAAAACAAAATTTTGCAGATATTTGCAGTTTTTTCTATAAAATTTAAAATTAAATTGCGGCTTGGGTCTAAAAATCGAACTTTGCATTAATATGTAGTGTGTTTAAATGATGTCATGCAAGATTTATCATTAGTTATAGAATGTCTCACTGTATTTGTTTGTTAAATAGAATAAATCAATGTTGAAAACGAAATTAAGCCAAATACCTCTGTACAGGGTGTCCAACTAATTTGTCAAAAAGTCCAAAAACGTAGAGAAAAAAAATTTGTAATGAATATAATATCTTTAGTGCCTATTAAACTGGTATGCAACGAGCCCAGAAACTTTGAGTCCATCATCTGGCAAAATCCAAGATCTTCATCTCCTCAATTTTTTAGGCCACTTAACTTACAATACGCCCACGAAACAATAGAAATGACTATGCAGGAAAAGAAAAATATGGATGATCAAATAAACAAAGTTGTTCCTTTTAAGTATATTCTTAATAATAAAAGAATAACGGTACATTTTGAACTATATCTCACAATGATTGACGACAAAGTTTGCAATGCTCTGACATCAAATAGTTCAACTCATATATTTGTGGAGTCACATCCAGGGACATCAATAATATTGATGCTGTTATTCAAAGATCGACTGCTGACAATAATTTGAAATATGGACTCTCAACATTACACGCCTGGACACGTTTCTTTGAATGTCTTTTACATTTAGCCTATAAAACGAGCATTTCCAAGTGGCAAGCTAGAGGTGCGGAAGATAAGTTAAAAGTTTTAGAATCAAAGAAACATATTCAGGAACAACTTCGTTCTCAGATGGGGCTAATTGTAGACAAACCGAAGCCAGGTTTCGGTAGTTCCAATAATGGAAACACAGCGTGGAGATTTTTTGAGGATGTAGAAATAACTAAAATTTATTTTAATATAATTACAATATTTCATGTGTTATTGCAAACTCTGTCGTCAGGATTTGATATTAATATAGATGAATTCAAAAATATTCACTAGAAACAGCAAAACTTTTTGTATCTTTGTATCCCTGGTATGTTATGCCTGTTACCGTGCATAAGGTTTTGATTCACGGATCAGGCATAATTAACTCGCTTATTCCAATAGGGCAGGATAGGAAGGATTTTTCCCGGAAGACTTCGAGAACTGATAGTTTAAAAGATGTAATAAATCGACTTTTTTTCTCCTCGGATCCTTTTATACTGAGTTTAAGAGCACTAGCACAAAAAAAGATTAAGACATTCTTTCCTGAGGCACTGGAATTACTTAGGCCTCTAATAGTGAATGATAGTTCAAACAATCCAAAATAAAGAGCCCAATAAATATTATATATTCACATATTCAATTCTACGATACAATGATATTTTGTATAATATTTACTTTAAATATACATACACAATGCTGAAAAATCTAATGTTTAAGAGTTAAAGTTTTATTTTAGAAATACAACAACAAGAAGTACAACGAGACATAACTAAGTAGGTATTTTTATTGTATATTTTTAATACTTATTCTGTGACTATACCCTGTAAATTTGGATATTTAAAATTTTACATAATTTTCACATGTATAATGATGACATAATTTATCGTTTAAGAATTTATGTTTTATTTTGGAAATAGGCATAACTAGACATTTTAAATTTTTGTTTTATACTAATAATTCTTATTTTGTGACGACACTCTGTAGATTTGGATCTTATCAATTTTGCACAATGGAGACTAATGTGTAGAAATTAGAGTTTTACTTTAGGGATACACATAACTAGACAGTAAGTATATTTGATTTATGTTTTTAGTAATGATCTTGTGAGTACACCCTGTATATAAATGTGGATTTTAACAATTTTTTATAATCCCAAATAATATACATAAGCGTAAATGACTATAAACAAAGTGATAATGATTTACTAGAACAGCAGCTACTTAAAACTAAGGGTGGAAATACATTTCAAAATTTGCTCTTTATTTTTTACGTTCACTAAATGGTCTTTGTAGTCCCAGGGGTCCAAGATACTCCTCCAAACATTATCATATCCAGTAAAAACTATTTTAAATAAGTGTAACTATCATTATTAAATAAGTTCTCTCTGTTCTCAGTAACATTTTTAATGTTTCTATTTTTTACCATGTTTCCGTAAAAATCGACCAGTGTGCGGCGGTGGTGTCGAGGTTAATTGATCGGCAGTGATGCTTGGCTTTGGCGCGTTTTTTTTTATGTTCTCGCTTAATGCAGTAGTGCTCTAGTTGCTAGGACGAACGACACGCGTTGAAGGAAGTTATGGATCCTTAAAGTTTATGAAATAGCGAAAAATGTAAGCGATATTTTTTAAGGGATTTAAACGAGTAAAAAAAATCATATTTTGAGGACGCAAAACCGATAATAGTCAAACTGAACACGGCGAAACTTCTGTTATTTTAATTATGTGTATCAAAATCACGTTTGTCCAGTATACAGTGTAGACCAAAGAGGAGGAGCATTATCAGGTTTCCAGTTAACACGTCAAGTAAAGCATATATTATATTATACAAAAGAAGTGATAACTTTTGAACTCCTTAAAATTTGTATATACGAGTTTCATCGTTCTATGTAACTTTAAGTGTCGTAATTTATTAAAAAATATATATTTTTTGACAGCTGTCATAGATATTAATCAAATCGTATATAGCCGAAATATAAAAACTTGACAATATCGAAAGTTTATAATTAAACCATAGCCGTATGAAAAAATGCGGCCTAATAAAATATAAAAAAAATATTACTAAAAACTGGATGAACTGGTAAAATTTAGAAAGCGTAAATATTTTTATATTTTGAAAAAATTGAAAATAGATTAGTTGGGATAAATGTCATTAAAAAGTTGCTGAAGTCATTGGGGTAGATTCTGTTTTTCGATTATACATATTTAAAATAAAAAAGAGGTACTATTTCGAAAAACCATGAAATACGACAGATTCTGAATTTTTGTATACATTGTAGTGTTAAGATTTAGATAAAGTTAAGATGAAAATTTTCATGTCATTATTAACTGAGAAAAAAAAATATCATGGACAAAAATGTATTGTTTCTTTAAAATTGGTTTATCCTATAATTATTATTATCTTATAAGTGTCAGGGCTTCAGCCCCCCAAAAGTCGATGTCTAGTTGCGCCACTGCCTACTAGTCAAGTCTCGTAGCTCAGCGGCATCACACGACAGCGGCCAGTTCTAATTCCAAGAGCAACGAAGTGATACGAATAATTAAACTCGTTTCTTCTACCTCGACATTAAAAATGGCTTCGGGTAAAAAAAGAAAAATTAGTAAAGAAAAGCGCATATTTCAAAAAAGTGTACTCAGTTGTACTTGTTCTTGAGTGTTAATCAAAAAACCGTCTGTTTAGTGTGTCAAGAATCCCTTTCAGCCTTAAAAGAATACAACTTAAAAAGACAGTACGATACAAAGCATGCCACAGAGTTTGAGACATTCAAAGGACAATTACGGCAAGATAAAGTGAGAGCTCTAATTTCAGAAGCAGAACATTAAAAATGAAGCAAGCGTGAAGGTTAGCTACATTATATCCGAAAAACCAGCTTTGAAATCCGTCCCGTGTTACTGTCGCCTGAAGAATCGAAGAGTTAGCGGCAGACATTGAAAATTCACTAAAAGAACGTGCATAGAAGCTCGTATACTATTCTGTTGCGCTCGACGAAAGCACAGATTTAACCGATACCGCTCAATGAGCTATATTTATTCAGATAATTGATAATAATTTTGAAATCACTGAAGAGATAGCTGCCCTTTTTCCGTTTAAAGGAACTAGAAAAGGATGTGATATTTATCAGTGTTTGATGACAGTACTGAGACGATATAATTTAGAATTGACAAACATTTCTGCAGTTGCAATAGACGGTGCACCATTCATGGTAGGAAAAAATGAAGGGCTCGTGGATTTGAAGAAGAAAGATCTTCCTTTGATGCATTACCATTGTTTCGTTCATCAACAAAATCTTTGTGCAAAATCCACAAATATTGATGAGATGATGAAAGTGGTCGTAAAAACTATAAACTTCTTTAAATCAAGCGGACTTAACTATAGATAATTCCAAATTTGTTTACACGAAATTAATGCAGAGTATGGTGATGTGACATATTTTTCTGATGTTCGTTGGCTGAGCAGAGGAAAAACGCTAAAACGCATTTGGGAACTCAATAATGAAAATTACATAAATCTCTTTGCCCGACCATTCAGTGTATCCCTTGAAGAAATGCCAAAAAATTGTCAGATAGAGCTTATCGATTTCAGGGTAATTCCGAACTGAAAGACAAGTTCGACATGGGTCTTCTTGATTTTTATTCAAAATATGTCGATCAAAACTCGTTTCCTGAAATCCGAAAACATGAAAATGATGTCTCTGTTTGGAAGCACATATGTGTGCGAGCAGCTGTTTTCTCGAATGAAGAATGTGAAGTTTAAAACAAGTTTGAAAGTTACAGACGTACATCTGGAAGGAAATTTGCGGGTTGCAAATACAAAAATAACTTTATAACCAATAAGGATTATTACACTTTGAAAGTTGTTTTTTATTTTATTGATATGGTGGTAAAGTGACGTGGACCATTGTGGCCCCTCGAACGATGTGAAATCGATTTTTGGCCCTTGAACTAAAAAAGATTGAAGACCCTTGGCCAACCAATCTAAAAATTTCTATTTTAACAAATACGGTTTCATGTTTTCATTTAACCAAAAACACTTCCTGCATTGGCAGAAAAGTATCCAAAAAATAGTCAAATTGTCTTAAGAAGACGCTCGAACAACATAGTGGTAGAATTAAATAAGAAAAATAAGAATTGCAAAAATGGGGTCGTGTTCTAAACATTTAAAAATTTTATGCCATATTATGTAGCACCCTGTAAAATAAGCAAAAACAAATTTTATACAAAAGCTCTTAAAACCTGGTTTAGATAACACAATAATCTATTCAAAGCCAAAAACGCATTCAATTTGCTTTATCTGAAAGAGAGATCTTCGGTTTTGAAAAATCGTAGCAACATTTTAATTTACTAGATTAAAGTTATTTATCAATCGAACCGTTGTGCACCTGAATACATTCTAAGACAACCCACGTCCGAAGTGGTAAAATTAACTATCCTACAACGCCTACCACCTTCAAACAAACCTCCCTTTAATTCTTATCTTTGGATCACCCTGTATGTATCATTCGTTACCTATAACATATCTACTTCTTGGCAAACCAAGGTTTCGTAGGTCCTATAACTGACATCTTCACAGCCTGCCTCCAGACCTCGTAAAGGAAGAGGCTAGCCAGTATGATCAAAAAGGACCTGTACAAAAACTTTTTAATATAAATATGGTAAGGTAGGTTCAAGTAGCGGTAAAAGGTGGCAAGAAACTATTGACGCGGCCTAGCCGGCAGGGGGGGGGGGTGCTGATCTAGCCGGCACCGGCGGAGGGCGGACTGGAGTCGGGGGCAGCGCCGGTTCCGCTCGAGGAGGTGGTGGTGGTGGACCTATCGACAAAAAAAATTAGTTCTTTTTACAATTCGAGTCTGCAATGAATATTATACAGCGTATAACAAAAGTAAGGAAACGGCGAAATATCTCAGGTACCGCTTACCTGAATTGAACGAAAATATGTACACTTAGGTATGAAATTATGCCGGATCCAATGGCATTGCTGCCAAGTTTACCGTTTTTCTGTTATAAAAGGATTTTTTTTAATGGAACACCCTATATTATATTACTTTTTTTAAAATCTGCGTAAAATACTAAATACTTTTTATTAAAGTAAACTGTTTTTGCGAAATAAGGGTCTAATGTCCATAATTTAATGTACTACCTTTTATTAAAATACCTGCACACAAAAGGTTACCTGATATGTTTGATAATGTCAGTTTTGTTGATTTACAAAAATGGATCGTTTAACTGAAACCTAAAAGATTGAAATTTTAATTATACTGGGTTATGGAGATAAAATGCAAAAACTGCAAAATGTTTGTAACAGTTTTAATGACAAATATCCTAAGACAAATTCAATAACTGAATCTGTAAGTTAAATTATTTTTACGTACAGATTACAGCATTATTTACACCCTGCATGCAATTTTTTTAAAATAAATTATATTTTGATTGTAAATATGCATTTTCTAAAAATGTAAAAAAATAAATGCATTTATGGGTTTAAATAGAAACAGATTATTTTCTTATAGGCATTCTTGTGATATACTTTCAGTTTTCACACCGCCATCGCCATAGAGGGACTAGATGATGTTTTCTTTTAGGGATTGATTATTTCAGGTTCATTTGTTGCATTTAATATAGAAATAAGCATTTGAGAGGAAGGATATTTAACATTTTGTAATTTGACCAAAAGCCATTTTCCATAAGGAGTCTGCGGTGTCCTTTATATCTCTAATATAAAGAAGAAATAGTAAGGGGCCAAGGGTAATCCCCTAAGGCACTCCATTATCATTTAATAATTCACCTGAAAACATTTATTACTTGCTTTCTAATAGCAATTCTATGCCATACCGTCTTAATTTATTTACCAACTTTTGTCGGTCTATGGTTTCAAATGCTCGTTTTAAATCGAGACAAACTGCACCAATTGCATAATTAACATCCAATAAACATTTCCAGTCATATAAAATGTTCCGAATTGCTGTTTCGCAGCTATTGCCTTTTCGATATCCTGACTGGTTTGGTATCAAAATATCATTTAAATTTATATAATTTAACAACTGATTATACGCAACTCTCTCCAGAATCTTATCAATAGTTACCAACATATTTATTGGCCTAAAACTTTCGGCCTTAACTGGACCTTTACATTTCTTGATTGGAATAACTCTAGATATCTTTAGAGCAGATGGCACTTTATCAATCTCCAAGGACGAGTGTATTAAATGAAGCAAGGGTGTTTGAATACTAAAATAAATATTTTTTATGAGTACATGTTTTGTCATTTGGACTTTCTTTATTTGGTAGTAAAAACACAGTGCCCGCAATTCTTCAAAATTGATCAGGCGAAACGAGGACAACGTGTTTATTGGGGGGTTTATATTTATGGCTGGCTCTCCTCCTGAATTAGTTTTATCTATATTAGTTTTAATATCGTTTATACTCTCTACTAAATACTCATTTAGGTTTTCTGCAATGTCCTTTGATTTTTTTGCCATCAATTTTTTCAATACTCTGACATTTTTTTAGATTAATGTTGGTCAAATCAAATTTATTATAATATTTTTTCTTCTCCTCCCTAATTACTGCCATAACTTTGTTTCTAAGTTTTTACTATTCTTCTTTATTTGTTTCCAATTTATTTGCCTTGAAACTATTGTCCCTATCTTCAATTGCATTTTTAATTTTGTTTTTATACCATTCTTTATACTGCGCTTTTATCAATTTTTCTTCTCTTGATGCAATTTGATTTAGAACACTTATTATATTGTGGTTTTTAACAATGTAACACAAAAATTAATGGGTTAGAGATTCAATATAAAGGACAAAATGGTGGTCTAATAAATATGGCTGCTTACTACAGTGGCTAATAATATACGTTTTTATGTCCACTAGTTTATATAAACTATAAATTGTTTTAAAATATATTATAGATTGATTATAAATATGCATTTCCTGAAAATATAAAAAAATTTAATAGTTATCGTAAGAGATGGTTTCCACCTAAAACTATCACTGTACCATTCAATGTAAAATACAGGGTGATAACTAATTAATACCACAAAAAAATTAAACAAATTAAAGAGTTACTCACCCTGTGGTTCTGGAATGGTTATATTGACATCATCGTTAATTTCCTCATAAATACCACCATACTGATCCAGCGAAGGTCTCGAGGGAAGCTCAGGGGGCGGCATGCTTGGCGGCGCAGTCGAAGGTATCCCATTACTGCAAGGAGCTACAGTAGGACCTGGCGGTAAAATGGGCGTTGAAGTATACGGCGGCGGCAAATTGGGTGGGGCGGAACTTGGAGTCAGAATGGGAGGGGCGGAAACAGGCGACTGGTTAGGATGAAGAGGCGGTGGTGGAGCCGGTTTCAAAGGTATACTAATTACTCCTGCCCTTGGTGGAGGCTTTTTGGCCGGTGAAGCTGACGGAGCAGCCTTCACAGCAGGTGGGGGCGGTCGGCTTGGAGGAGATGGCCGCGCTGGTATCACACCTTTTTGTTGTACCTCAGGAATCCCAAGACCTGCAAATGATTTCCAAATTAATATTTTTTATTATGTTAATAAATAAGTTGCTCACAATTATAATCCGATTGATTTGGGGTGGAGTATAAAGGAATTGTATTGCTGGAACATAGTCCAATTTCTTCTTTGGCTTTTTCTACCCAATCCGGAGTCTTCAGTGATAAAGTAAGTTCATAGTCTTGAATCTAAAATACACAATATCATTGACGATTTATAATAAAGAATATAACAATAACATCACAATCTCACCCGAATCGATCCATTTGTTTTCTTCATAGCCTCTAATACGGACTGTCCTTCTCGGAACGTAATCCACATTGTATCGGCAACAAATCGAACTAAAATGGTTTCCCCAAATTGTCCAAACTCTTCTAGTAAAATCATCATCATGTTATCGTCAAAAATAGCGCCATCTTCATCGTCAGCAACATCTAAAAGAAATTAAATAATATAACACAAAATCACAACAAATTATCCTCGAAAGTGTCCCATTATTACCTTCACAATGAACTATAATGGTAGCATCAGGAGGGCCCATGTCCTTTATAACTTCATAGAAAACCTCCTGCCTTTTTTCGACATCTAGAGTCCTACATTCAATGTCTACAATTGCCACCACAGGTCTATGGTCGCTCTGTTTTAACTCGGCTCGGCCATAGTGGATTAAATGACCAGCCGTCCAATTGTCCCCTGTGCCATTAGTTTCTGAAGAGTGTTTCCTTCTTTTCCAAAGGACTCTATCGGTCCAGGCTGGGGCACGAGATTTTTCGCTGGTATCATAGTCGTCACTGAAGAGGTCATACTTATAAGTGGGCGCGAATTTTATTTGTCCTTCGATGAAATTTTTAAATACGTTGCCTTCTTCTTGCTGTTTCTGTTGAAAGATATGTATCAATATTTTAACAGTAAAATATACAAGGTGAAAGAAAAATGACTACAATTAAACTGGTCAACACTCGAAGCGTCCACCCTCGGTTTATCGCATTTTCAAAGTTGTCTATCTTAAAAAGTATCATGCGGAATTTGATGAAGTTGAAATTTTTGGAATGACTGATTAACTGACATTCGATTTAGGTGAAGTACCACATGGCACAAAATGAAGTAATGTAAAATGACCTACAATGTTTGATGATCCCATTTTAACAAAAAAAAATCGATTAGAGTCTTTATTTAATTTATTTTCCAGAAAAAGGAAATTTTTGCTAGTTTGAAATTTTTTAAACACGACCTTTTATTTGTTCTGTTGACTATCCGATCTAATTGTTCTTAAGTTTGCCATACAACCACAGGTTTCCACATAAAATATACACGTTTACGTTTTACAGGATGTCCTCAAAATTTGCGGACAGCTATTGAAAGCAAAATTTTCCTTTTTTCTATATAATTCTGCCGAACTCCATTTTTAACAATGTATATCACTAAAGTAAGAAAATGGATGGTGTACAATAGAAATCTTAAAAATGAATTAAGGTGAAGTGGGGAAAATGTGATATAGTTTTTGAATAGTTCACATAAAAAAGTAAAAAACTTGCACTTTTAACTGAACAAAAAAAAAAATTGTCAATGCTTTAAAAACACTTCTCAATACATTCTAGAAGTAACATTCAATTAGCTTCTATTTGAAAAATTGTATACAATTTATTTTAAAACGATATCGTCACATTTACCCCGAAGTTTGGGGCAAATGTAATAATGGTGTCTATCTCTCTATAAATAAGTTAGATGAAATTGAATGGGACTAATGTATAATATTTGTAGTATTTTCATTATTTCGCTGTTTACAGAATTAAATTCGGTCAATCAAGCAAAAAGTTATAAACTTTATTTAGTACAAACTCAGTACAAGCTAAAACTTAAACTAAAGAAAAAAAATTATTCCTGATTAGAACAAAACGATAAATGGGATGTAGATATACAAACAGGATGGCATAAGGGGTACCGTGTTGAAAATGTTTAAAAGCTACCTTTCAGACACGGTGCAACATGTCAGAGTGAATGGTACTCTCAGTGATCCATTAAAAATACAAATTGGTGTTCCACAATGAACAATTTTAGGACCTATACTGTTTATAACTTATCTTAACTCTCTCCTAAACTTAGAAATAAATGGTAAACAAATATCATATGCAGATGATACTGTCCTTCTTTTTACGGCTGATTATTGGAATGAGACTAAAACAAAGGCTATTAAGGATTTTAAAAAAGTAAAGCATTGGCTCGATTCATTTAAACTTTCCTGGAATATTGCAAAAACCAATAACATAGCTTTTTCAATCACAAACTCAAACAGACCTTCTTTTAATAACATCGATATAAATGAAAACATAAAAATAAATGAAGTTGACAAAATAAAGTATTTAGGGGTCATAATTGACCAACATTTGAAATATACAGCCCATATAGAATATCTGACTATTAAAATACGTAAATTAATACACAAATTTTATTTTCTAAGAGAATTTTTAACAACTAAATTATTATAAATTTATATTTCCTTAATAGAATATCTCCTTAGGTATGGCTTGATTGTTTGGGGTAGCGCTTACAAACGTAACTTGCACCCGGTCCAGACAATACAGAATTACATTAAGATAATTTTTCGTAAGAACAAGCGTTTTCCAGCTGTACACTGAAGAAGTTATTGGTCTTAACACATTATATATAATTGCGTGTTGCACGTTTCTACAAAAAAATATTACATTGCAAAATTTTATTAGCCATTCTCACTTTACCCGACAAAATGAAAGTAGACATTTAAATATTCCCATTAATCACAAACATATAAATTTACGTTTTATAAATTACTTGGGACCTAAATTCTATAACATTTTACTTACAAACATAAGAGAAACCGAGAGGATTACAAATTGTATTAAACTTACTAGAGAACATATTTTTAAAAATTTGGCACATTTTGACAGTTTTCTAAAATGAAAATTATATTTTTATGTTTCCACTTATTTTGAATTAAATAGTTATCCAAAACTTTGTGATTTTGAACAGGATGGATCTTTTTCTATAAAAATTAGCTTCCCTTTCCTACATGTGGTATTCCTTGATACACAATATGTATGTATTTGTATGGTGTTTGTTTTGGTGGTATTGTTGTCTGGTACTCCAAAATTGAATGTTGTCTCTGAATATAAATTTGTTTTTGTCTTAATTAGTACATGTAGAATAAATATTGTAATTAAGTATATTTTGTAAATTGTATTTTCTAAGTGCATACGGATGTTTCTACATCTAGGCACTAATCTTGCTTTAGGTTGTCTTATTATTATTGCAATATGTATTTTTCTGTCCACTAATATTGAATAAATGAAAATATATATTAAAAAAAAAAAAAAAAAAAAAAACATAAGAAGCTATGTTATAGCCTTCAAATGACACTGAAAATATAAAACCACTGCGTCTATTAATAGCTGGTTCTGGCAAAACCATAACAATATCACTTAGCCCTACAGTGTCCGTATCCTCCACTATTGGCCATGAAAATATGTTTTATGAAAATTTCGTGAACTTAACTACCCAACCATCATCACTTGCCTCGGACACTATTCCAACGAAATGCTTTTCTACCTTCTTGGTGCAGTATCTAAAGAGCACCCAAGAATTTGGGGCCACAGTTTGGTCAACTTCTTCATGTTGTTTTTATGAGCATCCTCAAATTCTTCCCAAAACTCTCCAGAATTGACGGAATCTACATAAGCGACAGAATCAGTTTCCATATCTTCACTACTGGAGGAAATTGATCTTTTTTTGTAATTCTCTTAGCTGGTTTAAATTTTCCTGTTTCTTTTGGTTTTTTAATTTTTTTTCTGTTCTTTTCTAAGTCGTTCTAAGGCTTCTTCTGAAGTTAATACTTCTGCACCGGGACATACTCTTGATTTTTTTTGTTTCTCTGGTTTAGGTGCTTGACGAACTGCGGACAATAACAAACTCTCGAATGATGTACTAACACTGGATTCTTTTTTCAGCATTTCTTTCGATGTAGAAGCCACTGCAGTGCCATCTCTTAGGGAATTTCCATCAACAGCTGTAATATTTATTGCCAGCGTGGCTTCTTCGATGTGTAAATTACTCTTAAGATCATTTCATCTTTTTAGAGCTTCTGGTGGGAAAACTTCTGATATAACATTTTTATTAAGAGACCAAATTCCATCTTTCCGGAATCCACCCTTTATAACCTCAGTTGACAGAGTTGTCCAGGTCTCACAGAGAAACTTTGAAAATATTTTCTTTGGTAGTTTCCACATGCTGACGTTGCCAAGATATTAACTTCTCATTCCATTTTAGTTTGAAGGGCTGAAAGACCGAAAGTTCTAAAGGTTGAAGTAGGTGGCTATTTTTATTTCTTTATTTTATTTATTTAATAATAATCATCATATCAAACATTAAATGCTTACATGCGTCAAGTGGTACAAAGAAGTTAGAAGTTACATTTTACATGGTGACTTAAAAGCAGATAATGTTAAAATACATATACACAATATAAAGTACTACACAGACAGATATTATTGCACATTATGTAAAAAAATAACAAATTTAACACATAACAACACCTTAAATCTTTAAAATAGAACTTTACACAAATACAGAAATTGAGAAGGCGATTGAGTTTATTTGACATTTAACTTTTTCAACTTTCATTTTTTAACCATTTAAACTGTCTAGCGATTCCAGAAACTCATTGATGCTATAAAAAGCAGCCTTAATCAAGCAGGAAACTATAGTCTTTTTAAATGGCTTAAATTCCAGATTTCTAATCTCCAGAGGTATCTTGTTAAAAAATTTAACTGCATAGTAGTCTGGACCTCCCTTCCCCGAGTCCTAAAGTCATGAATCTCGTCATTGGTCAGGTACTTGGATTTATTCTGATACACATAAAAGATGCTTTGCATTATAAATACACAGGGAAATGTCAAGACACCCAGTCTAGTAAAGGCATCCCGACAGTCTTCCCTGTATCCTAGACCGGCGAGAATGCGTATAGGCAATCACTGCATAGGCCAGGTGTGAGTGACACAAGGCGAAATAAGCAGTTCTAAGCACCTCAGCAGAGACAACCCACGTAAGACTGCGAAGGAAAAACATACTGCTACTAAGTTTCCCTGCAACAGCATCCGTATGCTGGCCCCAGTTCAATTCAGAGTCCAAATAAACTCCTTGGAATTTAACAGAGCTCACAATGCGAAAAGGTGTTTCCCCCATTCTGCCCAAGGAAAAGATCATATAGTTGGTCTTATCTTTGTTTAATATTAAACCAATGCTTTGAAACCATCGCTCCACCTCCAACTGCAGCGTGCAAGTCCTGTCAACCGCGCTCTCAAAGCTATTATCAATGATCGAGGCAGTCGTGTCATCAGCAAACAAAACATAACGCCCCACGTGATTTTATAGGGGAAGATTATTTAAAAAAATTAAAAAAAAGTAAGGGCCCCAGTATTGAACCCTGGGGTACCCCCATATTTGCTTGCCGATGTCACGCCACCACTGTTTACCACTTGAGTACGGTTACTTAGATCTGATTTAATTAGGTTAGCTGATTTTTCTCCAAATCCATATAGTATAGGATATGGCAGAGGCATAATTTGCACTATAAAACGAATCAGATTTAAAGGTGACCAGATCTAAGAGTTTTAATATTGTTATATTGTTTGTGCGGGGGGTAGTTTTAATACTGACATTTGTTTTCAATGACTGCTGCAACTTATACGGGTTGAATGACCAATGTATCTAATTAAAGCGGGACGTGCTGGACCAAGTGCTGGAATCAAGGACTTTAGGAAATAATTTGTAAAGATCTCACTTTCCATCCAGCCTTTTTTGATGGCAGCATAAACGGTGCCAGGAAAATTTGCGTTGGGAGCAGCATATTACTGGTTCCACACATGTTTACCCTTAAAATATCATTAGCAGTGGAGCTTAACCGCCCTCTGCATTACACATCAGGAGAATAGTTGTTTTCTTTACCACGGGAACTTATTGTTCTCGAAGATGCTTTGCTAACTGCACCGACTACTATAGATTTTCTCGGGTCTATACTTAGACTGCTTTCATCCAAGTTCCATATGTTTTGAGGCTTGTCAAGAAGTTGAAGTTCTGTCATAGTTTTTTCCAATAATTCAAACTCAAACTCAAAATAATTTATTATCGAAGAAATGCGATTTCCATTGACAAAGCATACTACAAAATAATATAAAGTCTAATAGTATACAAAAAAATCTTAAAACATTAACAAGCTAAACAATATAAAATACAAACATAGTAAATACAAGTATGTGCAAAACAATACAGCTGAAAAAAGAACATAAGATATTAATATTTACAAACAGACAGATTTGGCAATAGGGTATCATAAAATTCGCCAAGGTTATAGTAGGCTTTGCCTAACAATACTTTTTTAAGACTTCTTTTAAATTGTTTTAATGACCCAATTGTTCTAAAGCTATTTGGCAAGTGGTTAAAAAGCTTTCTGCCCTCATAAATCAAAGAATTCTTAATTAAGGAATAGACATGCTGTTTCGAGGATAAATAAAGAGCTAAGAGTTAGGATTTTTGTGACAGAAAATGAAGACTGCAGGATTCTCTTAGACCCACACCAGTAATAAAGCGAGCAGCTTTCTTCTGCAGCACAAACAAGATGTTTAACAGATATTGACTACTAAAACCCCAGAATGGAATCCTATATCTGAGGTGCGATTCAAATAAGGCAAAGTAAATGGTACGCGCCACTGCCATTCCATTTCTTGCAATTCTGATTGCAAAGCAGCCAGAAGAGAGTTTCTTGCTCAAATTTAAAATGTGATCCTCGAAACGTACATTTTTATCAACAAAAACCCCTAAAAACCTTGTCACATGGCTGTCAAGGATTGTAACACTGTCCAAATGCAAGTTCCGCATGTCACACCTAAAACCAACAACATTAGTCTTCGTCAAGTTGAAGGAAAGTCGGTTTGAATCACACCACCCTTTAACCTCCAGCAAGTCGTGAGTCATCTCTTTATTATGCCAAACAATCGAGGTGTCGTCCGCAAATAAGGAAAATTTTCCTGATATGTTAACTTTCACAAGATCATTAATATAAATCAAGAACAAGAGAGGACCCAAAACAGACCCTTGCGGAAGATCGCCTTTCGGAAGTAGTTACAGATTGGCTTCGACCTGCAAGCTTTCTTGTTTTTTATACTAAGAAGAGTCTCTCTCTCTCTCTCCTGGTTACGTGTGGGGAAAAAATAAAAAGAACCAGGCACAGATAAATCTTTCAAATAAGAAAGAGGATCAACTCCCACAGCCAAATTCTGGACAAATTTTCCTGCAATACTGCAATAAAAACTGTTTAATGTATCTGGATCAATGTCACTATAAGAACCAGACCTACCAGATTTGTTTTGCAATTCGTTAATAATGCACCAACTTTCTTTCTGTCTGTTCTTAGCACATGAAAGTCGGTTTTCATAATAATAATTTTTTGCAGCATTTACTAGTCTACGGTAAATCCTACGATATCTATTACAATACGAAATAAAACCTAAATTATCAGAATATTTTTTAATATAGTTAAGACAACGAAGATTAGCTGCAGATATTTGCAATCCTTTAGTCAGCCATAGTTTTCGTTTCTTTTTCTTATATTATAATAACAATAAATTATGAATGGGTTTAACGCTTTTTTCCTATACGATATTCCACATTTTTGGGGAATCTTGAGGCTCAGATTATGGCGTTTCTTCAAGATAAGAAATCAATCCTCGCCAGGGACTTGTCTTAATATTGTTTTCCGTTACAAACTTGCCAACTAATTCACATACTTCTTTCCTAGATAAACCAAAGCCCCTTCTCTAGGGTCTTCAAGCCATTAGCTAACTCAAGTTCTTCTGCGAGTGAAGCACAAATTGGACGTCCTTTATTGTCTTGTTTGTTTCCCCGGATACCTTTAACAGGACTGTAAAGTGTCACATAAGGTATTTTAAATTGTTTAATAGCCCCATATATTATGAGTCGCCCAGCATTCACTTCATTTCTTGCCAAAGTTAAATCTGCCTTCTCATATTTAATATCAGCTACATATCTTTTCTTGATATAAGTTTGCACCATGATGTATCTGAAACAATGGGGTAAATGTGTTACATATGTCACAATTTCCCCAAAGTCATGTTTCACATTTGTCCCAAGAGGCAATTTTTCACAGGGGGAAATACTAACACAGACTTACCTCAACAAATATTAATTTCACATAAAAATTGCTAAACACGTGTAGACTTGAAAGTTAGGTTATATGTTATGATAAGTCGTTAATGCGCCGCCTGCCCTGACACTGGCTGAAATGGGGGCGGTTCTACTGAGGCGCTTATTTGTATGCAAGCGTATAAGCTTCTACGGTAGATTGCGATACTTGTTTTAGACTTACGTTTAACTTATGAACCAGTCTCACATTTGCCCCATTATCACATTTACCCCACCCCGCCATATTTAAAAAATACAATAAAAGCTTAAACAAACACATACATTTCAAATCACAGAGCGCATTCAAATCAACTTGGAGTCCCACTGCATCCTCCAGCCGTCTAATCGTTGTGTAAAGATTTAAGTCGTTTGTAAAAATCAAAAAATTTGAATGGCATAAAATATCAGCTATATCATTGACGAACAAAATGAACAGGAGATGGGCAAAGTGAGACCCCTAGGGAACGCCAGACAAAACATTAATGACAGTTGACACTAATTCTCACAGCCTGTACCCTCCCAATAAGGAAGCTTTCCAAAGACTCCAAAAGTTCCAGAAGATTTTTGAAGTTTACCCTGTCAAAAGCCTTGAAGAAGTTAGTGTAGATTGCATCCACCTATCTCCCCTCCCCAAGGCATCTAACAACGCAATTTAATAAGTTGATAAGTTTTCAGTAGTAGACCTACCCTTACAGAAACCAAACTGAGCTTAACTAACAAAACCCCTGCAATGCCAGCTAAGCTAGTCAAAAACGAGACTGTCAAATAATTTAGCCATGCCTACTTTATACACGCTCCTCTGTAGTTGCTAGAATTTTCCACATTACCATATTTGTGAATAGGAATTATAAAACTATGCTTCCATATGGTGGTAAAGACACAAGTTACTAGTCATTTCTTAAAGATAAACTTTTTTGTAATAATAAAAAAACAATTTTAAAAAATATATTTGGGATCTGATCCGGCCCACAACTAGACTTACACGGTAAGCTCGGGATCTTACTAAAAACGTCAGCAATTGAGAAAGAAATCAACACTATATCTCTTGTATAATCAAAATGGAAGGCCAACAAAATCTGAATTATCATATCAACGAAAAAATGCTTGGCAAATAAATTTACTATTTTTTCACCAACTTGCGCCTTTTCTACTCCAAAGCAAATACTATTAGGTAAGTTATTGGAGTGCCTTTTATTATTGATATATTTCCAGAAATATCTTGGATTGTTCATGAAAAACACATCAACTCTATTCAAACGTGCGCTGTGATATTCCCTCAATACATTCTTACATGCAGCACGCAAACTGGAAAAAGCATCATAATCAAATTGACACCTAGACTACATAAATTTGCTGTGCGCAATTTTTTTACTGTAAACAAGATCTTTTAGCTCCTTAGGTTTAAATAAAAATCACATCTTCACCAAACGAAACACTAAAATAACAATAAAGGAAAACAAAAGAAATACAGTGAGCGAATAAACGCTGAATAGATTCCAGAGGAATAGCTTCCCATATATGCCTTTGACATATATGGAAAGACATTCTCTAAATCCTCCACATTTATGATCTCATTGTTACGCTGCCTTAACAGCAATTTCATTCTACTCCAGATATACTCAATTGGATTTAGATCTGGAGACCTGACAGGCCATTCCATTCTGTCAAAAATTAAAAGGTTTAGTAAAATTGAACTTCGTGCCATTAAGATCCCCGAGAACTACATTTTTTTTATAAAGATATTTTTATTTATTTATTTTTATTTATTTATTTGTATCAACAGCATACTGCCAATTACAGATACTTTTCTAAATTAACATAGCTAGCCTATCAACTACCTTAATATTACCTAAAACTAAATTATTAAACTAAGTAACAATATTATATTATTTGCCTAAACAAATTTTATTTTTATCTGTTTTCTAAATTTGGAATGACAATTAAGGGATCTATCAGTCCGCAGTATTTATTAAAGTTCAAACACATCCTTACTAGTGGGGAGTTCCTATATGTATTAGTTTTTACTGCTCTTATATAAAATAGATCTGTAGACCTAGTATTGGATAACCCTAATCGAAAAGTTAAAAGGCCCAAAAATTCTGAATTGATAACTTTGTTATTCAAAAGTTTATATAAAAATATTAGACTGGCCTCCTTTCTTAAGAACTGGAGGCTAGGAAAATTAAACATATTGCGTAATACAACCTGATCGAATCCCCTTTAAGGATACTCAGAAAACATTTTATAATGTAAGAACTTCAAAAATTTTCTCTGTATCAATTCTAAAGCATTAATTTTATTTGAATAGTGCGGAGAAGTTTTGACACAACTAGTGATCTATAGAAAGATTTTATTGTTTCAATATTTGCAGCTTCTTACCAAACTTGTTACAGAAATAAAGAAGAAAACTGACCAAATTGCTGCTCTAAATAAAGAGATAATACATTTTCGGGAAGGCAATAAAAGCCTAAAAAATGAAATTAAAGTATTACATATAGACTATAATTCTTTAAAGCAGCAATTGGACGACCTCACTAAATTGAATGGGGACATGATAAACACTATCCGAACGTTAGAAATGGATAATAACATATACACCAGGGAGCTGTTTCAACTGAGAGAGGAATTAAATTCTAAAGCACAAGATAAGGAAAAGGACCTCAATAAACAGGATGGTTGTTCAGGCAAGCAGAAGTGGGTACATAAACCCCAACTTGTAGTTCTTGGTGACAAGTGTAGTATAAAGGGTTGCGCTAATCTCTTAAAAAATTACACTAACAAAAAATATGATATTAATGCTCAGTATAAGAGAAACATTTTATTTAGCGATTTAGTGTCACAATCCTTAGATTATAGTGCAAAAATGAACAAAAATGATTACCTTATTATGTTTGTAGGCTGTGAAAATGCCCTTTTATAAAGGAATTGCTATTACAGACAATGAAATAAAAAAGTTGCTGACAGTGTTAGAAAATACAAATTTAGTTATAACAGGTTCTTCATTTGCTTATGAACGTAGGGTTTTAAATAATCTTATTCATGATATTAATGCCGCTATTCATGATTGTGTGCTTAAGGATAGTAATAATTCATGAAAGATCAACATTCGGCGATCCATCATACAGCAGTAAAAAACTTATTTGCAAATTCTTATCTAAGCACATTTTTTGTTTAAATTCAGAAAGTGACAACTTGGCCCCTGCTGAAATTAAAAATAAAAATGCAAATGAACCCAATATAGTGGACAATAATGCTTTTTTAGAATAAACAATACATTTATGCTCGAATGACAAAATATTCTGCTACATTGATTGACTACATGTGCTCCAACATGCAAAACGATGCTGTTACTTGTTCTGTGATGAATGCTGGTCTTTCAGACCACGAAGCCGTATTCTGTGAATTTGGGATTACCACAAAATCTAAGCACAGTAATAAGAAACAGCTAAAACGGCTTTTTACTAAGCGAAATTATGATAGGTTTTCCCAGTTATGCTTAACCGTTCAATGGAATAATATATTTAATTCTGAAAATCCTCTGGAACAATTTTACCGTTTACTTTGTAATGTGTTTAATGAAGCGTTTCCACTCACAATGTTTAAAAACCGTAAAAGGAAATGTTGGTTTACATCGGGTCTAAAGGTGTCTGCCCAGAATATGCGTTCCTTACATACTTTAAGAAAATTTTTGTTTGGTAGTACTGGTTTCATGGATTCTTGCAAAAAATACCGTTCTATATACAGATCAACTATCAACTTGGCAAAAAAGATATATTTCTCGAAAAAAATTGAAAAATCCCATAACAGGCAAAAGGAATGTTGGAGAGTTGTTAATGACTTAACAGGCAGAAGCAGTGCTGCTGTGGAATATAATATTAATGCAGACCTTTTATTGCACCATAGCTGAAAAATTAGTCCAAAATATATACCAAAGAGGTGATCCATTAGAATATCTTAAACACAGTGTCATAAATGACACCTTCTATATATTACCAACTAATCCCGAAGAATTGATTGAAATTTTTAAGGATATTAAAAATGTCAAAGCTTCTGGTTGGGAAAATATTACTGTAAGAGTACTGCTGAGGCTTCCATATTATACATTAATTACGTTAGCAGAAGCTATTAATGGGTCATTCTGATGTGGAGAATTTCCATCGGAACTAAAATTTGCCACAGTTGTTCCAATTTTTAAGGGGGGTGAAACTGATTCTCCGTCCAATTTTAGACCGATTTCTCTGTTACCCACCTTGTCTAAAGTTATAGAGAAACTCATGAAAAAGAGGATGCTATTCTTTTTAAAAAAACATAATATTCTCAACATACAACAATCTGGGTTTCAATCATCGTTGTCTACAGATGATGCTATATTCAATTTTCTGGAGGCGTTGTATGGACGTTTGAATGACGGAGAGGTTGCTACTGCGGTATTCTGTGATCTAACTAAGGCTTTTGGTTGTGTTGATCATGGAGTATTGCTCAGAAAGCTTGAAGTTTATGGATTTAGGGGGAGGACCTATGGTTGGTTTCGTTCCTACTTGGCTGACCGGTGTCAGATTGTAAGTGTTAATAATGACCAGTCTAACAGGTTAAACATTTCTGCCGGTGTTCCGCAAGTGTAGGTTTTAGGCCCATTGCTTTTTCTGTTATATGTAAACGATCTGCCATTAATCGATATCCAGGGTTCATTCACAATGTTTGCAGACACAACTGTCTTATGGCACCACCGTGATCCCAACCAGTTGGAGCAAATTGTTAGAAGGGATTTGGATCAAATAAAAGACTAGTGTAATTCAAATTCACTTACATTGAACATAACAAAGACAAACATTATATCTTTCAAATGCCCAATAGATGGTGTCAAAAAGATCGAACAACCAATAGGTATCTTAAATGTTAACAAGTTCTTGGGTCTCTATATTGATAATAAGCTCAAATTTGAAAAACATATTTTAAATGTGAACTCCAAAATCGCAAAAGTTTGCTATGCGCTTAAAATTGTTTCGCGGGAGTTAGATATATCAGTAGCAAAGACTGTATATCATGTCTTGATAGAGTCCCATTTGCGCTATGGATATTGCTGCCCTAACTATCTGCTAAACTCTACATTTGTTTTACAAAAAAGAGCTATCAGATATACGTCTAAAGCTGGAACTCGAGATTCCTGCAGGCCTTTGTTTAAGTCCTTGAAAATATTGTAGATTACCTATCCCTTCATCAAACTTAATAAAAAAATCCTTTATTTTCAATGGAAGAAAAATGTTTAATAAACTTCTTGCTAATTTAAGGAAAATTTCTTGTAAAGAAAATTTAGAAAGGATGTTAAAAAACTTTTAATTGGGAAAGCCTATTATACAATTGACGAATATTTTACAGACATATTTTAACTTTACTTTCTTTTTATTTTATTAAATATTGTTGTGTGTATGCTTACTTTTTAATTTGAATGTGTTATTTGTCTCAATTCCATTATTGTTTTTTTTTACAGCGCGTGTTTTTATAATACATTAACTTTTAAGCTTTTTATTATAATCAAAAAATGTTTTATTGTAATTTTCAAGTTTTTAGTTCAATTTTGTAAATACTGTGTTCTATAAATAGGGCAAGGAAGTTCATACCTTTTTATATTTTTATTCTGATTTATCTTTGTTTGCTTAGCTTTGTCAATGATTTTGTATTCACAGAATAAAACTTTTTTTGACTTTGACTTTGACTTATAATAAATATCAAAATTTTCAGAGAATTTGAACTGACATTATCGATATGGATATTAAAATTTAGTTTTTGGTCAAAATACACACCCAAGTTTTTTGCTGATGTTTTCCTTGTTAAAAGGGTGTTGTTTATATGATAATCAAAAATGTTTTGCTTTTTAAGACTAAATGTCATTACAGCACACTTAATAGTATTTATTTTTAACCAGCGCACAACCGCATTTAGATCCTCTTGTAGATGAGCTGCGTCATTCTGGCTTTTAATACTATAAAACAGTTTATAGTCGTCTGCAAAGATAAGCCCCCAAGAAAAAGTGGTGCTTTTTCCTATGTTATTAATTACTAAAAGGTACAATATGGGACCTAAGTTGGACCTTTGAGGTACTTCGGAACTTGGGCTATAACAATATGATGAACAGTGTTTTAGTTCCACAAAAACGCTTCTATTACTCAGATATGAAATAAGTAATGCAACTAAATTTTGGTCAACTAGCAAATCCTGAAGAGCTCTCAAAACTTCACGAAATTCAACCCTGTCAAATGCTTTTTCTAAATCGGTATATATCACATCAACCTGATGTCCATTTTTCAATGATTCATGTACACTGTGTCCCAGATTGCTTGTAATCACAGGGTTTCTCGGTAACCAGCAGAGATAGAACTTTGCGGTTTTCGCGACTCTTGCGCGAATTTTTCGAGAAACTTTGAATGCCGCAAACAGAATTGTGCCAGATTGTTTCGTTCCCGAGATACAGAGTGAAATAGAAATTTTGCGCTTTTGAGGGTGGTATCATATTTCGGACACCCTGTCAGATAAAGAAAAGGTAAAAACTGCTATGGATAGATATTTTTACGTAGAGTCCAGTGCTGTAGTCGAATTTTTTTTAGACAAACCGTTTTTGAGATATAGCCCAAACTTAGTATTTTTTAAACGGGACACCCTGTATTTTTTGGTTCCAAAAAATTTGCCTTTTTTTTCTCGTTAAAATGATGTATCACACTATGCACTTTTGACGTAAACTAAGCCTTATAAACGCAATATTAAAAGAAAAACGTAAGTTGGCCATGGAAATATGGCATGGAAACAAATATCAAAACTATTTGTTTCTTAAATATATCAAATATTGCCGTGTTTATCCTCTTATCATACGAGTTACCAATAATTCTAACAGGTAAATTAATAGATATTAAGAAGAAATGAATAATTTTGAAAATAGTCATAAGTATGATATGGTTTGTTTTATTGAATGTCATGAAAACAGTGATCAAGCATCTGATTTATATTTTAACAGGTAAGCACCAAGCGCTTAAATTATTATGAACCTCCTTTCAAAATTTTTTTTCAATTCCACTTTGAGTTATGGACTATTTCCAAAAGCTTTTTTTATATCGTAGATATCCAGAAAGGCCTCAGCCACACAAGGCAATTTTTCGCCGAATTAAATTAAATTTAATTAATGATGGATCATTTTCAAAGCACAGGGCTAAAACATATAATAAACGAAATCACGAGAACAATGAGATTGTTGTATTAACAAGTATTCAGGCCAATCACGCGAATTCATGTAGGCATATTCAGAAAACAGTGGGGGTGTCAAAATCACAAACGCAAAGGATATTAAGAAAACATAAATATAAGCCTTATAAAGTAAATGTAGTACAACAATTGCATCCTGGAGATGCAGAAAGGCGTCTAAATTTTTGTAACTGGTATCTTCAAAAAACCCAAAATGACCCTGACTTCGGTAGCAAGGTTATATGGTCCGACGAAGCCTATATAAGTTGTAGTGGTATTTTTAACAGGCATAATAATAGGCACTGGTATACGGAAAACCAATTTTTAACAAGAGAACGTCAGCAGCAAGGAAGGTTTGGGTTTAGCGTCGCTTGCTTTATATTGGGAACAAAGATTACATTCCATATTTACAATAATAATTTAACAGCAGATAGATATCTAGCAATTTTAAATCAAATACTACCGGATTTATTGGATAACTTGCCGCTAGCAAATCTGCACAATATTTACTTTCAGCAGGACGGTGTTCCTGCCCACAATGCGCAAATTATAAGGCCATTTCTATTTGAAAATTTTCACGATCGCTGGATTGGTACAAATGGACCAGTAAGGTGGCCTGCTAGGTCGCCAGACCTCTCAATATTAGATTTTTTCGTTTGGTCTTACTTAAAAAACAAAATTTACCTGACTCCAGTCAATACGATGGAGCAGCTGCAAAATGCAACCATTCAGGCATTTAGATCATTGGAAGATAGACCTATAATAATGATGAATGCTCTAAGAAGAATTCGCACTGTGTGCCAATTATGTGTTCGTGAGGGGGGCGGCCATTTTGAACAGTTTTTCTAGTTATGTAGAATTTGTTTAGTATTGTGATTAAGTTTATCAAGATTATTAAGTTTATTTATTTCATAGTAAAAAAATGGTTATTAATTTTTTATGTTGTTTAATTTTGCTTCTGGACACTTAATATCTACCCATATTTCCATGGCCAACTTACGTTTTTCTTTTAATATAGCGTTTATAAGGTTTAGTTTACGTCAAAAGTGCATAGTGTGATACATCATTTTAAAGAGAAAAAAAAGGCGAATTTTTTGGAATAAAAAATACAGGGTGTCCCATTTAAAAAATATTAAGTTTGGGCTATATCTCAAAAACGGATTGTCTAAAAATTTGTGCGACTACAACACTGGACTTTACGTAAAAATATCTATCCATAGCAGTTTTTACCTTTTCTCTATCTGATAGGGTTTCCGAAATATGATACCACCCCCAAAAGCGCAAAATCTCTATTTCACCCTGTATCTTGGAAACGAAACGATGTGGCACAATTCTGTTTGCGGCATTCAAAGTTTCTCGAAAAAATGACACAGGGTCGCGAAAACCGCAAAGTTATATCTGTGCTGGTTTCCGAGAAACCCTGTGATTACAAGCAATCTGGGACACAGTGTACATATTGTGTAAAATTCATAAGATTAGTTATAGTTGAGCACATGGCAAGCAAAGCTTGCTGTTGCACTGATAGTATATTCCTTACATTACAATATACTTTTACTATTCTTTATAATACCCCCTTTTTTCCTCTTAGTCCTCCCTCCCCCACTATACACTTCATCAAATGCAACAACAAATGTCTTGTACCAACAAAGATATTTGATATTTTCAACATTCATTAAGATTTATTTATAACCCGATATAACCTTACAAAAAAATAGATTCCCCCTAGGAGAATATGTAACTCAGGATGAGTCGAAATTGCTTTTTCTACTAATTACACTTCATACATAAAATTTCAAGACAATTATAATAAAACATTTCAAATTTATCGTGGAAACTCTTGGAAAGAAAAATATTTAAAATAGCGTAATTCCGCCATTTTGTAAAAATGTAAGTTTTTTAAAATATGCACAGACTACCTGAAAAGAAAATATATTACAATGGGTCTTCTAAACAACATAACTTTGTAAACAGTACAGAAATTACAAATCTAGTAGTCTATTTTGACTAGATTGATGACGCCTTAAAGGATGGTACTATAGTGGAGTTCTTAAAATTTTGAAGAAAAAACTTTTTTTAAAAATTTAGAGTTAATAGAAGCAGTTATATGTTAAGAGTGATTAAAATTAAAATACACTGGATCTAAAAAGGAGCATCCTATTATTGAAAGAATGAAAATATATTACTAAAAACCAAAATAAATTTACATACCCTTAGTTGATCATTTTCAAGTATAGCTTCATAATTTCCTTGTCTAACTAACTCTTTGATTTCCTCTTTGTCCATATCCACTCGATAATTAAAATCTCCACACCAAAACAAATATTCGTGGGAATTTAAGGACCGGCTCTAAAAATATATAATGTTAAAAACCATGTACAGGGTGTCCGGATTTGGTTGCAAAAGTAGAGTATCTCGCTTATTTTTAAAGATAGAACCTTGCGGTTTTTACGAACCTGAGCTAATTTTTTGTGAAACTCATGAAGCCGTAAACAAAATTTTCATAGCTTTCTTCGTTTATGAGATACAGGGTAGTCATATTTTTCATTTGAGTTGTTATTTTTTAGATATGACCCAAAGTTTTGTTTTTTTAAATGGGACACTCTGTATATTTGTCCAGAAATTGATTTGTCCTTTTAAAAGCTTCTCGAAAATATATAATAGTATGGGTATATTTTAATAAATAACAACAATAATTATAAAAATTATAAAAATGTTTATAATTATCATCCCAAATTTTGTAGTAGACCATGCAAAACAATGCTGCCTTTTATTTAAAGTCGTTAACAATATCTACATCCTAAAAATAAATCAAAATAAATATGTAATTAAATCTATTTATCAAAATATGTATTGATAATTTCGCACCAAAAAAGTACCACCTACCTAGATTTATGTAACACAAGAACAAAACAGTAATAAATTATTATGTAACAAGCCTTTCAGCAAAAATCAACTGTCGTATAAGAACTACAGTAACCAAGGAAATGAAAAGAACTGTTCAAACTGATTTCCATTTTGTTCTATGCATGCTTCGCACAATTTTCGTATTCGTTTTAAGCAAAATAACGGGATGGTTTTGTAAATAGCGAAAATTTTCTCTTATTGCATTTCCTAAATCTTGGACATTATCATAGTGGTCTTTGTAAATTCTATTTTCCAGATATCCCCATAGAAAGAAAATCTAAAATCGACAAATCTGGGGACCTAGGGGGCCATCTTATAGGTCCATTTGTTCCGATCCATTGATTGGTAAAATTATTGTCCAGAAATAATCTCGTCATTCCAGAATTGTGTACAGGAGCACTGTCCTGTTGAAAATAAATTTCGTTATTTGCGCTAGAGGAACATCGTCAAATAACTCAGGTATAGCTGCCTCTAAAATTTCTATATAGCGATTGGCTGTTAGATTTCCCTCAAATATATAAAATTTTATATGTGTTCCTTATGAAGCAGGACACATTTAGACCAAACCTGCCCTGCTGTCTTCTGGGAAATATTTGGTGTTGATTTTCCTGGGACCAGAATCTACTATTGTGCCTATTGAGTATACCAGAATTATTGAAATGTGCTTCGTCTGACCATATAACCTTCCTTTTAAAATCTCTAACCATATCGCATCTTTCTCGAAACCAATTGCAGAAGACTACCCGACGCTCTGCATCCCCTGGCTGTAAGTGCTGCACAAGCCTAAATTTGTATGGGTGGTATTTGTGCTTTTTTAGAATTTCTTGAACTCTAGTTTTTGGAATCCCTATGCTCTTTTCACTGGACCTACAAGAGTTTGTAGGGTAAGCTTCTGCATTAGCCAAAACCGTAATTTCCTCAGCCTCCCGATTTTTCTTTATTATATGTTTTCGTACGAGGTTTGATAAATGATCCGTGATTAAGTAAATTCTTTTTTATCCGATAAAAAGTGGATATATTAGGTTGCCTCCTTTCTGGATATCTAAATAAAAATTAAGCAATAGTATTTCAACATACCTAAAAATTAACTATTTACCTGTTAAAATATATCTCAGACGCAGCCTCAACATTTTCATTACTTAATATAAAACAAGCTAACATATCGTACTTTTCATAACGTTCGAAAGTTTGGTTTTCTTCCATAATAATACAAACATATTTTTACACAATAAATAAATACAAAAAACTAGCGCTATATTTTATATACGCGTACAAAATTGGGAAATGTCATTTGCTTCCAAGAAAACAAAAGAAAACGGCATCGTTTTGCATGGCCTACTGCAAAATTTGGGATGATAATTATAAAAATTAGGATTTTTGTTGTTGTTTATTAAAATAGACCCATACTATTATATATTTTTGAGAAGCTTTTAAAAGGACAAATCAATTTCTGGACAAATATACAGGGTGTCCCATTTAAAAAAACACAACTTTGGGTCATATCTAAAAAAATAACAACTCAAATGAAAAATATGACTACGCCACTGGATCCAGCGTAAAAAACTGCGTAAGCAGCAATTTTTCCCTTTGCGTTAAGTTAAAGGATAACCGAGATACGAGGGGGGTCCCAAAATGCAAAATTTTCTATTTCGCCCTGTATCTCATAAACGAAGAAGGCTATGACAATTTTGTTTACGGCTTCATGAGTTTCACAAAAAATTAGCTCAGGTTCGTGAAAACCGCAAGGTTCAATCTTTAAACATAAGCGAGATACCCTGCTTTTGCAACCAAATCCAGACACCCTGTACAGGGTTTTACACAAAAAAAAAATAGTATTTAGTTTGCAATTACAATGTGCCAAATGTCTAGTTCAAATAATAAAATAGTGAGGGGATATCATATATACATATATATATATATATATATATATATATATATATATATATATATATATATATTTATTTATGTAAATATACATGTGTATATATATATATATATATATATATATATATATATATATATATATATATATATATAAGTAATACAAAAAACAGAAGTAATTACATAAAACAATTATAAAGGAGTTAACAATAAACTAAATGTTCATAAACAATAATTGCAAGGAATTCTGTAAAAATATTCACTGTTAAATACCGAATACACGGACTTCTAGAACGCTGTGTTGCTAGATTGTTAAGATTAGTTTGAACCTCAATACGTATTAACAACAATGTTATACTGAAAGAAGTAATACATGGGCATAGAACACTGAGTCTCTGGGTAGGTAGCTTAAATATTTCAATTCACTTTTCTAATTTAATCTTTTATGGGGAAAAACCGAAGGCCGGATAACACTCGTAAGTATGTGTAAAAGCTAGCCAAAATCTTTAAAAAAAGTACTTAAAGTCTCTTCAAGTCGGGTAAAATCCTTCAGATGCTTTAAAGTCACTTAAAATCTTCCAAAGACTTCAAAATTTCCGAAAGTGAGCTAAAATCGTTCAAAAGAATTTCACAATTCACTTAAAAAGGGGATTTTAAAAGTCACCTAAATGCAGTTAAACTCTAAGATTTGAAAATAACCAAAGCTTTTCCAAGTATTTTTAAGTAATTTCAGATTTATGTTATATTTCCATTTTTCATAAATTCCAAATTCAATATGAAATAACATTAGTATTGTGACTATGTGAGTCATCAAACGTAAACGTTCATGTTCATTCAGCTAGAAGTGAACACGTCATCTTACACGTCAGCTTACCTGCTTATTGTTATTTATAATAAATATGCTTGGGAAGACTTAGAAGTAATTTGAAACCTTCTAAATGACTTTAAATTCATTTAAAACCCACGAAGAAACTTAAAAGCCACCCTAAATCATTTTAAGGACTTTGGATTCACCTAAAATTCCATTAAATACTTCAAATTTACCTAAAATCTACTAAAAAGGATATTAATTAATTCATGAGTCCTTATAATCCACAAATCTGTGTAGAATTTTTAGCATGCTGTTGAACTGATAGTCTATTTCTTACAGTACAATATACTTTTACTATTCTTTATAATACCCCCTTTTTTCCTATTAGTCCTCCCTCCCCCACTATACACTTCATCAAATGCCACAAGAAATGTTTTGTGCCAACAAAGATATTTGATATTTTCAACATTCATTAAGATTTATTTATAACCCGAAACAACCTTACAAAAAAATAGATTCCCCCCTAGCAGGATATGTAACTCAGGATGAGTCGAAATTGCTTTTTCTGCTAAATCATTTTAAGGACTTTGGATTCACCTAAAATTACATTAAATACTTCAAATTTACCTAAAATCTACTAAAAAAGGTATTAATTAATTCATGAGTCCTTATAATCCACAAATCCGTGTAGAATTTTTCTGGAGCTATCCGCTCCTCGGGGAAAACTTACCATTGGAAAAGCAATCTTCCTAGTAATTTCATTATAATCAGCATTCCGATCACTGACTTGCGACTGGCCGGCAGCAAAATGTGCGCAAACAAAACACAGAGAGGTCGCATGGAATACGAGACGAATTGCTGCTGCACCTTTGTTACCTAAAAAAGATGAATCTTCTAAAAAAAACACCTGAACATCTCTGACATAGATACAACTGGAGTCCATTAAGGAATCGGGGTTCTCGTTCTTCGTTTAGTGTAACTTGGAATTACTTTTCGACGTTTCGCCTGCAATCCCACGACATATCTTCAGGGTTTCTCACTGCACGAGATTAGGTGAGCAAATATTTTAAACCCCTTTACATAGATTCTTATCACTATTAGGGAGGATATATACAGGATGTTTAATTAATAGCTAAAAATAAAGGAAGTTCTTTTTTGCCTTATTTTAGGATTAAGAGTTCATATAAACATATGTTCTTAAGGCCTTCGTTTTTGAAATACAAATAACGTGTCAAAATTATATTTTTTTTTAGTTTTTTTCATAGACCTCGTAAATTATCTTGAGAGGACTATTACTGCCCCATAGGTTCCGAAGCAACTTCCTAATATCACAAATTTTAAAAAGAATTAACATGGACCTTATTTTTGATCTCTTTATCTTTAAAAACAACCAATAAAATTTACAATCCCTTCAATCTGGCTGTCTTTAAAGATAAAGATTTGAAAGGAAAGAGTTTGGCCCCTTATTAATGTTACAACGAATTCCAAGAACGTTTAATTTTTTAAGTAAGTGACGTATCGACGCAGTCGAAAGCTCGTGTAAGGTCAAAAAAGAGAGCCCTAATTCATTTTTCTTATCTTTTCCTTTCTTGACTTTTTGAAGTATTATCACAATTATACACATACTTAAGTAATTTTTCCCATAATGCTTTACAACCCCTTACTAGACTGTCATATAAATCAGTGTTTTTTTTCTGCGCTCAGGCACTTGTACCTTCCACAAAGGTTAACAATAACATAGAAACTAAATTATTTGTTATATATTGTTAACAATAGCTGTGTAATATATTAATATTAATATATTATATTGTGATGATGGATGGAAATGAAATATATTATTATATTGAAGTGACTCGTAAAAAATATTTTTTGAAAACAACTTACCAGTATGACCACCCAGCCCGGTCTTCACAGAATCAACAGCCACGTCTTTGATATAAGGAACATGTTCAGGCCTAACAAAAACATACAAACAAACCCCCACAAGTTGCTGATATGTGACCAAGGCGTATGGGCAATCTCTAGACAAGACTTTTTGAAGTTCTGTAGCCCAGGCCTTAGCGTTTTCCGTACTCGAATTAACAATATTTGCTGCATTTAGATCAACGATTTCTTCAAAGCCAATCGCGTAAATGTCAACGGGTGTCATCCTGTTGACATCTGAGTGACTAGTGTCGATCAGGCTTTGGTTATTTTTGTGGTTATCTAGCAGCCAATCTGACAACTTAATATCTTTAAAAACCAAACTGCGAAAGTGCTTGCCACCATTAACATTATAGGTTCCCACTGCCACTCTTACTTGTAGAGCTTCTGTGTACTCTGTATATCTTTTACACATTTCTCGTAAGACATGGGGTGGAGCATGTAATGTATTGTAGGGGAGCAAATTTCTTGCTCGGTCTGCTAATTCCGTAGACAAAGTGGATCCGAGTAAGAAAATGTCTATAGCTTCTTGCTTAGAATTGTCTAAAAGGTTATTTTGAATGGTTCTTGCTGCTGATCTTGCTCCATCCATTATCTAAGGAATGTTTATTTATTTATTTATTTATTTACCCAAGTACACTACAGAAGAAACATTCTAATTGGTACAAACTACTATTAAAACCTACTTAAATAATTATGTATAAAGACAAGCACAATTTTAAGTCAGTATATTGGTAATGAAAATGATAGTTACATACTAAACGGTTAATGAAGGCAGTTTGGCCATAGTTGGTTCTATGATGTTGTTCGAAAAATAATTGAGCTTGTCTCGTAAGCCTTAATGGAACTAAGAATGCCACTAAGCTTAATAAATTACTGCAATCAATAAAACCGTTAATAAGTTTGTAAAGAAATAGTAGATAAGCATTTCTGCTTCGATGCTCCAGACTTTTGAAACCAAAAAGCAAAAACCCGGTATCATATGGTATATTATGATATAGAAAATGGTGTTTGTACAGTAAGTATTTAACAAACGTATTTTGAATTCGTTCTAGTCTATTTACATGACAATCATAAAATGGCGATCATATTACTGAGCAATACTCTAAAATGCTGCGAACCAAACAATTGTATGAACAAATAAGTGCCTTCGTGTCATAAATATGTTTAGTGGTCCTTATAACAAAACCAAGCATTCTAAACCCCTTCAGAACAATGCTATCAATATGAAGGTTAAATGTCAAGCCGGTGTCAAAAATTTCTCTCAAATCATTAATGGATGATACATTTTCAATATTTATATTATTGATAGCATATACTATTCTGAATGGATCTCGACGCTTATAGAAGCTTATAGATTTACATTTCGATGTGTTAATTGTCAAGTAATTTGAATTACACCATCCGTTAAATCTATTAAGATCAGACTGCAAACATTGCAATAGTAAAAAATTTTAGGTCATCTGCATACAAAAGACAATAAGACGATTTAAAACATAAAATGACGTCGTTAATGAATAATAAGAAAAGTACAGGTCCCAGATGAGAACCCTGTGGAACGCCTGATGTTACAAACACTTCAGACAGAATCTGGTTCTGTCTACTGTCACTGTCACCACTACCCGCTGACGACGCTGGGTCAAATATGATTTGATCCATCCAAGATAATTACCAGAAATATCCATTTCAGATAGTTTGTGCAACAGTAGAGGATGGCAGACGCTATCAAAAGCTTTAGACAGGTCAGTATAAATGCAGTCAATCTGATGTCCAGCCTCGACTGAGGAAACAAGAAAATTTTGATACTCTGCAAGGTTAGTAGCAGTTGAGCGACCTCTGAAAAAACCGTGCTGTTCAGGTGTAATGTAATTTTTGAAAGTATTAAAAATCTCATCAGTGAGAATAGCCTCAAAGAGTTTAGGTATGACGAATGTTAATTAATACACAGGGTGCTCATTTATATTGACACAAAGGATCCCTTATGGAAATTAGCTTTCGATCCTGTTGGCTGGAACTTTGAGAAAATATAGGTGAAGACATTCTGAATTAATGTTCTCTTGGGAACAACTACTGATATGACTAGTTTTTGAGAAAAAGTTCAGAATTTGCAAGTTTTCGACTTTGTTCACCCCCTTACTTCCTCACTTGTGATTCTTTTTGTCCTTTTAAGAAAAAATGAATGTCAAAATATAGCTTGTACTATTTTGACATTCATTTTTTCGATCTAGTAACATTTAGTATTAAAAAAGGTCAAATTTGTCAAGTTTGTTAAGGTCTACACTCAATAATAAAGAAATCACAGTGTTTCACTGCATACCCTAAAGGAGTTTTTTTAGAATACCTGAGTAAAGAGGTAAGTTTTAGATTTTTAAATGTTGAGCAAATACTGCGGAAACAACAAAAGACTACAAACCTTTTATTATGTTTGTAATTTATAAAACAGACATGGCAGGAAATATGCTAAAAAATTACTGTCATACAATCAAATATAGGGTTCCGCCATATTGGATTTTTACCAAAATATTACGAGTCAATATTTTTTGACTAAAATTTAAATTCATTCTGAAAAGTAGCTTTTAAGCTATGCCGCGAAATGACAGACAGACGGACCGACGGAATTGATAAAAAATATTTTTTTTTGCCATCTAAGGACGCTAAAACGTGAAGATATGTAAAACCTGTGAGGGTGATTTTTTCATGATTACAAACATTTCATTTGGCCGTCATTTTGTTCTGCCATCTTTACTTAGTAACACAGTCTTACTAGTTGATTCTTATACCACAATTAGGTATGGCACACAATTTGAAATCAATCCATTGAGTAGTTTTTTCAGGCTGAATTTTTATTATACCGCCATTTTGTTCCCCCATTTTGCAATTTTACCAGTTGATTGTTTCCATTGATGTTCGTACAAAATTTGAAATAACTTTGATAAGTATTTACTTGATAATAATGTTTTTAATATTTCACGAGGCCGCCATTTTGTTTCGCCATATTGGATTCTTACTTCAAATATTACCAGTTCATCCTCATATGACCCTTAATATTTTATCAAAACTTGAAGTCAATTGGATACGTAGTTTTTAAGCAAAATCGCGAACTGACAGACAGGCAGACAGACAGACCAACAGACGGAATTGATAAAACATATGTTTTGGCTTCTAGGGATGCTAAAACGTGATTCTATGTTAAACCTTAGAGGGTGATTTTTTTCACGATCACAAACATGTTTTTTGGCCGCCATTTTATTCGGCCATCTTGAATTAGTACCACAATTTTACAAGTTGACCCCTATACCAGAATTAATTATAGCACATAATTTGAAATCAATCTATTAAGTAGTTTTTTCAGGCTGGATATTTAAATATATTATTAAACCGCCATTTTGTTCGGCCATCTTGAGTTCGTACCAAAATTTTACCAGTTGATGGCAACATAATACTTTGATGTTTGTGCAAAATTTGAAATAAATTAGATAAGTAGTTTTTTAATAATATTTTTTTCAACATTTCACCAGGCCGCCATTTTGTTTCGCCACACTGGATTTTTACCAAAATATTACCAGGTCATCCCCATATAACCCTTAATTGTTGACCAAAATTTGAATTCAATTGGGTAAGTAGTTTCTTAGCTATGCTGCGAACAGACAGACAGACCGACGAAATTTAGAAAACATGTTTTTCGACATCTGGGGACCCTGAAATGTGAAGATCACAATATTTACGAGGGAAGTAAAAATAAGATACTCATGATCTTATACCAAAATCTAATTATAAATTCCCATTGGATTAGCTAGTTAAAGAGAGACATTTTTACCTAACATAAATGCAAAGGTCCATAGCTTTTACCAAACTAAAAGTTTTAAATTTATACTTAAATTTATAAAAAACAGTGAAAATATTAATTAATAAACAGGTAACTCAATCCTAAAAATAGACCAACATCTTAAAAAGTAATGTAAAATAGTACTCGAATATTACTAAATGTAATAAAGATACTATACATTTCGAGCCGAAAACTCTACAAAACTTCCAAATTTACTTATTTTTTAGAAGGTAAATGCAAAAGGTACGTTTAAATTAGCAGTAATTTTACTTAAATTTGGAAGCTAAATCCAAAAATATATTACCTAGGTAATTAAGAAATAAAGGCAAGAAAATACATTACAAAAAGGAAGAAAAACGCAGGAATTTGAATGTGTCAAAATAACTACAAAAGGCAGATAACAAAGGTACTTAACTTAAAATTAAAAGTGACTATCCCGTGTCGAAATTCAACTGAATAAAAGATTTTTTTAATGTTTTATTTGGCCGCCATTTTGTTTAGCCATCTTCAATTCGTACCGCAGCTACCAGTTCATCTCTATAACATAATTAACTCACTCACAAACTTTGAAATTAATCTATTAAGTACTTTTATCAGGATGAATTTTTAAATATCTTATTAAGCCGCCATTTTGTTCGATCTTTTATTCGTACCAAAATTTTGCTAATTGATTTCTATGTAATACTTGACTTTTGAGCAAAATTTGAGGTAAATTCATATTGAATGTTTACCAAAATTAAGTAAGTCATTTTTTAGCTATGCCGCGAACATACAGACAGACCGACGGAATTAATAAAATATGTGTTTCGGTATCTACGGACCTTGAAATGCAAAGATCTGAAAAAATCTCAGAGGGTGATTTTCTGAAGATTACAATTCCCCTTTTACGAGGGAAGTGAAAATCAGTAAATTTGCTTTACTTCCCTCTTTACGAATGTTGTTATAATTTCATAATTTATTTATTCTTAAACATACACTACAGAATTCAACATTCCAAATGGTATGGCCTATGACAGTTGTAAAATTAGAATTAGAGCCACATAATATATCCTATGCTAAATAAAACAAAAAATGTATATAAAAAAAACGGTGTTAAATCTATTGTGTATTCAAGTGTAAATCGAAGAAAAAAAACAAACATTGGGAGTAAAACAAGAAACCGAAACTCTAAGTTCTCGGATTTCTTTATTATTGGGATTTATATAATAGGAATTTTAGTTTTCTTTCAAAGGTGTGTGTCATACAATTTAAGTCTAGGTCTGGTGGGACATATGTGTTAAAATAAGTCATTATCTGATTCATGATACTGTTTCTCCCAATGTCGGTGCAACTCCTATTAGTCAAGAACATGTCATTTAGACGAGTGTTACGGGATGGTACACGAAAGTTCATCAATGTCAGGAGATCAGGGCAGTATATCATGTTATTTAATATTTTAAATCCAAACATTAATGTTAAGGAGATTCTTCGAGTTTCAAGACTACTCATGCTCAATAATTCCAGTCTCTGATGGTATGAATAGTTGTTTTTGTCAATTCTCAACCTGTTCACAAACTTTGATTGGACCCGCTCTAATCGTGTGGTGTGTGTTCTGTAGAATGGAGACCAGATTGTACAACAGTACTCTAAATGACTTCGCACCAGGGAGTAGTAGTGGCACTTCAAAACGGTAATATTAGAGAAGTCCCAACATTGACGCTTAGCAAATCCTGCCATTCTGAATGATGTTCCCAAAACATAATTCATGTGATTGTTGAATCTCAGTTTGGTGTCAAAGATAACTTCCAGATCATTAATCCGTTCAACTCTTTCAACGGGTGCATTAGCGATGGAGTAATCATGAAGAAATGGCGTTTTTCTCTTGGAGAAAGATATGACTCTCCATTTCATTATATTCAATTCCATTTTGTTATCTTCACACCAAGTCACCAGCTTGTTAATTTCCGATTGAAGATTTTGGCAGTCGTCAATGTCATATAAATGTTTAAAGATTTTTAGGTCATCAGCATAAAATAGAAATTGGCAGCCTTTGAACACATTGCTGAGGTCATTAATATAGATTAAGAACAAGAATGGACCTAAATGTGACCCTTGGGGTACACCGGAAGTGACTACTATCTCTTTTGATAAGATGTTGCTTATTTTAACTTTTTGTGTACGTCCTCGAAGATAACTGCGGAACCAAGACAGTAAAGGGTTCATAATGCCATAAGACCTTAGTTTTTCTATAAGAATGGAGTGATCTATCCTATCAAAGGCTTTTTTAAAGTCGAAGTAAATAGAATCTACTTGAACGCCCGAGTCAACAGTAGTAGCCAACAAGTTAGAATATATTGATAGGTTCGTCATACACGAACGACCTGGAAGGAAACCGTGTTGATTCTCAGAGAGAGTGTTTCGTGCACACGCAAGTAAATTGTTCACAACTAGAAACTCAAGGATTTTGGTCATGCAGTCAAGTCCAGATATTGGTCGATAATTACAGATGTCCGCCCTTTCCCCATCCTTGTGAATCGCAGTTACATAGGCTTCTTTCCAGATAGTAGGAAACTGACCCAACGAAAGAGAAAGTTCAAAAAGATATGTGAGCGGCACTGCCAGAGTTGGGCTGCAGTGCTTTGAGAAAGTAGGAGGGATGTCATCAGGTCCAGCTCCTTTGTGATCATCAATGTCAACCAGCTTTTCAAAGACTGTGGAACTGTTGATGACAATATTTGAGATATCCAAACTGAGAAAGCTATTGGTACCTACATATGTGGAGTGATCAGTGTCAATAAAAACTGACTGAAAAAAGTCTGCAAATAAATTCGCAACAACCTTTGGGTCGCTAGATTCAAGGTCAAGAAACCTCATTTTTGATGGATAAGCTGACGTTTTACGCTTTAATTTGATGTAGGACCAGAAGGCTTTTATATTATTTAATATGTTATTTTGTGTGGACTGAATAAAATTATTATAGTCTTCCTTTATTGATGTTTTCGACTGAATCCTAAGCGCCTTGTAATCATATCCCTTACTCGGTAGTCATGTGTGTCTTGAAGGCTTTGTTTTTTCTATTTATTAGTTTTATGGTCTTATTATAAAAGTAGTGGGGGTAGTTAGTAATATGGATTCGAGTTTTCGGAACATATAGATCCACGGCGATATAGAGAACAACATAGAACATGTCAGTGGCAGCATTAATGTCATTACACTTTAAGAAGTTCCAGTCAATATTTTCAAAGTGGTCGTTCAGTTTATTGTAGTCAGCCTTAAAGAAGTTGTATTTAGTCTGTTGTAAGTCCGACACTAAGTCTGCTGTATTATTTAAGAAAAAAATTAATATGAAGAGCTGGATGATATTTGTCAATCTGGAAAGTTCGAAAAAATTAAATCCAACACAGCATTATTTGAATTAACTACATTGTTGAGTCATACTAGATCATAAAAACACATACAGTCAAAGACGGTTCCTTCCTTGTCGTTATTAGATGTAAATATAGTGTTCCGATTACTATTGGTAAAAAGCCCAAAATAATAATCACTGTTACTGCTTTCAACGGTGTCACTTGAGTTGATTTGAATAAATGAATTAGTGTAGTTCGGCAAATTGAAGTCACCCAAAATCAAGATCCTACTATTTGGAAAGTAATCAAAGACATAACTCACAGACTGTAGGTACATATTCGTCGTAAATTGAAGTGCTTGCAGCAAATTATTAAGTTATCAAGGAAAGTGAAGCATGACAGTACATATACATATTATTAATTGTCTAGTTTCCGGTCTTTTTTTAATTTTAAAGGGTTAGAGGTTTCCAAAAACAAACCAATGATGATGTTAGGAAACATCTGCCGAAATGCAGCAAAATACAAAAATACAATATATTTGGTCCATTTTTGGAAACCTTCAACCCTTTAATATACTAATTATGTTATATTTTATTTCCCTAATAGAAGGAAAAATTCATTCATTAGTAAGTTATGGGTAAAGCCAGTGAAACCTGTATAAATAATTCTCATATAAAATTTTTAGACCTTCAATTACCTAGCACTTTGACATACATAATTTTCTTTAATTCTCATCGCAAGAAGACTTAGAGCAAAAATCAAATGGGAAGCTCAAAATCAAAAACTTGAAAATTATGAACTTTAAACTCTCAAAAACTAGTCACATGATAAATTGTGCCCATAAGAACATTTAGCCAGAATGACTTCACATCCACTTTTCTAAAGTTTCAATTTATTTGACGCCAAAGCTAATTTTCATAAGAATTCTTTAGGGTCCTTTGATACTAATTTTATTAAACTTATGGGAATGTTACATCACTTTCTGTTATTGTTTAAATAAAATTCTTATACTTTAGTTAAAACAAATAAGGTGATTTTTTTCTAAACCGTTCAACAAATGAACTTGGGTCCCTGTTTTTTTAATGAAAATTCTTAAAATAACTAAGAGTAATGATAAATATATTGGCATTCAACACGTCGTTTGGGACCAGTTTATTTTATCATTGTTCTAATACAACCAGAAATATAAACAAAATTTAACATTTATGAAGGAAAACTGAGAGAAAAACACAGCACTTTTCCAAGATAAATAAGAAACATTTATTAATGTGATGAAAAGTCGTATGGTATCAAAGCACTGTCAAACACAAGCATCACCTATGCAGATTGTTGCTAACGTGGGAAAAAATATTTAATTACTTAATATGTTCTTAAAAAATATTGTAATAAATATGGAACAAAAATGCATTATTAAAACAAAGTACTTACTTTTGATCCACCTTGTATCGCACCAGTTCCAGCATATATTTTACTAATTTCATTTCCATTATTAATCCACATCTGTCTAAAAACTTCCTCAAACCTGGATATTGTACTTTTTTTGTCAATTGTCTGCATAGCTTGTAACTGTTTTGCTAAAATCTAGAATATTTTTACAATAAATATTTCAAAAATGAAATACGCAAAAAAAAGAACTATAGCGAAATAAACTGCTAGACTTAATAAGTGAGACAAGCAAATTTTTAAGAGAAATTGAAATAAACTGGTCAAGAGTCAAACTCACACACTGATTTTTTGTTAAAAAAGTTGATATTTGACTGAACTGCTGAATGTTTGTTTGCTGTTATAATCCTTTTGCCACAAAAACAAGATTCTTAGAAGCCTACAGTAAGTATGATTTTATACAGAGTCACCAGAAATTAATTTAAGGTTGGTTACAGTAAAAGGGTAATTAAAATTTATTCGAGGACATTTCAACGTTTTGTAGCGTATGCACCAATCTAAATATGAATACGGATGTTTTAGGTTTTACTAATACGGAACACAAAATAAAAATATTAAGTGTTTCTTTTGGAGCCAAAAATATCAATACATGTTTTTTTTAACTCGTCCATCATGCTTTAAAATTCGCTAAAATTAATTTTTAAAGATTTTTAATGTAGTACAAAATAACCCTTTAAAAAATGTTTTTTTAATATACAGTTTCTCCCAAAAATGAACATCGCAAAAAACTTTTTTTAAAGGATATACCCCATATTTGTTTGAAATTTTTAACATATCTATTGATTTTTTTTTGCTCTGAAAGAAACTCCTCATTCATTTATATAGCTAGAGAAAAAAAATAAAAAAACTGTTATGAAAAGTGTTCTATATTATTTAAAACTGAAACAATGAAATTGAAATTTAATTTGGTACAAGGCATTGAAATGTACTCAAATAAATTTTAATTACCCCATAATTTTAACTAATCTAAAATTAATTTCCACATACCATTTATAATTCATGCATTCTGTAAAGCCCAAAATCCTTAGAAAAATAGACAAACCAAGAGACCCTATTTAAGAAATGTGTGTGGTAGACTGCTTGAAAGCAACAGGTTAACTTGTAAAACTAAAATTTTCAAAAAAAAAGAGCTAATTTTTTTTTGCAATTTGATTGATTTTTAAGGATTGTATTAATTAATATAGCAAACGAAGTATTAAAATTGTTCTTATAAATTTTCAGAACAGTTGAAATGTTAAAAAAATTGCACATTCTCATTGCATAGCCAGTATAAAACACTTATTATCTCTTATCTTTAATATCTTTTCTCATTATTAAAACACTACACTTACAATTAAAAATTCAACTGTCAGTCACTTATTACGTCCAGCAGTTTATTAATGGAAATATTGGAACACAAAATATTATTTAATTGTTATTATTAGTTTTATTATTACATAAAAAGTGAACAATACCTCTAAGCCGAAAAATGTCTGTACACAATTGGTCCTATCTAAGCAATCCAGGCAATTTGTTCGAATTGTTCCAGTTTGCAAGCTATAGATAGCATTTCCATCAGCATGGTAGTATGAAAATTCCAGCAACTGTTGGTCAACTTTGGCTTTTAGCTTCTGCAAATTTCCTTGATTACCACCTCTCATTTCTTGGTGATAATCGAAAACTATATGAGGTATATCATTGTGTGACGATTCCTTATGGTGTTTCTAAAAAGAAATGTTGCTCTGTTTAAGTAAATATAAAAAACTTATTTAAATATTACTGAATTATAAATATTAGCAAACACAGATAAAACTGTGTATTATCACTATCCATACAATGTTAAATAAAACACACCCTCAAAGGATCCCAACTTTGCATTAGATTTCATATAATAGGGGTCCATCAAGAGATTTCTGAGTAGCTCGGCACAATTTCACGGCCAGTGTTGCCAATATGTTACAGTTTCGTACCTCCGAATTGAATTACACATACAAATAGTCCTGAACAAATAAACCTAACTCATGCTCTTGGCATCTCTGCGCTCAACTTGTGTGAGGGCTAATATTTCGATTAAACAAATAAAGAATAAAAGTGGTCAATTTATTGTGTATCTGATGGACCATATATGCGAAGTAGAATCAGTATTGATACTAGTGAATATGAACGAATAATAAAAGGTTTTTGTATCTCTATAATGAGGAAGAATTAGGAATTCCAAATTTGAAAGAACCATAATTCTGATTCCCTTTGGTCTATATTTTCTCGCATTCGCAGTCAGTAGTACCATTTATTGGTAGAAAGTTTTTGATTTTGATTCAAATTCACTTACATTGAACATAACAAAGACAAACATTATATCTTTTAAATGCTCAATAGATGGTGTCAAAATGAACGAACAACCAATAGGAGGTACCTTAAATGTTAACAAGTTCTTGGGTCTCTATATTGATAATAAGCTCAAATTTGAAAAACATATTTTAAATGTGAACTCCAAAATCGCAAAAGGTTGCTATGCGCTTAAAATTGTTCCGCGGGAGTTAGATATATCAGTAGCAAAGAATGTATATCATGCCTTGATAGAGTCCCATTTGCGCTATGGATTGTGTTTCTGGGGAAGCTGCCCTAACTATCTGCTAAACTCTACATTTGTTTTACAAAAAAGAGCTATCAGATATATGTCTAAAGCTGGGACCCGAGATTCCTGCAGGCCTTTGTTTAAGTCCTTGAAAATATTGACCCTAGTTTCTTTATTTATTCTTGAAACGGTGTGTTTGGTTAAGGAGAGATTCAGTTCAGAAGTCAAATCTGAAACTGCATATTCCACAAGACGTACCCATATAACTAGATTACCTATCCCTTCATCAAACTCAATAAAAAAATCCTTTATTTTCAATGGAAGAAAAATGTTTAATAAACTTCCTGCTAATTTAAGGAAAATTTCTTGTAAAAGAAAATTTAGTAAGGATGTTAAAAAACTTTTAATTGGGAAGGCCTATTATACAATTTATTTTACAGACATATTTTAACCTTACTTTCTTTTTATTTCATTAAATATTGTTTTGTCTAGCATATATATATATATATATATATATATATATATATATATATATATATATATATATATATATATATATATATATATATATATATATATATATATATATATATATATATATATATTCATGTGTTTGCTTACTTTTTAATTTGAATGTTTTGTTTGTCTCAATTCCATTATTGGTTTTTTTTACAGCGCGTGTTTTTATAATACATTAACTTTTAAGCTTTTTATTATAATCAAAAAATGTTTTTTTTATAATTTTCTAGTTTTTAGTTCAATTTTGTAAATACTGTGTTCTATAAATCGGGCAAGGAAGTTCATACCTTTTTATATTTTTATTTTGATTTATCTTTCTTTGCTTAGCTTTGTCAATGATTTTGTATTTAGACAATAAAGCTTTTTTTGACTTTGACTTTGGATTTCGTCTGGGGTGATATCGAACGAAAGTCATGAAACGAAAAATCATAATTAGCGCTTTATGGTAGCTACCCCTAAGGTGGAGATGTTTTCTCGATAACCTTCTATACAGTTTGGCAGAATTGTCTTTTTTCTACTTCTACAGTTTCCCATCCACCGTTTTCGTCATTTGTTTGTTGTTGTGAAAAGTCGACATCTGCGTGCGCATCAAAAATTTGGAGGTTATCTTCGCAATTTGACAACTGCCTTGAGCTGTCAACTGGCGATTTTTCGTCCATGTTCTTTGCGTCAACATCTGCGCTCACTTCAGAGCAAATTAATTCATTTTCTTTCGCAGCATCTGAACCTAATTCAGGGTGTTCTTCTTTTCTTTGGGAACTTCTCATAGGGGTTTGACTTATTTTTATTACCGTCATTTTTTTCTATTAAATTCGAGGTTAGATTTCCCAATTTTTTTTATTTTTACAGTAAACATACTGTGCTTTTTAGACTAGCTTATAATTTGACATCGTTTCACTTTCCGCCATTTTAATTTAACTTTCTTTGGTGTTGATTGATTTTTGTCAAATTAACTGGAAATCATTGACCTCAGTTTTAATTTGAATAAATTACATCAATTATTTATTATGTATATTTAATTGCATAATTTTTATAGAAGTGAATGTAAATGTAACATTTTCGCAGTGCTTCTGATTGAAAAGTATTTGTAAGTCTTCTAATAATCGATTTATAGCAAAACTACATAAACGTCCCAATATAATGGATCAGGATATACAGGGTTAATCAGATGTCTGGAAACGGTCAAATATCTCAAAAACAACTCAACCGATGTGAACCATATGTGGTGATTAGGCATTACCGAATTCCCCCGACCCTTTGGTGCATACCGCAATGTTATCAGATTTTCAATTTTTCGGCAAACTGACCTAACTTTTTTTTTCAAATCAAATGATATCTTTATGTGATTTAATCCTCTTATAATCCTTAGTATAACTCCGAAATTGCAAACTTTTAGCTTGATTAGTTAAATGTTAAGTTTATTAAACGTTTTTAAAAATACACTGACAATTTAGGAATTAAAAACCTAAAACTAAAATAATTTAAAAAGTCAAGTGTATTTAAGTCTGATAACCTTGGAGGATTTCATATTCTTATATTCATATTTTCTTGAAAGAAAAAGGTTCCAATAAGGCGACTACCTAATATACCAGCCCACACATTGACTTTTTCTGGAAATTGAGTATGCCTAATGCCTACTGATCTGCAAACAATCGACATTGGATGATGGAGATCCATATGCAGTATCGACAATTATAAGACCTGTAATAGGGATGATATAGACTTGATGAGATTTTTCAACTGTTAAAGCACAAAATAGTATTTTCTTGAAAGGAGTTGAAATTTATAATAAATTACCTTTGGAAATTAGAAATCTTCACTTAAAAAGGTTTATGATTTATTTAAGGATTGAAAATTTCAACTTCATAAGAAGTAATATATAGGTAAAAAGATTTGTCTCAACATTGTTTAACTAATATGTGAGGACAAGAAATATGTACCTGTGTATTTGTGATGATATAAGGAAGTGACAAAATGCAAATTTCAAAAGAGGAATCCATATAGATTTGTATTATCTCGGTTTGTTAAAAACAAACATCTTTTTTTTAACTTTAAATAAAATCATAACTTTATTTAAAGTATAGATACTTAAAGTAAATAATTAAAATTTCCATACCTGAAACTCTTGACTAAGTGTAGCTTCACCTTCTTTACTTCCAATTAGACTAGTACCTAATAAATTAACTATAACTTGCTTGCCATAACGCTCTTTAATCATGGTCATATGCCTGTCAAATGCTGCTTTTGATGCTTCATAACCTCGTGAAATTCTAACTTTGTGAGACCCCACCTACGTAAATATAGATGCAAATGAAATTTTCTGACAGTTTTTCCAGATAATGTTAATTTAACAAAATAGTTAATTCTTTCAAATATTTTATAGGCCAAAAGTAACAAAACTTTCTGTCATTATCAAACCATGAACAAAAACTATGAACAAATGAAAACTTATTTACCTGTTTTTGCTAAATGAAATAGAAACAAGTGTTAAATGTAAAAGTTTTGGTGTTTATCATCTAATTTTTAGGTATATAAACATGTCGCTTTGAAAAATACTTAAAATGTTGTAATAAAATAAAATGTCATTATTTCTTCATTAAATAAACCTATCAGTTTTCTCTGTTGTGTTTAAATATAAAGATATATAGGGTAAAACATTTAACTAGAATAAATTCTATAACTTGAAAATTCTGTTTTAGCCTTCAAACTGATTTGAAGTGTATTAACAAAATAAAAAAAAAATACCCTTAAATACACTAAGTTTTGACTAGTGAATTCTCATAATCACAATAAGGTTTTACATATACAGAAGAACAAAAATAAATTACTTTACCTGAACTCCAGGTTGTTCCCAAAAGAGAGGGACAGATCCCCTTGTTTGTATATACGATGATACTTCATTATCTAAGAAAATTACTTGTTCGGTTTCTACAAAATTGGCTACGTGTCCCTCATCATTTGTTCCTCGCACATTAAAACTAAAAATAGAGACAGTCATTTTATATGCCAACAACCTGAGTTAAAAATAGTTTCTTAATACCGTGTTCCAGCTCTTTCACAACTAAGCCTTGAAATAACAGCAGCTAAAGCTTTCTTGGTACCAACATAAACTGTCCTAATTTCAACTGACCCGCACATAGTCTTCAAAAGCCAGTTACTGCAATCAACTCCAAATCTGACTAAGTGAACATGTAACATTCGGTTCCTGTAAATGTAGATAAATAATATATAAGACTTAATTTTTCATTAATATTTAAATTTAATTTATAAATTAACAATTATATTACCAGAAAAATCTATGATCTGTGGCAACTGTTTTTGTTCTTCTCTGGGCACATAATGTAAGATCTAAGGCAGTCCCACCTGAGGGCCCAGCATACCAAGAAAAATAGAATGTACCAGAGTTAAGTAGTTTTCGAACCTAAAATTAAGCGAGCATTATTATACAGTGTGTCTCAAAAGGGAGGTGCATAGATTGCTACACAATTTTTTAAGATGCTAGGAAGTGTAAGTATTTTATTTTCTTGAAAAGACCATCTACATGATTCAAGTGTATTTAAAGAGTAAATCTTATGAATAAGTCACTTTTGTAGAATAAATAAACTTTGAAGGTCTGATGTCTGACCCCAAAAGAGAACAAGAAAACTTAAATGGCTGAAGGCCAAAGGATAGTGCATATTCAATAATTGTTTACTATTCATAATATTCTTTAGGTTTATAATAACATAGTATGCTGAATTAAGTTTTCCAGTGACATGACCTACATGTACAGACCATCTTAGTTGAGAATCTAAGAGAAGCCCAAGATGAAAGAAATTTGCATTGTTCAACTATTTGGATGGTATTGTTTTTTAATTTTAGATTTAAATTAGCCTTTTTTTATAAAATAACATGTAGCGAGTTTTATTGAGATTAACTGTAAGATAGTTACTAATAATAATAAATTCTTTATTTGCTCATTTACATAAAAAGTGTTTAGCATTGTCAATGTTATTTTAAAAAGATACATTATTAGGTTATTATTAGAGAATACATTGCTATTTTTTTTCCTGTTTGTTAAATACTGAAATACTGTAAAAAAGCATTTAAAAAATATATAAAACTAGGTAATAAAATGTTTATTAACAAAACACTAATAAATCAAAATACAAAAGTTCTAACCACACTATACCACAACTTGTCATCATCTGCTGATGAACTTGGTTAGCGAAACGCGCGTCCAGAACTTAACAAGTTGTGGTGTAGTGTGGTTAGAACTCTTGTATTTTGATCTATCTTCCACCACAGGTTCCAGTGTTAGGACAAAACACTAATAAGTTAAAACATCAAAACATAAAATGGTTTACACATTGCCAAATTAATCGAAACATTAACATTAACATTGTAAAATAAGACAGATAATGACCTTCAGTAAGTAGTGATGTTAGATAGAAATTCTTCTAATGTGTATGGACAGATCTCCAAAATCAATCCTTTTATCCGTTTAAATTTATTTGTTGCTAAGATTTTTATATGAGCAGGTAAGGAGTTTAATGGAATTATGAAGGTTGTCAACTGTAATAAAGTCAGAATTATGTTATTTTATGTAAGTAAGGCACTGATAGATATATAGTCCAGGCTTGGTCATTATGCCATACTCTTTAAATAAGGACCTATAAGTTTCCATTTGTTGCTTTTTTCCTAAGATTCTGATAGCAGACTTTTGCATTCTGAATACTTCCAACCAGTCAGTTGAGTTTCCCCAAAAGAGAAGTCCATAAGACAACTTGGACTGGAAGAGACCCATGTATGCAGTTTGAAATATCTGAAATGGCACGTGCTCAGCAATTCTGCTTAGCAGAAAGAGTGTAGATAACAACTTGTTCATCAATTGTAAGAGATGGTGCTTCCAGGTTAATCTGCTATCCAACCAAATACCAAGGAACTTAACATATTTGTTTTCATCTTGTTCTTTCAAGTAAAACGCAACTTTCTCTGTTTTGTCTATACTAAGACACAGATTATTATCTGCGAACCAGTTCTGTAGTTTGTGAATTGTTGTGTTGGTTGTCATTTGTAAATGTGATTGAGTGGTGTGATGATCAAGGCATATTGGACAGATTTAACTTCTGAAAAAGAAGCAGGAAGTTCATTAACATATAGTGTGAATAAAAGGGGACCTAAAATGAACCACTGTAGTACTCCAGCTATAACAAGTAATGCCGAAGACACCAACCCACCATAATTAACCATCTGTGTGCGACCTGTGAGGTAGGCCCTAATCAGCTGAAGAGAGTTTCCTCTAAGGCCATAATACTCAAGCTTGCTTAGCAAAATGGGGTCTGACGCACAGTCGAATGCCTTGGAGAGAACGCAAAAAATTGCAAATACAGAGTCCCCCCTTTCAACGGATTGGACCACATGCCCCACCAGCTCCCTCAAAGCATTACCTGTCGATTTCTTCTTCAATCATAAAATTATATAAATTCTTCCTAAATCCAAACTGTAATGGAGACAGTAAATTACTTTTTCTCTAAAAATTGTATTAACCTGTTATTTAGACTTATTTCAATGGGTTTTTGATTTTTTTTATTTATTTAATGTACTCAAAATTTTACAATTTGTAAGGTATTATACAGTGCGCAAAACAATTAACGCAACGCCTAAAATTTCGTCTAACTTTGAATGGAAATTTCTCGAGAATGGTTGATCCGATTTTGATGAAGTTTTTATCGAAATTTAGGTTAATTCCTCGTGAATCTTTTGACATTAAAATTCAATGTTACTTTGTTCTAGGCAATAATACAGGGTGAAAAAGAAAGACATGTTTTATTTACCAAAGTTTAAAACACCCTGTAGAATAAATCAGACGGATTCAAGAGATCTAACCAAAAGAATGTTGTAGTCCAGTATGTTTCCAACAAATCGTTTTTTTATTCGCTTCAATAGCACAATTTTTGCCTGAGTTACCGGACTTATTGAAAAGTACTGCATTTACTGTGTTTTAAATGAATATACCATTTCATGTTTGAATTGATTCTGTTGAAGACGTTGCCCAGTAATAAGAGAACACAACTTATACCAGATTGACATTTAGGCGTTAGTTTCAGTTCGGTTTTAAATTTTTCTTCTTATTGTGTACAGTCATGCCAAGACAAACTAGAAATTTGACCCGCGACGAGTGTGTAATTGCAAGAACTCTTAGAGATGAAGGCTGGAGCTATAGCAGGATAGCGGAACGATTGAATGTTCATAAATCAACTGTACATAGAGTCAGACAGAGACACATGGAGACCGATGATCATTCCAGACGCATTGGACAAGGTCGACAGCGTGTTACCAGTGAGCGTGAAGACCGGTATCTGCGGTTGTCTGCTTTACGACAACGTTTCGTGACGGCAAGGTTTCTGAGGCAGGAAATTCAACACGCGAATGGTCCTCAGGTAAGCACTCAAACAGTGCGGAATCGTTTGAGGGAAGGAAATTTGAGACCACGTGTTCCTGCACGAGGTCCTGCGTTAACAGCAACACATCGGAGAGCCAGGCTAGAATGGGCTAACGAACGTTTGAACTGGGTGGAAGCTGATTGGTCGAGAGTGCTGTGGACAGATGAATCGAGATTCTGTCTTTTTAATTGCGATAGACGGGTCCGTGTGTATCGTAGACCAAATGAACACTATGTACAGGGGAATTTTGTTAATACCGTAATGTTTGGTGGGGGATCAGTAATGGTTTGTGGAGGGGTATCTTCGAGGGGTCCTGGTCGTACGGAGTTAGTTATTGTGGATGGGAATTTGAATGCGGATCGATATATCAACGAAATACTGGACAATCACGTGAGGCCATTTGCACATAATGTTGGAACGGAGTTTTTATTAATGCATGACAACGCTCGTCCCCATACAGCACGTGTAGTGCAAAATTACGTTAATAATGTTGGGATCGATGTCATGCAATGGCCTGCACGTAGTCCGGACCTGAACCCAATCGAACATGTTTGGGACTTATTGGGCAGGAGATTAAGGGCTAATGAAAGACAGCCAAATAACGTGGAAGAGCTGGATGAGCTACTCATCGATACTTGGAATGGGCTGGATGAGGTAATCATACGAAATTTGATATTAAGCATGAATAGAAGGTGCGAAGCAGTCATAAGAAACAGAGGGGGAAATACGAAATATTAGTTCAATAGTTATAAAGTTTATTTTTGTTCGTTTTAGTTCTTAGTGTTTTGTTTTTTTTTTTGACTGTCGTCTTCATATCTTAATCTTACCTATTAAAACATGTTTTTTAAACTCCCTGTATTATTGACAAAACTAAACCGATCCTGGCCCTTGATATCACGAAGAAATTTTCGTAAACTAAAATGTAGAATAGCGCCATGTTCCAATACCCGGTAACCGATGCGTTCGTAATTTAAAAAACAGTATAATTTATTTTTCGTTGCACCCTGTATTATTGACTGAACAAAACTAATACTGAATTTTAGTGATCCAAAAAAAAAATCTTCACAACCAAGCTACAAATTACAAACGTCTTCAACAGAATCAATTCAAACATGAATTGGTAAATTCATTTAAAACACAGTAAATGCAGTACTTTTCAATAAGTCCTGTAACTCAGGCAAAAATTGTGCTATTGATGCGAATAAAAAAACGATTTGTTGAAAACATACTGGGCTACAACATTCTTTTGGTTAGATCTCTTGAATCCATCTGATTTATTTTACAGGGTGTTTTAAACTTTGGTAAATAAAACATGTCTTTCTTTTTCACCCTGTATTATTGCCTAGAACAAAGTAACATTGAATTTTAATATCAAAAGAATATTCACGAGGAATTAACCTAAATTTCGACAAAAACTTCATCAAAATCGGATCAACCATTCTCGAGAAATTTCCATTCAAAGTTAGACGAAATTTTAGGCGTTGCGTTAATTGTTTTGCGCAGTGTATATAAAAATTTAATGTTTAGAGTACAGGTTTTAAGTGTACGATGAATTCATATGAATTTGTGGGTACACTGATTAAGACTGGTATTATAGATATGGGTCGATGGTAGCCCGAGTCATTTTCGTTACCCTTTTTAAATATAGGAATAACTTTCCTTTGTTTCAGGAATTTTGGAAAGAGTCGTGAGAAAAAACATTTATCAAAGCAAACCAAGATGGAATGCGATATTTGTTCTGAAACGCGTGATGTTTATCAATGTGAGGGCTGCAAAAAGGGAATGTGTAAACAGTGCGGAGAGCTAACATCGTCAGAGATTAAGGTGCTTTTGCTAAATAAAAGGATAATGAAATTTTATTGCATAAAGTGTCGCCGATTCGAGACTTTTGAACTCTTTCAAAATTTACTGAATGCAAAAGATCAACTTATAGAAGTCAAGCAAGAGATTATAATGAAGATGAAAGAGGAGGTTGAAGAGTGAAAATTAAAGAAGAATAACCGAATAAGTGATGAAAGATCCTATGCTAGTTTATTAAAGAATCGAGAACCAGGGACAACAAAATCAAAACCTGTAACAAACACTCCAAGTTTAATAATAAAACCTAAGAAACGCCAAACTTCTCAAAATACCAGAATGGACATTGTTACAAGCATAAATCCATCAGACCTTAATATTGCTGTAAGCAAAGTAAGAGAAACTTCTGAAGCAAGCATAACTATAAGATGTAGTACAAATGAAGACATACAGAAACTCAAACAGGTGGCAGAACAGAAACTACTTAAAGATTATTACGTTGAAGAAACTAAATTAAGAAATCCAAGAATTAAATTAATGGGATTTTGTAAAACAATGACTGAAAAAGAGATTGAGTTATCAATAAGGAAGCAGAATAGGTTTATTAAGGATGAAGATATCCTCAAAGTTACATATATACAAAAACTAAAAAATGGCAATTGCAATTTATACATGGAATGTACACCCGGCTTATATAATAAGATTATGTGTGATAGGAGATTACATATTGACTGGGAGAGATTTTATGTCTATGAAGATGTATCGGTACTACAGTGTTTCAAGTGCAGCGGCCTATATCATAAAAGCAGTGCCTGTAAAAATAATGTGATTTGTGCTTACTGTGGTGGTGCACACTTGAAACAGGACTGTCAAAACCAAAGTAAAAAATGCATAAATTGTCAACAAGCAAACAATAAATACAAAACTAAATATGATATACTCCACCCGGCCAATGACCATAGGGTTTGTCCAACATACCAATATCACCTGCAGGTAGTAAAAAGCAAAATAGATTATCGTAACATCGATGATTAAAACTATATATTGTGATTATTTACAGAAACATTTTGCAGATTTGTTGGTTACCGTTGGCTTGACCCTGCTGAGCATTTGTGATTCTTCCCTAATCACCCTCTTTCATGAAATTTATATAAAAATTGAACCAAATTAAATTTTTTTAATAATTTTCTTTATTTTAGAAGATGAATTGCTAAATGATTTGGAGAGTGTCGGGAGGGATGTTGATGGCCAGCTGGCAGACTGTACCGCCTTGAAGCAAAAACTAGTAGTACAGGGTAAAATTTTGAATGTGTTACATGTAAATATATGTAGTATAAAGAAAACCTTCGATCAGTTTTTAGTGTTTTTTGAACAATTTGGTTTGCATTCTTGTGATATTGTTATTTTTAGTGAATGTTTCGAATTGAATGAAACTTTATTTCAAATTTCTGGATATAATACCTACTATAATAGAGGTAACTACAACTGAAATGATGGTATTATAACATTTGTCAATTCACAGCTTGATGTGGAAGTGAGGCATGTCAGGTTTAATATTTCCAAAGCAACAATTACTAGACTTAATATCAAAGTTGAAAATACTTCTATTGGTGTAACCTCTGTTTATAAACACCCTCCAATACCTGAAATGCTTTTTCTTGAGGATCTAAATTCATATTTTGATAATAATCTTACTGGTAGTATAGAAATTTTTACAGTAGATCTCAATATTGATATTATAAATAGGGAATGTAATCACGTTAATGACTACCTTTCTTTGCTTGGAGGCCATGAGTTCTTATCCTATATCATTTCACCCACTCGAATAACGCATAATACTGCAATTGCTTAGACCATATTTTTGTTAGACAAAAGCTAAGAAACCAGGGACTAAATATTAAATCATTTAGACTGGACAGTGATCTTACTGATCACTTGCCAGTATTTTTAAACATAACCAACAAGACAGAAAGTGTAACTACAAATATGCATAGAGATATCAACCCTGATACTTATACTTATCTAGATAATTACTTATTTAAACAGACAATATCTGCACAGGATTGGAGTGAAATTCTTAACCTAAATAGTTCTGAGGAAGCAATGAATATGTTTATCAATACATTTATTAATATAAAAAAGGAATGTACAATAAAACCTAATATCAATCGCAAAAAAAAAAGAAAATAAAGGAATGGATAACAGAGGGTCTAATTACCTCTATCAAACATAAAGATAAACTAAAGAAACAACTCTTAAAAAATCCATCAATACCCTTAGAAATACAATACAAAACATATCGAAATAAACTTAACAAAATAATAAAAATTCAAAAATTTAGATTTTATAAAGAACAAATAGAAAAAAATCGCAATAACATTAAAAAAACTTATAAATTAATAAATGATGCTACAAATATTCATAACAAAAAACAAACACTCCTTTTGCTGTTGTAGCTGACACTAACTGCAACAATTACTTTAAAAATATTGGTATAAAAATGGCACAACAGATACAAAGACCCAAACATCCTTTTAAAACAAAAACTAGTAATATGGCATCCATGTATCTAAGATCTGTATCGGAAATTGAGGTAATAAATCAAATTGCTGCTCTGAAAAATGATAGTGTCCCCGGTAAAGATGGAGTAACGTCAAAACTTATAAAAATGGTTCATTTGGAAATAATAAAGCCTTTAACACATATCATAAATTTAACTTTCAAAACAGGAATAGAACCAAAACAATTTAAGGAATCAATAATTACTCCCATATATAAAGCAGGCTCTAAAAGCAATATAGAAAACTATCGACCAATAAGCCTCTTAAATAATTTTTCAAAAATTTTTGAGAAGTGCCTAAAGAATAGATTGACCCAATTTTTCAAAACATTTAATATTTTGTCAGATAAACAGTTTGGTTTTACAGAAGGCCTAAGTACATCAGACGCCATGTATTGCCTCACATCAGACGTTGTACATAGCCTGAATACCAGTAAAAAAAGCTTCGCTATTTTTCTTGACCTCTCAAAGGCATTTGACACTGTTCCTCCTGACCAACTGATTGATATCCTTATACAGTGTGGGATACAGGGCGCAGTCTTTGCCAGCCACCCGGCAGAACGATAGCAACATGTTAAAATAAATAATACTATTAGTGATCCATTAAAAATTAAAATAGGTGTTCCTCAGGGTAATATTCTAGACCCTATACTTTTTATAACATATTTAAATTCGCTTTTAAACTTAAAAATAAACTGTAAATTAATATCATATGCAGATGACACAGCATTAATATTCTCAGGCAATACTTGGGAACAAACAAGACTAAAGGCAGTAAACGGTTTTATTATAGTTAAAAACTGGCTTGACTCCCATAAACTCTCACTTAATGTCACCAAAACAAATTATATAGCTTTCTCAATTACAAATGCTAATAGACCGTTGTTAGTATTGTTATCAACGACCCATATACTGAAATTAAAGCAGTTAAAAACATAAAATATCTAGGAATAATAATTAATCATCACCTAAAATGGACAGACCACATTATACAGTTAACAAACAGACTGCGCAATCTTATATACAAATTTTATATGTTGAGAGAGTTTTTGAGTAGTAAATTGATAAAATTGATTTATAAATCTTTAGTAGAAACTCTACTTAGGTATGGACTAATAATATGGGGAGGATCATTCAAAAGTAATCTTCGCTCACTGCAACTTATTCAAAACTATATCCTAAAAATAATTTTCAATAAAAATAGGCTCTACTCAACAAAGCTATTATATAGCGAAGATATTAGTAGTATAAATTTATTGTACATACATTCTCTATGCTCTTTTATAAACAAAACAAATAAAACTCTAAATCATATTAACCATGCCCACTACACAAGACAAAATAAAAATAATCATCTGACCTTACCACTGAATTATCGAGATATAAATTTATGATTTTAAGATTATCTGGCCATAAAATTTTACAACATGCTGCCTAATGAAATAAGAGAACATAAAAATATAAAAATATTTAACAAAAAAAGTAAAAACATACATATATAAAAACCTTGACATATTTTGTGCTCTTTTAAACTAAAAGAGGAGGTGCTAATTATAATTACTTGTTAACTTAACAACAAAATAATTATTGATTGATAGAGGTTTGTGGTTACCCCCGTGCCTTCCCCATCCACATTTATACTGACTTATTATATTGCTACTATGTATACTTAGTTTCATTTGAGTTTTCATTATAATAAGAAATAACTTATATTGTAATAGCATAATGTAAAATATCAACAAAGAAGAGACAGTACATGAGTACATACAGATGCTCTTACATTTAGGTACTCCTTAAAATTGTTTAATAATGAAACCAATATAATCAACAAAAACATCCAGTGCCGAAATATTACTCATGTTACTCAAGATGTTATTTACTTTGGTTGCATCAATGGGATCCAGAAAAAGTGTAAAATTGTGGTGAACCAAATTTAAAGTTATGATTGAGGGGTCCACCTCTGACTTACTGAGATGAGCAGTAATAGAATCAGAAATATTCACAAAAAAATGATTGGATTTGTCTGTTATAGTGCAGCTCAAGCTATCCTTGTGTTTGCTCTTAGAACCATTAATAACATTTCACATTTCCTTAGGTTTATTAGTGCACTGCACTGCACCATACCAAAATGAATGCAGAATTTGATTAGCCATTGCTGAAAGTTGATCCAGGGAATGGGCAGATAAAATCACTGTCGCATTATCTGCATATAGTATAAGTTTTGCAGAATTACTGTCTAAAGATAGACATTCTTCTAGGTCATTTATAAAAAAGAGGAACAGTAACAGAGATAACACACTCCCTTATCTATGGTTATAGTGTGTGGTAACTTTTTCTCAAAATCTTTATTGTCAGTTTCGTACTTTTTTGCCATTTTAAATAATACTGGCTTTAGTAAAAATTGTCTAATTACAGTTAAGAGTAAATTAAGTGAGCACCAGTAAAGCAGCAGGTAGCAGCTGAACAAACTATACAAAAAAAAACACCTACCTACTCAGTTCAGTAGGTGCCTTAAAATCCAAAGAATTTTTTTTATTAAAGTGGCAAAAATGTCGCAAATTTGAAAGACGAAAACTTAAAATGTAATTTTTATGCTTTGGTTACATAAAATTAGGGTCAAAATTAATTGCAAATTTTTCGACACTTGCAGTCTTTACTATGACTGGAAAAATACTGAAAAAATCAAGCAAAACAGCTGCACAAATAAATAAACACTTGACGACATTGCCACGAAACAGAACACTGATTTTGACAGATGCTATTTAGGGTTAGTCTTGTTAATTAAATTCAAAAATCTGTGGGCCAATTTAGAACGACTCTGCGAAACTATCTGTCTGAGTAGGCGTTTTACTCCGTAAAAGACTTCTGGGACCAGACCTAAATAATGTACATATGTAAACTGTTTGTCAAAATTTTAGTGTGTGTTAGGCTGTAAATAAATTTACTTTATATTTGTTCAGTGTTAAATGGGTTCTTGATTTTAAATTAGTATTTAGATATTTTTAAAACATTGACCTGTTCTATATCATATTGAATTTGAATTTGATGTGTCTAGGTTGTTAAAGTTAAGTTATTAATGTAACTGTATAATTTGTTCTGTTTTATATTGTAGATTCTCTGTCTTTTATTAGTGCTTTAGATTATTTCCTTTTACTATTTTTTAAATACATTTACCTTACCTATAATATAAAGACATGTATAAACCTATGTAAGTTGAAGTTAGAACATTAAAGATTATCATATTAATATGTATGGTTGTACTAGTCTTTAACCTCACTCTCATAATCTTATTGAGCGCCTGTAATAAAAACTAAATTAATCAAAACCTCAAAAGAAACAAAGAAATATTTGTCTTTAAATTTGCACAACACAAACTACTAGGTGCTAGAAATATAATTAAACTTGCAAAACTTATCAAACATTGTGTATGTGTAATTATTGACTGTGTCAACTTCATAGGAACTCTGAGGGAGCACAATGTAGGAAATAAAATAATAATTTAAAAGAAGATCGCAGCCAAAGTGGAAATTGTTTTGTATAAGACCGGGGTTAGGTGTGTACTTCAAGATGGAATTTGGCCATCTTCAAGGGCATCTGTTAACGTTATTTTTATTTTATTTTATTTGCCAGTATAAATTCACCTTTCGTGTCTTAGCTTAATCATACACAATTTTGTAACAAAAAATAAATTTGAAAACCAATTAAATATAAATGAAAAATAAATACTTAAATGTTGGTTAAAGTAATCAAAAGTATTGAGGGAGTTCTTGACAATGGTTTTATTATCGAGAATTATATGTAGGGAAACATGGAAATTTATAAAATACGGGCAATAAGTTGTGGAATAGATGAAAAACATGGTGGAATACATATAAGACATTACATTATATGGATTACACTGGAATACATGGAATACACAAAGCTTGCACACCAAAATAGATAAGCAGCTTACTTTGGATTATAATTGATGCCAATTACATAACAAAGTTTTAAATTAACAATAATGATACCTATTTATTTTACAGAATAAATTGTATGAAATTCATGACGAAATGTTATAAATAAACATCTTAAGTATTCCTCAAAAATATGTAAAACAATTGTTAACCACAAACCCAATAAATAATAGTAATGAATATGAATTAGGTACACATTTATATTTTATTACAATATTCACTGTGCATATAACAAAAATAAATCTACGTAGTAAGGTAAATGAAAGAGTAGAACTTACTTCAACTATTTTATCCTCATTTTGTGGATGATGAAGAGGAACAAATTGCGTCTGAGTGATTCGAAAAATTTCTGAATCTCCTATTTTTCCAATGGAAAAACAGCCAGTTACCATAACCAGATATAATAATGTACTTTCACCTGAGTAAAGTTGGAGAACTCCCAAACATCCGTATGCATCCAGTATTTTGGTATACTGCTTTTTAACTGCTTCAGTTTCTTGGGCACCTAAATATTTACATTATTTATGTAGTATCATATAAAAATATAAGACAGTTTTGAGCACCTACACTCAAATGACATTTTTTATAAGATATTATATAAAAAAATATATTTCTTGCATTTACTATAAACTTACACAGAACTGCCACAGCTTGGGATTCAAACAATAAAGTGTGTTCCTTTGCCTTGTGCTCCAGTAGGACACTATGGGGACTTGGAGGAATACTTTTTTCAAAAACACGTAAAGCCTTGTACATAGCCATTTTGAATATGTGCTTCCAGCAAATTTCTGATTTTCTTTGGGACAATTTATTCCTTCAACTCGTTGCTTCCAACATTTTCACTGTACTTATTTATTTATTCTCTTGACAATACACCCCCAAAAAGTGAAAACAATTGATTTTGACGTACCGGGAACCTGGGAAATTTCATAGTTAAAGTGTTTACGAACTGCGCTTGCGCCATCAACGATTGTTCGGTTGCCTATCCTCAAATTTAACATTGCGCAGTGTATGAGAATCAATTTATATTCGGCAAAAAATTTAAAAATTGTAGAATCTGTTTAAAATTGTGTAGATAAGGTTCTTTCTGATAACAAATCTAATATCAGATTTCAGTATTTTAAAATGGCAAACACGAAATAGGCTTCATTTTTGCTAAACAATTACAGAATTTGTCAGAAAATTTGTAAAGGGGTTATTAGGTTTGCCGATATGGAATTTGTTATCAGACTAATGCCCTAAATTTTTGTTCAGAAATTAGGCGGTCCAACAAAACAGATGACTGCTGTCAATATGGCTGGCGTAGGACAAACATTGTTTGGTTCCATATGAGTCCGTGATAATTTAAAAGCAAATTTCAAGTATTTTTATAAATATTCAGTGCATTTTTTTATACATGACCATTTTTTACGATTGTATGTTTGCTTTAAACTTAGTTATGATAAGTGAATACTTTTTGAAGCTTCGAAATAAGAACTCCGAAGTCGCCGCGCGTTGTGAACAAAAATTTTTATAATTAAAAATTAGATCATTTTGTAGTGTGGATCCAAAACACTTCCCCCAGTGACAAATATAGACGTTGTTAGTTACCCAGTTGTTCAATGTGAATTATATATATCCAAGTTAAACTTTGTTCAATCTGTGTTTAATATATTGTACTGTACCCAGTACATATATTTTTTTTATAAATAAAACATATATCAATAAAACAAACACGTTTTTACTTAAATAAATTGCCATGCATGTCAGAGTGAAACAATATATAAAATTTTCAGAGTGAATAGAATATCAATAAAAAGTTGTCTTTGCAATAAACCTGATGACGATGAAAAGAACTCAATTTTTATCAGCATAATTACATACATTGCACTTTACTAGACTTAAACTAGTTACCTACGTCTAGAAAAAATTATATACTTGCACTCTAGAACAGGATTATATCATGAAGCGAGTCCCTAAAAATATAGTTACATTTTGTTCCCGTCTTAATTTTTTGAGACGTTTGAAGAGTGTCCAAGCCATTATCCTACTTGTAATCCTGCGTCTGGAATTTCCACCCTTCATAATTTAAGAACTTCTGTCCTAAATGCATAACAAGATCTTTCTTTATTCGATCACAGGTTTTGCCGCCACTTTTGGCAAATCTTAATATTAAGTAAGTAATAACCCTGTATATGGTTATCGTAGCTTCATTTATTATACATTTAAAAAATTGTAAAAACTGTAGACCACACTTCCAGCTTCCACATACGATGAATTTATTAAGTTTAAGATAGAATATAAAAAAATACTCGTATAATGAATTTAAGAACAATGAGTCTTTTAGTTAGGATTTCCCACTTTCCCAAACAAAAAAATAATTACAGAGTTACATAAAGGTTAAAATTATTAAAAAAAACTCTTCCAAAATGGTACATACAAATACTGATAATTATTTAAGACCCCTAAAACTTAAAAAAATAATACACCATTAAAATATTTAAAGGTGCAAAATGTAATATATCTTTTTCAAACAATGATTAGATTTTTAATCAGTCTCAATTGAGAATCATAATATATGTTAACTAGCTAGCTTAATTTTAGTTTTTTAATAAATGATTAATATGAAATGTTTTGCACACACTTGGGCCTAATTTAATTTAGTAGTACGTAAATCCTCTTCTTCTTGCAGTAATTCATTTCAGCCACATCGACGAAAGTTCATTCAATCGTTTTCATATCTAAAGTTGAAAATTTTTGAAACTTACAAATAAAAGTATTGTGTTATTATAATACAACAAAAAGAAGGCATTTTAAGGTAAAAAATAGAAATAAATAACAAAACTACCATATACTCCCATGTAAAAATTCGATTTGTTTGTCCTACGCCCGTCAAAAATAGCTGATCGGTGACGTTCAACTGACAGATCGTTGGAGTGCCCAATAAGTACATTAATAGTTATAAAAATTAAGTAAAGTTTCATATATTTCAAGACAATAATTAGTAAATGTATTTACATCACAAAAACTAATAGAATTATATTAGAATTAGAATTATATGTAATAATCGGACTTGTTCTCATACTGCATACGTACAGGGTGTGCTAAATAAGATGTCCTAGCCCTTTATCTCAGACATTTTAAGAATATGGAAAAATTTTAATACACAAGTTTTTGTCTGTCAATCTCTCCTTCGATTGCACCAGGCACCTTCAGGGATATTTACTCCACGAGATCTGAACACCAAATAAGCTCGAAGAGATTCAAGGGGGCTTTTATACTCGACTTATGTTCGCCGGGCCATGACCCTTTGTGAAAATCGGTTTCCACTTGTGATGTTAACCGTAACCACGTGCAGTAAAGATCCCTGAAGATGCTTCGTGCAATCGAAGGCGAAACGTCGGATAGTAATTCCAATTTGACACGGTCTAATCCCAAGAACTATGATTTCTTACCTGACAAAAGCTGTGAAAGCTTCCGTTCTATTTTAACCTCATTTTTTTATTTTTTATATCACCATATATACTGGCCGTTATAGTTTTTCTGATCAGGATATCAACTTTCTTATTTTAAATAACACGCCCGATATTATAGTGATACAGATTTTAGTAAATTTTGTAGAAGACGGGTTTAATAATATTTGATGGTGTGGGTTCAAGATACTTGGTTTAATTCTATTACTGATATGTTGGCATTTATTTTCAAGTTTGCACCTATATTTAAAGTGATTTAACTAAGAGAATTGTTCTAATGTTATTCTATTATTTAATTTTAATCATCCGATTTTTTTTAACACAAAAAATTGTTCCGGTATTGTTAATTTCTGAGATTAGATATTTATTTATTTTTTAATATAACAAATTAAACACAGCGATAAAATGTTAATTCAAGGATATATAGCATGGGTTTCCGAATTGACTGTTATCTTCTGTGGGTTTTACTGATTAACTACATCTTTAATAAATACAAATTAAAATTTTTATTTTTAAAGTCTTATTTTTCCTGATAAACATCATTAAACTAGATAGTTAGAAAAATTAAAATAGAAATTATTACAATAGTTATATAGCTCAAACTGTGATAAAAGCCATTTGTTTTCCTTGATCTCAAACTTCGGTGATATCCAATATCTTCAAAATGAGATTACGATTTTATTTAAAAATGCATTTTAACAGTTATGTAATTAAAAAAAAACTTTTAATTTAATATTTTAAAAAGCAACTGACTTTTCTGGTAGGTTAACACAAAAACACTTTAACATAGTGACACTTGCTGTTATTTGTCAGGTAATGTGCATTTTTATAAACTACTGATTTTATTTTTAAACCTTCCTGGTTTAATAATGTTTACTACAGAAGAAAAGGATTTGAAAAATCAAAATGTTCAATTTTTACTTTTATTGTAAAAGAGGCGTATTATAATCGTGAAAAAATCACTCTCCAATATTTTTTCAGATCTTCACCTACTGCAGACATTCATAGAACTGCTCGCAACTAAATTATTGCTATCAAATCCTTAATTAGATATTACATTTATCCCAACAATGAATAAATGTTATAATAACTTCGATAAATAATCTACATAATTTGAACAATAGCACTATAAAACCAGATGCTTTATAGAAATTAGACACTTTTTAACACAGGCATATATCAGAGATGAGAGTATACCGCGAGTGTACTTTTAGCAGTAACAAGTTCATATTGATCCTAAGAGCAAGGATAAGAACTCAGATTTTAGTTTTTCTATAATAGTCTACAAGCTTTTACTAGAAATAAAATAACTTAATTTTTTCGATTTTTGGCAGTTTTATTTTTATTCTGAACTGCTGTGCGTTTCCTGGAATTTCCTACATAAAGGACTTTATGCAGTGGCGGCGTTAATATAATAATAAAGTCTAAAGAATGAAAATCCTAATTTTTAGAGCTAGGAGAATTATAATTACCAACTTTTTCGTGGTTTTCAACTTTCAAATGTTTGAGTGGTTTAGAATCAACCTGTACTTTAAAGAGTAAGGTTGGTAACCCTACACATTATTATAAAATAAGAGTTATAAATGTTCTGAAAATTTAAACAAAAAAATATATGGATTATATTATCTGCATTAACTACGAAACAGGTTTTAAAAATTTGGTGCTTTTGGAGAATTTGTTTTTTGAAACCAACATATAATGGAAAATGTGAGTTTTGAAATAGAATGAGTTATAAATTTTAAATTTCATAGTGTTTCAGTGGCTGCATGTGCTTTATACTTTTTGGTGTTAGTAATCTATGTTAAAAAACAGCCTAATTTCTTTGAAAGAAAGCCTCCTTTTAAAATATACTATTATTTGCGTAATATAATAGAACAAAATTTAGAGAGCACACCATTCAGTTTCTATATGCCAGATGTTTTATTATTTTAACTTTTTTAAGTTTTTAAAACGTAATTGTCATTTTTTTGTTTTGATTTTTATATTATTTTATTTTAAAGCATATTTAGATCAAAATACTTGAAATATCTTAAGGGTGTCGTAGACTCCACTATTTTTGACATTCTTTGGTGATTTTTGTTTTTGTTGGCAATTAAAGGAGATTATTATTATTATTATTATTATATTATTATGTATATGTAAAACAGAGATAGATCGCCCACAATTCGACGATGCTCTAGAGAGGCAAGCTTTCTTGTGATCAGATAGAATAGATATTCTTTAAGCAGAATCAATTATGCTAAGGATGAAAGAAGAGGCTTCTCCCAACATACGTAAGCAACACTTAAAGCTGAGACTGAGATATGTTGGGTCCACAAATAGCACTTGTGTACTGTATAATGAGCCCATTAATACATAAGCCTCTCTATTTCTAATTGTATAATACAGTGGTCGCCAAACTTTTCAAGGTGTTGAGCTACTTTGACAATTTAGAAATAAACCGTGAGCTACCCACTTGTAACCAGCGTTTAAGCCAGCCTAAATGAATTAATGCACATTTGTATTTGACATACATGTTTTTATGTAATTAATGAGTACATAACTAACACTAATACATACCTACCAACAGTAGGGGTTTAAAAAATAAACAAAATTTTCATATAGCCATAATGGCATGTCACATATACGTTTTAATAAAAGTAAACAAAACATTATAATTAAAATTTTAAGGTTGACACTTGGACTCATCGACAATTTTTTTGATGTTTGCAATGTAATTTGATACAGTCATTCGAACACAATTAACCAAATGTTCATCTGTAAGGCGATTACGGTATTCCTTCTTAATAAACTTCATATTGGAGAAAGAAGATTCGCCCAAATAAGTTGAAGTAAATAACGCTTTAACTTTTAAGGTAACACGACATAGAACTAAATATTTGTCTTTACTTACTATAGGCCAGATACATTTTCTACTTGAAACTAACGATTTCAATGCTAAATCACTTTAAAATGCAATCACTTCCATTTCAGTTGCAGCTACGTCTTCCCCAAAGTTCTGCATAACACAAATTGCAAACTGTTGGATATCAATTTCCATGAAGGATGAAACAACAAATTGAGCCACCAATGCCATTTTGTTGAAATCCTTAAACAGATTTTGAAGTTATCCTTCAATTTAGAAACTATTTCTACATGAGATTTACTGTCATAGGGTTCTATTAGATTTTGAGATATCCTCTCTGAAAGAACAGGAAAATGTTTGACATCACGGTTGATTAGGGTTTGTTTCCAAAACTCCAGTTTTTTTATGAATGCATTTATATCGGAAATCATTTCCGTCAATTTTTTATCTCTTTCCTGAAGTTGCAACTTGAGTTCATTAATCTTGTCTGTAATGTCCACAAGAAACCCAAAATCTTTAAGCCAAATTGAATTTTCCAGTTCCTGAATCGGTTCGCCGCGATGTTTAAAAAATTGAACTATGACAGATATGGGTTCCTTAAAACGTGTTAATAGTCATCGCACTTCAGAGTGAAGAAGTAGATCCCCATACTGACAATCAATTTCATGGGCTAAGATTTTGTTTACAATTTTTACTACCAATTTCATGACGTTGTTTAGTTTTAAAAAATTTCAATATAATTTTTGCTGATGAATAATGCATTGCTAACACAGAAATTGTGGAAAGCGTTTATCTTTACGACAACATGCTACCAGACCCTTATCACAACCCACCATAGCCCCGACAGTTGTCAAGCTTACCAATTTTGAAATTGGAATTTTCTCAGAAGATATAAAATTGTTTTAATGAGAAAACAATTCCTGTCCAGTGATATAGCCTTTCAGTGAAATACACTTCAAAATCTCAATTTCTTTAATCATAAAATCACTAAAAACCATCCTGACGAACACCTGGCAGATGTCAATCACATCTGTTGACTCATCCAGTTGAAGAGAGAAATAAACAGAGTTATCTAAGTCAGTTTTTAATGTTTGAAAATAGGGAATCTGCAGCTTCTAGAAACGTCTGTTTTATCATCACCCGTTTTCATACGGTTTCTTTTTTGTGCAAATATTTGGGACACACGGTATGATGCTTCCGTTGCAGATTTATATTTGTCAACTGCTTTTAAAAATATTGACTGTTGTCCAATTAGTTCTTTGATGGTTTCAATTTTTCTTATCTGCTGACAGCATGTAGTGGGAAATATTTTTCAAAATTCCAATGTACAGGGTGTCCCATTTTCGTAGGTTTTACGGGGTTTCCAGCTTATGAGTAGAGATAGAGAGATGCGGTTTTCGCGACACCGTGCTACTTTTCGATGAAACTAAAGAGGCCGCAAACAGATTTGCCCTAACCATTTTAGTTTCCGTGCTACAGGGTGATTTTGAAAATTTGTCATTTTCGGACACCCCCTGTAACTCAGCTATCGTAAAATATATTTAAAATGTTTCAACTGGTATTTATAGATTTTTTCACGTAGAATTCAGTGGCATACTCAGATTTTTGCTGAGAGTCATAGTTTTTGACATATTGGCATAACCTACTATTTTTTAAATGGGAGACCCTATATATTATGTTTTCATCTTATTCTTCGTGTCGAGAGCTTTTCAAAAACATACCATAAGTCATATTTATTTTCATAAATAACATGAAAAAATGCATTTTTCTTTAAACGGATTTATGGCATAGCAGATCAATCGAAATAAGAGAAGGTGGCTGTGGTAGCCATGGCAACGCCAACAAAAATATGATCAGGCAGCCATTACTGCTGTCATTTTTGGCATTATTGCGTTTAAATTTTTTTGACGTCTATTATAATTATTGTTTTTAATATGGCTCAGAATCAAAAATTTGAATATTTTGAGAAATATGATATGAACGCGTGTTTTATATTGTCTAATGAAGATGCAGATCAGGCGGCAGAGCTATATCTGAACAGGTTAGTTCTTTTTTATCTTCCTGCATTTTGACTTTATTGGTTCGCTTTATTTTATCTTAGATATCCCGAGAGAAGACAACCAGAAAAAAGAATTTTTCAAAAAATTAAAAATAATCTTTGCCAATATGGATCTTTTAACAAGCCTCGATCGCGAACTTACAATAAAGACAACGAAGAATCTGAGGTCAACGTTTTAGCCCTCGTTCAGACAGCTCCTGAAACATCTTGCAGGAAAATAGACGAAGAGGCGGGTGTACCGAAAACCAAAGTGCAGAAAATTTTGAAAAAGCACAAATTCAAACCCTATAAATACAAACTTGTGCATCATCTGCATCCTGGTGATGCAGAGCGCAGATTGGAGTATCTGCAATTGGTTTATAAATATGAAGGCAGAAGATATCGATTTTGAAAAAAAGATTATTTGGTCAGACGAGGCACATTTTACTAGTTCAGGGATTTTAAATAGACACAACACGCGATTTTGGAGTCAAGAAAACAACCATGTTATTTTTCCTAGGGAGCGTGATATGGCAGATTTGGATTCAATGTCTCCTGTTTTATTTTCAACCGAAAAATAGTTTACCAAATATATGAGGGAAATCTGAATTCGATTGGTTACGTGCGAATCCTAGAAGACGCATTAGGAATTTTGGATGATGTTCCCTTGGCTCAACTAAATAGGATTTATTTCCAGCAAGACGGAGCTCCAGCCCACAATGCCAGAATAAGTCAAAACTGGCTTAACGACCATTTTCCTGGAAGATGGATAGGAACACACGGACCTGTTCGATGGCCACCACGATCCCCTGACCTCTCAGTTTTAGATTTCTTTTTGTGGGGTTATTTAGAAAACAAGGTTTATGTAAGGCGATACGAAAACTTAGAACAACTAAGAATGGCCACCGAAAACGCTTTTGCAGAGTTACAAAGACAGTCATTTACAATAGAAAATGCATTAAAAAGAATTTTTAAAGTTTGTCACACTTGTAGGACACATAATGGTCTACAATTTGAACAGTATTTGTAGTTTTAATGAAATTATAATTATTACCTTTTACCTACTTCCTAATTTTTTCTGATGCTGTTACTTTGTTATTTCGTTAATAAATATTTGTTAACTTTTTCCATGGCTCCACACCCATCTTCTCTTATTTCGATTGATCTGCTATGCCATAAATCCGTTTAAAGAAAAATGCATTTTTTCATGTTATTTATGAAAATAAATATGACTTATGGTATGTTTTTGAAAAGCTCTCGACACGAAGAATAAGATGAAAAAATAATATATAGGGTGTCCCATTTAAAAAAAAAGGTTATGCCAATATGTCAAAAACTATGACTCTCAGCAAAAATCTGAGTACGCCACTGAATTCTACGTGAAAAAATCTATGAATTTCAGTTGAAACATTTTAAATATATTTTACGATAGCTGAGTTACAGGGGGTGTCCGAAAATGACAAATTTTCAAAATCACCCTGTAGCACGGAAACTAAAATGGTTAGGGCAAATCTGTTTGCGGCCTCTTTAGTTTCATCGAAAAGTAGCACGGTGTCGCGAAAACCGCATCTCTCTATCTCTACTCATAAGCTGGAAACCCCGTAAAACCTACGAAAATGGGACACCCGGTACACTTTTATGATGCCTCTCAAAATTTCCTTTTTTAGCAACCGAAACTGAGGCATTACATAACAAATATACATTTTTACCTTTAACTTCTGTAAAAAAATACTGTCCTTCCCATTCTGAATGAAAATTTTATGTCTTTACTTTCTTATTACTGCTTGCCATAATCTTTTTTATTGCCCACTCTGTGTACTAACACGTCTAATGCCTTTCAGTTTTAAACTGAACGCGTTGTATCCCTGATATGTACATTTATGGCGTTCAAAGCAATCTAGATCGTTCTCGTGTTCTCAAACATTCACGCGATGCTGGCGCTCTGTTCAATTCTCGCCGCTGCTTGTTTTCATATATAAAATTTATGGACGGTTCTATGATTTTTACAAGATATGTTGTGAGCTACCAGAAATGTCTTCGCGAGGTACCGGTGGGTTGGCGACCACTGGTATAATAGTAGGGCCTAAGTATATAACTACTATATCTCGTCTCTCTAACCAATTTGTCAGCATCACTTATTAAGGTGTTCTCGTTATCTATTTGTTCGGAGAATCGCAGTAAACCCTAATAAGACATTATCGTCAATTAAACCCAGCGTGCTAGGTTATCACACGAAAATGTCGCAATAATTTCAAAATTAACAAAACGATACCCGCTAACCTACTTCTAACCCAAGCGGTTTACAGACTTGAACTCGATGCTAATTGATGACGACGTTTTTATGGCTATTATAGGTACTTCCCTTGCCCGCTACGAAAAAAAAAAATAAGTTTATGGCTGCGATTACTCTTTAATTGATGTAGTTTCTTGTTGTTAATTCATGTAAATTATTATTCCAGTTTTATTCAGTATTTGCTAACTGTATTAATACAATAATTATATTTTAATTTTTTTTTGTAAATGTGTACTTAAATATTCGTTTCAATCGATTTAAAATCAGATATTTTATTGAGTTGTGAAAAAGCCCAAGAAAAATGTGTAATTTAAATGTTGTAATATACACTTCGTTCCAAAATTATGGAATATTAAAAAACATAGGTCAAGTTCAAGCTTCGATATTTTTCTTATTAATAGATCGATTTAAATTTTCGCTGTTTTTTTTGCTACATACGATGTTCTTTTGACACACTTATTGGAAGCCTTCTTATCAAATTTCCCGGTGAATCCACTACTAAAAATCCGAGCTGCATAACTAACTGACTTATTTTTTAAATAACTTTATTACTTAAAATTAGTCAAAGAATCATAAAAATATTGTTCATATTATTTCCAACAGATGTTCTTCATTTGACGTCAGAAATGCTTTCAATACTTACAAAAAAATACGAATTTTTTTGTAAGTATATTTTTTTAATTGTCGATGTTTCGCAACTTTATTGTTGCTCGTTCAGGACACATATAGATTTTATTTCCTGCATAAAACCCATTTTATCAGTCTTTACCTACTCCGTTGGTCCGCAGATATTTCCTAACCCCCAAATAATACACTACTCAAAGAACAACAAGAAGATCTTTAACGAAATCCGTTTAAAAACTTAATATTTGGGAAATAACTGCGGATTAACGTAATAGGTAAAGACTGACAATATGTGTTTCATGCAGGATATAGAATTTATATATATGTCCTGAGGATGCAGCAAAAAAGTAGCGAAACATCGACAATTTAAAAAAGTCTTTTGTTTTTTACTGGATCCTAACCCCAAAAAATACACCTCTCTGACATAACAACAAGAGGATCGTTAACGAAAACCATTTAGAAACTTATTATCTGGGAAATATCTGTGGACCAACAGACTAAGTAAAGACTGATAACATGGGTTTCATGCGGGATATAGAATCTATATATGTGTCCTGAGGATGCAACAATAAAGTTGCAAAACGTCCACAATTTCAAAAAAAGACTTTTTTTTACTCTTAACCCCAAAGAATACACTACTCTAACAAAATGTGTTTAACATTATTCCGCCATATTGGATTTTTACTAAAATATTACCAGGTCATCCACATATAACCCTTAATTTTTGGTCAAAATTTGAAGTCAATCGGGTTAGTTTTTAAGCGAAAGTCGGACCGACGGAATTGAAAAAACAATTTTTTTGGCATATAGACACGCTAAAACGTAAAGATGTGCAAAACTTGCAAAAACATCATATACTTGATGTTTTTGCAAAATTGGAGATTAATTGGATGAGCAGTTTTTTAATAATAATAATAATAATTTTTTTAACATTTCACTAGGCCGCCATTTTGTTTCGCCATATTGGATTTTTACCAGAATATTACCAGGTCATCCCCATATGACCCTTGATTTTTGACCAAAATTTGAAGTCAATGGGGTAAGTAGTTTTTTAACTACGCCGTGATCAGACAGATAGATAGACCAACAGAATTGAGATAAAATGTTTTTCGTCATCTAGGGACCCTGAAACGTGAAGATCTGAAAAAATCTCGGAGGGTGATTTTTTCACGATTACAATACTTCCCTTTTACGAGGGAAGTAATAAATGTTTAGGTTTTCATAAGTACTTAATATGATCACTGATTCTTTAAAAGGCACTTTCTATATTTCCCTCGAAAGAAGTCGGGAGATAATTCAAAATATAACATTTCTAATTCATTCACGCATTTCCCAATGTTATAGGAGAACGATCTTTTAAATAGCTCTTTTCTATGTTGCGGAACTGTCAAAAACAACGCCTTCTGCGATTAATATTATGTATTTGCATTCTTAGAGATATTTTACTTATAAGGTAATATGAGGAAGAATATTTCAAAATTTTATAAAAGAAACATGTCGCATGTAGTTTTCTTCTTCTAAGAGAAATGTGTTCATAATGACGAATACCAAACGAGAGTCAGAGTCAGAGTCGAGTGTCACAGTAATTAAGTTGGGAGAGAACTAATGAGTCACAAAGTAAAAGTTTTATATCGATTGACAAAGAATGTCATTGAGAGTAAATCGTCTTCAAAACTGAATAAGTTGCCTTTGGTTTCGACGTTATGTGATCCTTGAATCGAAGTTTTGAATCCAGAACCACATTCAAGTTTTTACAACACGCTACTACGGAAATTTTGGAATCATTTATTTTAATATCAAGATATTTTTTCTTTCGAGACATAATTGTCGCTACCAAAAAGCATAGGATTAGATTTAGATGGATTACAATTACAATTTTGTCCATATTAAGTGAGAAATATATCTGAGTATCATAAGCATAAAGGTGGTACTTACAAAATTCTAAAGTTTGATGAAAATTGGATGTAAATATAGTGTAAATAAGAGGACCTTAAACACTACCCTGTGGAACTCCAGATAAAATTTGTTCGAGTTGAGAAGTTTTATTATTGACAACTACACTCAGTTCCAAAAAAAGTGACGCACTTGATTTTTGACCCAAGTTCAATGTCTTATATCTTCTAAACCAGTGGATCGATTTTGAACAATTTTTTTTTGTAGGTAGGTAATACCTTTGTCTTTCAGCAAAAATGAAACAAATGAAAAATTTCTCAAAGACTCTTGGATAATGACGTAAAAACTAGAACTATGTTTTTGGCTATTTTTTGACTTGCCCTATGTATTAGTTGAGTGTTCGTATAGAAACTGTTTACACCCTATATGAAAGACCTTTTTTTGTGAGCATTTTGTTTTTTTATTCACCGACTTATCTCTAAAATTGACCGAATTACAGCTTTTTGCTCAAACCTTACCAAGCTGCGTAATGGAAAAATTTACAATATTTTTTTTAACTTAAAATACCAATAACTGATAGTTGGCTTAACTATAGCAACTCTAAGAGCTTCTTATCTTGTAGCATACTCGAAATTAGGTTTCTTATTCTTTGCATTGGTAGACCGTCTCATTCTTTTGATGTTGTATCTGCCAGTTCTGCTAGGCTCTCCACAGACCGTTCGCAAGAACGCACCCTTCTTGATTTATTCCACAAATGTTTTACTGCATTCATATCGGGGCTTCTCGCAGGCCCTATAATGCGGTAATACCCGCAGTTTCGCACCATTGCGGGTATACGACCAGGCATTATCCTACGTCAGAATATGCAGAACGATATTCAGGTATAACAATAATTTTAGACTTTTGCAGGTCTCCTAGCCTTCGAATTCGCTTCTGCTAGTCGAACACAAACCGTGTGCTCACTAACCATAGCATCTCCAACTTGGCGAAGATAGGGTGACCATACGTACAGCATTTCGCTGTATTGTACAGCATTTGCAAAGCCTGTCCAGCATTGACTTCTGTACAGCAAACGTACAGCAAAACAGTGAAACTGTACAGCATGTCCAGCAAACATTGAAAAATAAAGAAATGAAAATTATTACATTACGTATTCTTATCCTTATCGAAATACAAAATATTAAGTTTGTCGATAACTAAGCACATCTCTACATTTTGAGTGAGCGATCTTTTGCCGCGGAACGTCGTCACGTCGTCGTCTAGTTGCATGTTTTATCTCTTTTTGATCAATGCGTTGTTACCCAAAATAAATGAAATGAAAAATACCTGTGGATGAATCGAATACAGCAATATGGTACATTTTCGCATGTGTTTCTTTTTTGAGGTTATTTTGACATTGGGTGTTCCGTCTGTGATTCCCAGAATATACCAATTATTTTATTATATGAATAATACCTTCTTATCAATGTAAAGTGCGAGATACGGGCAGAAAGGGAAAAGGTATTTATTTGGTTTTTACTTTTTAGTAGGGAAATCTCTTTTAATCACATATAGGTGTTGATTTTAGTTTTACTCTTTTTTTTCTTTTTTTTTTTCTCAGCATTTGTGATCGGAGCTTAAAATTTTAAATACTTGAACATGTCTAACAGCGAAAACGCAAGTAAAAAGCAAAGGCGCAATTGTAGTTTCACGCCGGAACTGATGAGAGATTTTCCCTTTATAAAAAAAGTAAAGGACAGCGAAACTGACGTTTTTTGCGAAAAATGTTTAAGTAAATTTTCCATTGCTGCTGGCGGACGCAGGGACATAACCAGACACCTGCAAACTGATAAACACATTAAGAGTACCAGAGCCGCGGCGAGTTCTTCTAGTTTATCTTCGTTTTTTAGAAAAGTCGAATTTGGCGAGGAAGAGGTTAGATTGGCGTTGACAGAAACGGTATTTGCGTTTCATACCGTGGTACATAATCATAGTTTTCGGTCCATGGACTGCACATCGAAGATTATTCAGAGGCAGTTTCAAAAAAAATTTTCCTGTGCCAGGACGAAAACAGAAGCGATTATTAAAAAAGTACTGGCTCCTTTTGCAATAGCTCAGTTAAAGCAAGAACTTGAGGATGTAAGCTTTATTTCAATTTTCTCCGATGCGTCTAATCATAAAGACATTAAACTGTTTCCAACGATTATCCGCTTTTTTAGTGTAAATTCTGGAATTGTAGTTAAAATATTAGATTTAGTTTCTCTTCCTGGTGAAACCTCGGAGTTGATAAGCAATAGTTTGTTTGAAATTCTAAATAATAATAATTTAACTAACAAACTGGTTGCTTATTGCGCGGATAACGCGAATACAAATTTCGGCGGCGTTGCACGAAAAGGAACAAAAAATGTTTTTCATAATTTAAATGAAAGGGTGCCACAGAAACTTCTGGGTATAGGGTGTTCAGCCCATATTATTCATAATGCAATCCAGACAGCAACGGATTTATTACCAATCGATATAGATACTATAGTAAACAAAATATATAGCCATTTCTATATTTTTACCGTTAGAGTAGAAACTTTAAAAACATTTTGTGAGGAAGCAGATGTTGAATACCGCAAATTATTAAGTAATAGTAAAACTAGGTGGCTTTCTTTGCTTCCTGCCATTGAGAGAATTCTCAAATTATTTGTACCCTTAAAATCGTATTTTCTATCCATAGATAAATGTCCGGTTTTTATTGAAAATTTTTTTAAAAATGATACTTCGGAGTTGTGGTTAAAGTTTCTGCATTCTCAGCCTCTTTGTTTTCAGATTCTGTAAAAAATGTGGAAGGCAACACAAATACTGTTGTCGAGGTTTCCCGTGAAATAAAAAATCTTATTTTAAAACTTAAAGCCAGATTAGATAACGCATTTTTACCCCTTTTAGTTAAACAAGATTTAAAAAAACTTTCAGAAAGTGGTCTTATTAATGAGGCATGGTTTATATCTCATGTAAAAATGTTTTATAAAAATTGTTTGGACTACTTAGAAATTTGGTCAGTGAAACTTGTAGAAATTGACTGTTTTGAATGGACTGAGCTTAAAAACGTTGTACACTGGGATGAAGTTCAAGGTAGTTTGCTTTTTATTAGGGACCACTTTTCTCATGATAAAGAAATTATTGATGAAAATGCTTTATTTGACCAAATTACGTTTTTGAAAGAATACGTATCAGAGCAAAAATTATTAGGTTGGAAAAACGAAAATAAACCGGTAGATTTAAAATGGGTTGAGGTGTTTAATTTTTTTAAAAAGGAAAATATTTTGTTTGATAGTCTAAAAAAAATAATTCAGTTTTCTTTGTATTTGCCCGGAACAAATGCACCCACCGAAAGACAGTTTTCAATAATTAACAATTATTGGACTGCTGAAAAGTCGCAAATGAGTGTAGAGACCCTTAAAGCTTCGTGTATTGTCCGCTGCAATATTGCAATCACTTGTGGAGAGTTCGCAGATAAAATAAAAGACAACAAAGAGCTTTTAAAAAAAACTCACTCTGCCGAAAAGTATTTATAATTTATAAGTTACCTATGTTGGCTATGTTTTTGTTTACATTTTAATTTTTAAAGTTTTTATAAATAAAGTTGTTTGTTTTTGTGTTAAATAAAAGTTGTGTATCTTTTCATATTTCATACTATACCCCCCCCCCTAATTTTGCCTCTCCAGCATTTGGTCAACAAAAATATGGTCACCCTAGGCGAAGACCTTCTTGAACTATTACATGTGTATTTGATCGATTCCGTAAAATCCGCAAAAAAGACTTGCGAAATTGTAAGTAGCGATAAAAAGTGAACTTAAAACCCTTTAAGTCTTGTTTAATGGAACTGGAAAGTATGTATTAAAAATCGTAGCTAGCGGATGGACTATGTCGGATCATAATCGATTTTGAAAAAAGAATTGCCGTCGCCATGGCAATAAATTTATTATAGTCCGCCATATTTGTCAAAAAAAATGGTTTTAGTGATATAATGCCCCAAATTACACCCCACCAAACGGCAAGATTAATTGATTTAGTGAATGATGGGGGTAGTAAACGTTACGCCGCTCGTGCTGTGGGGTCCCTGAAGCAACAGCTCGTATGGCGATCCTAAAATACGGACAAACAAGAAGCATTGCTCGGTAAGTGGGTTCTAGTTGCCCTCGAAAAACCTCCCCTAAGGAATGATCGCTTTTGGAGACTGCGGATTTTACGGAACTTAAAGGCTAGGAGGCCTGCAAAAGGTCCTAAATTGCTTCCTCAACATCGTGCTGCTCGGATATACTTCGTATAAAATTATGGAGAATGGACTAACCGTGAATGGTCAAATGTCCTGTTTACTGATGTATCAAGGTTCTGCCTTAATATGGGAGAAGAAGAGTATGGAGAAGAACTGGCGAAAGATTCAATCAATCTTTGATAACAGAATACGATAATTTTAATGGTGGTTCAGCTAAGTGTGGAGTGGAGTCTCCATGAACAGACGTACACTTCTTCATGTTTTTCCCATTAGACAGTCAATGACAGCCCAAATTTACATCAATTACATTTTAGAGCAGTATTGATACCTCTTGCTGATTTAGTAGGAAACAATTTTATTCTAATGCAGGATAATTCTCGACCGCATACCGCAGCAATAGTGCAGAACTTCAATTATGCATGTCCGAAAAATCAAGTAGGTACCTTGGCAAAATGCAAGGTTACAATAAAAAAGCTGTAATTTAGACATTTTCAAGACAAATTAATGAACAGAATAACAAATTTGTCTTAGAAGAAAGGTCTTTCATCTAGAGTGTAAGAATTTTTTATACAAATGCTCGAATAGTACACAGGATGAGTCAAAAAGCAGGAAAAAAAAGCAATTTTTAAGTTTCTCCATTAACATTCATGTAGCTTGGTAGAGTTTCAGCAAAAAAGCTGTAATTCGGTCAATTTTAGAGATAAGTCGATGAATAAAAAAACAAAATGCTCACAAAAAGAAGGTCTTTCGTATAGGGTGTCAAAAGTTTCTATACGAATCCTCAACTAATACACAGGGCAAGTCAAAAAATGGCAAAAAAACATGGTTCGAGCTTCTTCATTATTATCCAAGAATCTTTAACAATATTTTCATTTGTTTCATTTCTGCAGTAAGACGAGGGTATTATCTACCTAGGAAAAAAAAATTCTTCGAAATCGGCCCACTGATTTAAAATATATAAGACATTGAACTTGGGCCAAAAATCAAGTGCGTCACTTTTTTTTGGAACTTAACTTCTATTAGTAAGGTAATAAAATCCTGAGCTCTAGGACTAAATCTAACATAATGTAATAAGTGAAAAAGTAATTCATGGTTAAGTAATCAAAAGCCTTTGTAAAGTCTAAAAGAATCAGAGCTGTCACTTTGTCCTCATCAGTTGCTCGAAGAATATATCGTTGGTAACGTCAGCCATAGCCTCTGCGCAACTATGACCATCCCTAAAGCCAGATTGTTTGGGTGGAAGGATATTATATAATTCTAAAAATGATCTTATTTTGCAACTTGTTAATATCATCCCGACCAGTAGAGCATACTTTTAATATTACGTATTACATTAAATTGATGCCATCTTTAAGGTTATTTTTATAGAATTTTATTAAGTTTAAACTCGGAGTTTGATTGTTTGCTGTCACATTTATAAAATACCTATAGTCGAATTCAATTCAATCAAATCAGAAAACACAGTGAATACCAAAATGTTGTGTGATTCTTTTATCGAGCTATTAAATCGCGATGAGCTATTTACAAATATACAGGGAGAAAGAAAATAGTTTTTTTTTAATTATATTACGCAATATTATTAAGATAGCCACTTAATATTATTTCATGTATTAAATGCCGAAGGACTAAATAAGAAAATTCGCTAAATATGTATTTGGTTAAAATTTTTTGGTTGGCAAAAACAAAAATACACAAAATGGCAAACGCCTTAATAAACTCGGAAGGTGGTTCGAATCAGTGGAACAATCAGGATATGTTGTGTTTATCCAGCCACTTAATGAAAGTGAAATTTTTTTATCAGTCACCAAAAACTATGAGCCCCGCTTGACCTAAAAATCTAATCATAATACAGTGTCATTTATTTAAATGCGGGCCATCCCTGTGCAAAGAAAACTTGTTATTTTTTTTGTATTGTGATAACAAAAAAAATTTATTTTGCAAAAATATTATACACTTTTGTCAAAAACACAAGATAATTAGTTATTTCTTCCCTGGTGAGATTTTTTCAGATCCTTACGTTTAAGGGTCCCTAAGTGATGGAAGACATGTTTTCTCAATTCCGTCTATCTGTAGGTATGTCTGTCCGTCAGTCTGTCTGTTCGTTCGCGGAATAGCTAAAAAAGTACTTATCCGATTTCTTCAAATTTCAGTTTAAAATTAAGGGCCATGCATGCGAAAAATAAAGGCTACATATATATATATATATATATATATATATATACAGGGTGTCCCACGACGAACTGCGGCGATCGATTTCTCAGAAAGTAGGTTTTAGAAAAATTTGAAATTTTGGCAACTAACTAAAGTCGATAGGGGCAATTCGCGCAAAATATTTTCAAGATGGCGGCACTTCTGGTTATACCGGAACTTTCTTATTTCAAATGGAACACCCTGTATATAATCGAATTTTTGAATTTCTCGAAACATTCTAGGTATATTTTATGTATAATATCCTAATTTCAACTGTTTTTGAGATATTTTGAATTTTATGTAAAAAATGACGTTTGCAGGTCTAGACATAACCATAAATAACTGCTTATCGAAGTCTCTTTTATTTATTTGCGGTTGGCTTCCTTGTCCAAAAGGATCCACTTTAGTGGCCTGTGCTGATATTTTTATAATAAATAAATATAGAATGATCAAAAACTGACATTATAAATATACTTTAAAAAATCGTTAAAAGTTACTTTCTTCAAATGGAAACCCCCAATCTTTATAATTTTATCTTATTTTACGCTTAAAATATGGGTGACTTTGTATAAAGTTGTCTATTCCAAAAATTCGTAGTTTTTGAGTTATTGACGATTTAACATAACGATAAGCCACCCGCAAATAAATAATAGAGACTTCGATAAGCAGATATTCATAGTTATATCTAGACCTGCAAACGTCATTTTTTACATAAAATTCAAAATATCTCAAAAACAGTTCAACTTCTGTATAGGATATTATACATGAAATATACCTAGAATTTTTCGAGGAATCCAAAAATTCGATAATATACAGGGTGTTCTATTTAAAAAAAGAAAGTTGACGTCTACTTCCGGTATAACCGGAAGTGCCGCCAGCTGCCAAAATTTCAAATTTTTCCAAAGTCTATTTTCTGAGAAATCGATCGCCGCAGTTCGTCGTGGGCACCCTGTATATATATATATATATATATATATATATATATATATATATATATATATATATATATATATATATATATATATATATATATATATATATATATATATATATATATATATATATATATATATATATATAGCCTGTATTTTTCGTTAGCCCCGAGTTTCTAGTAAAGCGATTTTACCGATTTTTATATATCAAATTTTGTCTTATAATTAATAAAAAAATTTACTTATTTTAAACACGCTTTAAAATTGGAACAAGTATTCTATAATTATTTATTTATTGCCTACAAAATTACAAATGTACTAAAAAAGTAAGCAAAAAAATGATGTCAAATCTAATAAAAAAATAAATCTTTTTAGGGCGTTATCTTTGCAGAAACCTAATATTTTCCGTTATCCATGGCGAATATTTAACTTTCGAGCGTTTCCACTAATGGCCTTTTTTACATTAAAAAACCACAGAAGCATAAAAATATGTTTACAAAATTTCCAATAGAATAGATGCTCTCCATTTTATTCATCGATAATTACCAACTTAATGCCGAACAGTAAAGTAAACTAGGTCAACTCGAGTATGCATGATCTAATAAATTTTTTCCAAAATTGATCTTGTAAAGTGTCGTGCGTGAAACCTTGCAACTTTGTTCAAGAAATCATATGTTTGCTCTGTAAATAAAAAACAACAGTAAACGCACTAATATGGGTCACGAAGACACAAATTCAAACAGACTATACATAACTGTAACAACGATTTTGAAGTAATTAGCACCCTTGAGGTGTAATATTTGTGAAGTCCGAAAATCTAGTCTTCTTTTTCTTATCTATATTAAATCAGTAGCCAATCATACTCGACAGTATCAAGAGTTTTAGTAACTCTTAGTTTCAAATTCGATTTTTCGCACAATGAAACATGTATATATTTTTGGATTAGTGTTATACATTGCAAAGTTGAATGAGTGTTATCCATTTAATTCTACGGTCATTTCTAAATATGCAAAAGTTGCAGTGTGGGGTAATAACAATCAGACAAAAGGGCCCTTTAAGGAAGAGGCAAGGAATAGTAAAAGTGGCAGTATTTGGAATCACAGGTTGGTCAATTAATTTTTAAATACATTTAGCAGCAGACTCTACTGGTAAATTCCAAAAAATAATAAAAACAACTGCAGTTACAGCTTACAAATTCACTACATAGTTATTAAAGAAAAATATACAGTGGTTAATAATAGGAAAAATAGTGAAAAAATTAGTATTTCAAGTTTTATTATGGCCTGCTTGAAATTTTTTGAAACAATTTCTAGTTTCTCTATTTATTTCCCTCAATACTTAATTTTGCAACATGTCATTATAATTATTGGATACCTATTAATGGTATGCAATGTATGCTAGAATTAGGAATACTACATTTCATCCAATAAATAAACTTCCATTATATTGGATTCCTACCAATATTTTACTAGTTTGTAAGTAGTTTTTACATTGACACACCGCCATTTTCTTACGTCACATTGAAATCGAACCAGTTTATCCCTACATCATATTTAATATTTCTGCAAAATGTAAAATGAATTCAATAAGATTTTTATACGGCGATTTCAACATTTCATTTGGCCGCCATTTTGTTTCGCCATCTAGAATTTGTACCGCAGCTTTACCATTTTTTCTCTATATCACATATTTAATTATTTAATTAATCTAATAAGTAGTTTTTTTCAACGTGATTTTTTAAATATTTTATTAAAATGTTACCAGTTAATTTTTATGTAACACTCGATTTTTGTGTATATGATTAGTTTTTTTTAGTAATCATTTTTATAACGTTTCACCAGGCCGCCATCTTGTTCCGACAAATTGGGTTTTTACTAAAATATTACCAGTTTTTCCCCAAATGACCCTCAATTTTTGACTAAAATTTGAAGTCAATTTGATAAGTAGATTTTAAGCTATGCCGCAAACTGACAGACACGCAAACCGACAGACTGACCGACGGAATTGATAAAACATATTTTTGGCATCTAGGGATGTGAAGATATGTAGGTAAAGCCTGAGAGGGTGATTTTTTCACGATTAAAAATATTTTATTTGACCGCCATTTTGTTCCGCCATCTTAGATTAGTACCACAGTTTTACTAGTTTTTTCAAGCTGAATTTTAAATGTTTATTAAGCCGCCATTTTGTTCCACCATCTTGGATTCGTACCAAAATTTTACCAGTAGATTTCTACATAATATTTGATTTTTGTTGCAAAATTTAAGATAAATTGGTTAAGTAGTTTTTTCGTAATATTTTTTTTAGCATTTAACTAGGCCGCCATTTTGTTTTGTCATATTGGATTTTTACCAAAATGTTACCAGGCCATCCCTATATGACCCTTAATTTTTGACCAACATTTGAAACATTGACAAAACATGTTTTTCGGGACCCTGAAACGTAAATATCTGAAAAAATCACTGATGGTGATTTTTTCACGATTACAAAACTTCCCTTTTACGAGGGAAATAAAAATCGGTAAACTAGATTTAACCGAAATTTCCCTTTAAGACAAAGAACAAAAAACGTAAATTGTATATGTACAGGGTGATCATTTATAATGTCCCCCCCCTCTAACTTTTTTATTTGACGTTTGGTAGAAAAACGTCAAATATAAAAGTTTCACAAAAAAAAATATGCTATTTGCGGCATACATTTTTGTATATACAGGGTGTTGCCGAAATCACCCACAGATAAAAGTTATATTTTTTTAAATGGAACACCCTGTATATTATACGCTAAATTAAATCCTATGAAAATTCTGCATATTTTTTGTATAACATGTCCTATACCCAAATACAATAGTTTTCGAAATATCTGCGATTTTATCATTCAGAAATAAAAACATTATTCTAAAGCTTATAATTTAGCTTAGGTGGCTGTGAAGTAGATCGATACCAACAAACAAAATATTTGTTTATAAGTGACAGTGACAGTTACACATTTAGCAACATTATACGTTCTTTTTATTGTAAAATGCCTTATTCGGAAAGAGAAAAACAATTAATTTTGGAAATTTTTATTACAACAAACATCCAGACTAGCGAGAAAAAAGAAAACATTGGAAATTGATGAAGGCAGTGATTTAAACATTTTACTAAAAGTGGAAGAAAAGCCCAATATTTCCATAAGAAAAATATCGGGAAGCCTGAAAGCTTCAAAAACAAAAAAAACTTCTAAAACTTAATTAATAATTTAGATAATAATATAATACATTTATTCTTACAAATGGAATTGTTCAACTGGTCCCCCGTTTTCTTCAATACATTTGATGTATGTTCTTCGTAATCGATCCAAAGCGGCAGTGATAGACTGGGAATATTCTTGATTTAGAATTTGAATTTCCGTTCTAATCAAGACTTTTAGGTGTTCTCTATTTTCGATGTTATTTGCGTTCACACGATCTTTTAGAGTTCCCCATAAAAATGCATCCATCGGCGTCAAGTCAGGACTGTTAGGTGGCCAGTTTATCGTACCATTTTTCCAATCCATTCCGTGAACTGTTGGTTTAAATAGTCTTTAACCAATACGACACAATGAGGAGGAGCACCATCTTGTTGGAAGACGAGGTTTCTCAGTTGCTCCAATGGGAGCTCATCCATGTAGTTTTCTAATTCGTTCCGGAGAAAATTCATATAACCATTACCGTTTAAAGTATCTTCGAAAAAATGACAGCCTATTATTTTATTGTTTAAAATAGCACACCACACATTAACAGTTTGACGTCCTTGAAATTGAAATTCCCTGTAGCAATGGGGATTTACTGGTGGCCCACTGTCTGCTATTTTTTCGATTTATCATTCCACTAGTAGAAAACGATGACTCGTCGGTCCAAAAAACATTTTTTAAATAATCTTCATTTTCATTAACTTTTTCCAACATTGCATGGCAAAATTCAACCCTTTTTTCTCGATGCCTGGGCGTTAATTTTGTGGTAGGCCTAATTTTGAATGCCTTGTATCCTGCATTTTTGAGAGAGGTTTGAATCCTCCCATAAGATGTATTTTTTGGATCAATAAGCTCTTCTCTCAGGCTTCCCGATATTTTTCTTATGGAAATATTGGGATTTTCTTCCACTTTTAGTAAAATGTTTAAATCACTACCTTCATCAATTTCCATTGTTCTCTTCTTTCTCGTTAGGCTGGATGTTTGTTGAAATTTTTCATAAATTCGATGAAAGATTTTTTTGTCCGGAATGTGCATCCGGGGGTTAATTACACGTAATTCTCTTTGAGCCAATTTAGCACTCTTATTTGCTTTGATAAAAGTTTCCAAAATTAATCGTTTTTCTCTTTCCGAATAGGGCATTTTACAATAAAAAGAACGTATAATGTTGCTAAATGTGTAACTGTCACTGTCAGTTATAAACAAACATTTTGTTTGTTGGTATCGATCTACTTCACAGCCACCTAAGCTAAATTATAAGCTTTAGAATAAATCGCAGATATTTCGAAAACTATTGTATTTGGGTATAGGACATGTTATACAAAAAATATGCAGAATTTTCATAGGATTTAATTTAGCGTATAATATACAGGGTGTTCCATTTAAAAAAATATAACTTTAATCTGTGGGTGATTTCGGCAACACCCTGTATATATAAAAATGTATGCTGCAAATAGCTTATTGTTTTTTGTGAAACTTTTATATTTGACGTTTTTCTACCAAACGTCAAATAAAAAAGTTAGAGGGGGGGGGACATTATAAATGATCACCGCGTACATACTGTACGGGGTGGTCCAATAATAGAGGACGCCGGCCGTAGCTCCTGAACCGTTAATGACAGAATTTAAGGAAAAAAATATTTGTAGGTAAATTGGCCAAGAGAAATTGCTGTAAAATATCTTCAAGTTCGAAAGTTGGCCGCTAGGGGGCGTTACAGCAACACAAAAGTGTAAATGCCAGTTTTCTCTTAAATTTCCATAATTGAGGTATGTTGAAAATATGAGCATTGTATTATTCAACCAATTACGCACTTTTATGCTTGAAACCATTTTTATCTATTTTCAAAAATAAAGTGGTGGGGGAAGGTCAAACATTTTTACTTTCAAATGTTGATATCTCTGTTTTGGATGAACCGATTTTATTCAACTTGGTGTAGAAAAAAAGTGGAGCCATAAACTATACCGTAACGATATCACTAGATGGCGTTGTTTGACTGTAATGCTGCTTTTCTGAAAAAAAAAACAAATGGTACCCTATGACTTTTATACTTGGCGGTTATGAAAGGCACTGAAGAAAAAAATAAAAAATCCAGGTCCGCATTTAAATTAAGAAAGTTGATGATAGTCTCTCGATTCTGAAACGCCGGATTGGAAAATTAACCTTGCCTTTCTGTTAAGGAAGAAGACAACGCCAAAGTGGAAATTGTTTTCACCTCTCATTTCAGTTAATCCTAAAATTTAAGGAAAAACAGAAAACTGGAAAAAAAACAAGGCTTGAATAAAAAATTTAGTAATCTTGAATTACTGTAAAGAATAAAACTTAACAAAGGAACAAAACAAAAATACTAAAACTTACTCTCATAATCACATAAGCTTCGCAATAAAATAACTAAAGCTAGGGCGAGGCAGGGCAGGACTCGGTTTGTGTAAAAAGATTAAATCGAGTTCTATCTTGCTTCACTGAAACATACAAAGAAAAACGACGAAATGAACTAATAACTATCAATAAACTTAAGGCAAACAGATTTAGTATATGCGACTCAACCTACTACAAGAAACGATATGGTGGACCGTATTAGGAATGTCATCCAAAGTATCTCTTTAGCAGAAGTGGAGGCTGGACTGCATCGGCACAGAAAAGATTGCAACTTTGTATTGACAATGACGGCCGGTATTTTGAGCATTTGCGAGAGTAGTTTTCAGCATTTGTTGTTAGTTTATTGTTAGATCATTTCGTTGTTTTTATTTTGTTGTTTCAAGGTAGAACTCGGTTTAATCCTTTTGCCCAACCCTAGCCCTTCCTTGCCTCGCCCTAGCTTTAACTATTTTATTGCGAAGCTTATGTGATTGTGAGATTGAGTTTTAGTATTTTTTGTTTTGTCCTTTGGTTAAGTTTTGTTCTTTATAGTTATTCGAGATTACTAAAGTTTCTATTGGAGCCTCGTTTTTGCCAGTTTTCTGGTTTTCCTAAAACTTTAAGATTAATTGAAATGAGAGAAGAAACGTTGGGAAACCTTAATTTTTATGCATTTTAGTCGGTTAAACTGCTGTTTAAGCGGGGTAAGCGGTGAGCCCCCGCTAATACAAAGGTTAAGCTTACTTTATTTGGTAGACTATTTTCTTTTGCATTTATAAATTTTAAAAATTTTACCAGTTTTATTTTGTAATCTGCTTATAAAACAAAGAAAATTAGCGAATTTGACTGATGCCGGTTGGCATATTATATTAACTATAAAGTTTGTAAAGAGCTTGTTTCTAAAATGATAAATTTAAACAAGTGAAAACCGTTAAGATTTTCAGAAGGCATAATGGTTTTGTCGATAGTAACTCGGGACAATCAGATTGTAACAAACGTGCATAAGATTTATTTTTTGCTACCTATAGGTACGTCTATTACGTATATTACTTCCCTCGTAAATAATCGTTTCAGGATAGGATTTTCAGCTAGATGCCGGAAAACATGTTTTCTCAATTCCGCCGGTCATCTGTCTGTATGTCAGTCTGTCTGTCTGTCGGTCTGTCTGTTCGCGGCATAGCTAAAAAACTACTTACCAGATAGACTTCAAAATTTGGTCAAAAATTAAAAGTCATATGGGGTTGACACGCTAACATTTTGGTAAAAATCCGATATATCGAAACATAATGGAGCCCTAGTCAAATATCAAAAAAATTATTAATAAAAAACTACTTATCCAATTTACCTCAAGAGTTAACTGTGGTCTAGAGATGAACTGGTAAAACTATGGTACGAATTTAAGATGACGGAACAAAATGGCGGCCAAATTAAACGTTTGTAATCGCGAAAAAATTCCTGGGTTTACATATCTTTACGTTTTGCTACTTTTACTGTTCCTATAGGTCAAAAAATACGTTTTTTTCAATTCCATTGATTTGTCTGTCGGTCTGTCTGTCAGTTTGCGGCTTAGCTAAAAACTACTTACTCGATTGATTTCAAAATTTGGTAAAAAACGGTTATGTGGGGAGGACCTGGTAATGTTTTGGTAAAAATCGAATATGGCGAAATAAAGTAGGACCGCCATTTTAGTGAAATGTTAAAAAAATTATTAGTAAAAACAAATTATCCAATCTACCTCAAATATGGCACAAAAATGACGTGTTACATAGAAATCAACCTGTAATATTTTGGCACCAATCCAAGACAGCAAAACAAAATTGCGACCTAATAAATTATTTAAAAAAACAGCCTAAAAAATTACTTATTAGTTTAATTTAAAATTTTGGGCAAGTATTAAGTGTGATGTAGAGATAAACTGGTAAAATTGTGGAACGAATTCAAAACCGCGAAACAAAATGGACACCAAATAAACTGTCCAAAAAATCAACATAAAAAAAATTTTTAACTAGTATGAATTCAACATGACTGTACAAAATGGCGGTCTTTAAAAATGTGTAAAAACTACTTATTCAAAATATTTTAAATCATGCCCAAAAATTAAGTATGTCATAGATAGAAACTGGTAAAAATTTGATACGAACCCAATATTATGAAACAAAATGGCGCCCAATACAAATGTTTGAAAAGACAGTATACTTAATGACTATGTGCGAAACTAAATTGGGTTCTACTTTACTATTCCTGACAAAAGGAAAGGTTCATGACGAGGGAAGTTCCGGGTAAAACAAACTTACCGATTTTTTTTTTTAATTTTCACAAAGAAAGATTTTTGTTCTAGTATTGAATGTATGAATTATTTGACACATCTTGCGAAAAATAGAGCGTATGAAAAGTAGATATCGATAACAATAGTAGACTGTGCAACTAGTGTAGAAAATAGCACTTTATATATATATATATATATATATATAGTGACAATATTATATATATACACACGATATATATAATATATATATAGTTTTTTCCTTTTCTACGACTGCAAATACAGGGTGATTCAAAGTTTTGATTTTTTATGTTTACTGGGTTTTTTAAAAAATAGCAGACATTTATCATCATTTGGTAAATTATCTTTAAGGTTGCCATTTTTTAGGAGTAATTATCTCAAAAACTAGTAAAAATGGACATATGTTACATTTATAAAATAAGTTCAGAATTTTACGCAGAACAAAAATTGTTTAAATGTAGGTAGCTTTTGTGTGTTCCGTCCCTGTAATTTTTAAATATTTTTAGTTTCTTTGTGGCCATTTACCCTGCCAGTCATTTACCAATGATAAAAATTCTTAATTTTTTAAAATAAAGTGACCAAATTTAGAATGTTGGGGTATGTTTTATCATCTATGAAGCTGAAACCAAAAATATGACTTTTATAATGTTTTACCATTTATTTTATTTATTGATTTAAATTAAGTTTTACATTAAGGTTTACAAATTACATAACTGAGTAATTACAAAATAAAAAAATAGTACATAAGTTTTCAATATGTATAAGTAGATTTTTATTTAAAGTTGTAACTTATTGTAATGCTGCAGCAGTTTTGAAAATGATTTAAGGAATTTCTTCTTTCTTAAATGGGTTTTCAGAAAAAAATAGAAGATATATATGTATTTACATATATATATATATATATATATATATATATATATATATATCAACCTGTATATATATATATATATATATATATATATATATATATATATATATATATATATATATATTTAAAATTTTGGGCATATATATATATATATATATATATATATATATATATATATATATATATATATATATATATATATATATATATATATATATATATATATATATATATATATATATATATATATATATATATATATATATATATATATATATATATATATATATATATATATATATATATATATATATATATATATATATAAAGATATATATATATATATATATATATATATATATATATATATATATATAAAAGATTTATATATATATATATATATATATATATTTATATATATATAAATAAATATATATATATATATATATATATATATATATATATATATATATATATATCGATAACAATAGTATACTGTGCAACTAGTGTAGAAAGTAGGCGGAAACAAAGCAACAAAAAGCTGCTATTTCTTTAGCCGTACTTCCAATTTTATTTATTCCCACGACTTTCGTGCATTTCCCTTGTTTATGATTTAAAAAAGTCCTTTTCTTTTAATATTGAGAGGGTGGAGGCGGAAGGTTAATGTTAATTAGATATTGAACAGAACTAGTCTTTACTTAAAGGAAATCCATTTTAACTAAGTAAAGAAAAACACTTGTTTAGGGTTCAACTTATAGTAAAACAAATTGGACATTCTATCTTAGTTTTTTATGGTCTTTCTTATAACGATACATTTAAGTTTAACACGACATTAAACTTTCCCTTATTTTTTTTTTGAAACAGAACACGTTTTAGTTCTGCTTAGGCCAGAAATTAACGTCATAAAGAATACAATAATAAACTAAGATAAAAATGTGTAACTCGGTTTTCCCTAGGTCGAACCGTTAAGATTTTAGATCCTTTTAAAGTCAGAAATTGTCAATTTTCATCTCAACAACAATTTAAGATAGGCGTAGGGTATGTTATACCAAGTTGGCCTAGAATTTTGCATCGAGTTAAAAAATGTGTAACAAAATACAGGGTGTTGCATTTAAATTATTGATTATATCATTTTTTCATACTTTTTTAAATTCGATAGTCAGTTGTTTCTTTATTAAAAATTTTATCACATAAGAAATATCTCTACAAGTTTCGTATTTAAAGTTTGTTTTTCTTATTTCCATGTAAAACGGAGATAACTGAAAATGCTCTGTTTTTAAAACCCCTGTAATCTTAAAGCAGATATTTTGCACCTTGGAAAACGGTTTACCTGCCAATTATTTTCCAACTTGAAAAATAAAAAATGTATATAGGTAATCACCCTGTATATATGAAATTGTTGGAATACGCGGTCAGGGGTGTCACAGAGGGAGTAAAGCCCCCAATATTATAAGTAGTGGACTAAATTCTGGTTGAGCTGGCTATTAGTAGATCTCAAAAAAAAAAAGTTCATAAGGACCTAGTATACTGTACAGGGACATTGGTACAATAGAAATTATAATTTCAAGAATAATATATTTTTTACGAGGCAAGAAAGACAGTTTAATTATTAATTGGGGATTTTCTACCGCATGGTTTACATTGCTCTGCAAAAATATTATTAAAATATCCAGAACACAAATAAACCTTGTAAAAATATATTCGTTAAGTGTCAAGAAACAGGATAAAATATTAGAGGGAGCATCACCCCATCCCCCCATCTGTCCGTCCCTAAACGAAATATATTTCAATTGTTAGAAACCCATCTCCCATTTAACGCAAATAAGTTAATCCGAGTTTTAAACCAATCTTATTCTGTTTTAGGCTAGACCCAAAAAGTATTTCACCTACAACGAAAAAGAAAAATCCGTCAGTAGCGTATCAGTATCCAGTGTACCAGAGACCTGAGTCAAAAATAGACAAACGCATAGAGCATGTTCCAGGGATAGGAGAAGTCATCGTAGCCAACGCCCAAGACCGATTTGAAGCCCGTCCACTATTCGCTTATAAGAACAAATTTCCAGCTCCCTCTTATCTCCCACCACCTGCCCCTACATCACCACAGGCGCCTGTAGCACCGCCTCCTACTGCCGCTCCTGCAGCAGCCCCTCCGAAGTTGGCGCCGCCGCCATCCAGTGGCGGCTTATATGATTCACCATATAGTTCATATAATCCTCCAGATTTTAAACCTGATGATTCAGGAGGTGCAAGTTTTTATCCTCCAAATAGTCCATCAAACAGCGACAGTGGTTCTATGGCTTCAGCAGCACAAGCCCCTCCAATGGAAGACCAAGTGGATGCCTCAACAGAGTCATCAAAAGCTAATGCTCCAGATTCATATCCCTCCCTAGGTCCACCTTTAGCACCTTATGGCGATGATGATCACAGTCATGATCAGGATGATGAAGGTCATCCAGGTTATGAGCCGCATGACTTTCCTGATCATGGTCATGCGCAAGATCCCATGGCTATATACAAGTATCATGGTCATGATGACGGGCCTCCGAAACATCCACCAAAAAGCTTCGACGATGTTTACTATCCGCCTGATTTCCCCAAAGATCAAATCCCTGATCACGGAGATCAGATGATGAAAAATCCTCATGGCGATATGATGATGAACGATCCCCATGGTGATATGATGATGCCACCGGAAGATCAAGGAATGATGCCTCAAGCTGACATGATGGACAGTGGAAAGTCCAACGGGGGAAATGGCGGTAATGATGATGACATAGGTATGGATGTGGGTCCTGCAGCACCCCACGACTACGACCATGGACATGCATTTCCACCGTATCTTTATGACCATCACCAATATGATCACCACGTCTACGAAGAAATACCACACACTACAATGGCTCCAGCTAAGGAAGATAAGCGTGTCAGCAGTGTTAATTACAGTTATTATTATTTAGGGAGGAAACTTTGGTATATACCGCTTTACTTTAGTGTATATTTCATCATTTATGTTACTGTACTTATTCTCAAATCGATCGCAAGGCATAAGGTTAGACTAAAGTACAAATGGTACGAACACGATACTAGTGCCAAACAAGCAAGGAGTATGGATTTCGATAGATTAAGACATGAGGAAGTAACAAATATTCATGAGAATGTCACGGTTGCTTTGAATAATGCAACAGCAAAATATAATAGTGTTATAGCTATGTAGAAATAAGAAATAAAATTTTAAAAAGTGTTTTGTGTTATTTTTTAATATATTTTCATATTTGGCAGGTTGTTATTAAAAAATATAAATGTTGGTTGATTTTACATTTTTTATATCATGACAGCGTTGCCATATTTTCTTTTATGTCCTAACTTTTGTTACAAACTTTTGATCTGACAAACAACGCTATTTTTTATCTAATTTTTATTTTACATTTCTAGAGTCGTGCGATTTTAGCAAATAAGTCTAATTTACGTCCAAGTAGCCTACGAAAATAAGATTTTCTTTGTCTCGTTCATTAGACACCTTTATACCAATTCAAATATCATTTAAACAATTTTTTTAGAAGTAGTCGATTTGTTTACTGGGAAAAGGGCGGCTTATCAAGTTAGGTCAAGAAATTTTTTGCGATTAGATTGATATTTCCGAATGATATGCAGTTTTAAAACACACACACACACATATATATATATATATATATATATATATATATATATATATATATTGATAATTATTTTCTTGGGCATAGGTTAACTTATTGAGAAGTAAAACTATAATTCATATCAACGTTTCGCTCATTATATTGAGCTTTCTCAAGATATTTATTTTCTACAATAAGATTATGTATATATATTTATTGTAGAATATAAATATCTTGAGAAAGCTGAGTATAATGAGCGAAACGTCGATATGAATTATAGTTTTACTTCTCAATGAGTTCACCTATGCCCAAGAAAATAATTAACAAAATATTTATATACGGTTAAAGAAAAAAGAAAGGATATATATATATATATATATATATATATATATATATATATATATATATATATATATATATATATATATATATATATATATATATATATATACATATACATATATATATATATATATATATATATATATATATATATATATATATATATATATATATATATATATATATATATATATATATATATATATATATATATATATATATATATATATATATATATATATATATATATATATATATATATATATATATATATATATATATATATATATATATATATATATATATATATATATATATATATATATATATATATATATATATATATATATATATATATATATATATATATATATATATATATATATATATATATATATATATATATATATATATATATATATATATATATATATATATATATATATATATATATATATATATATATATATATATATATATATATATATATATATATATATATATATATATATATATATATATATATATATATATATATATATATATATATATATATATATATATATATATATATATATATATATATATATATATATATATATATATATATATATATATATATATATATATATATATATATATATATATATATATATATATATATATATATATATATATATATATATATATTCAGTGGAATGGATTCGTGTTGGTGACTGCAACGCTTCCTTTTATACCCCCACTCGGGGCCGAAGGTTATATCTGCGCAGGCGTTGGTCGTTATTTATGTTTTCCGGATGGTGCTGTTGTTGTTACGCTAATTGAGTTTTTGCGATTTTAGCTTTGTCGATTATTGTCTTCCATACCGTTCCATTTGTTTATACATTTGCTCGTTGAATGAAAAATAAGTATTTTTGAGGCAATGCTCCGAGAGTTGTATTATATGTGCCTGGAAATCCTTGTTCATAGCAATCTCCAATGCTTCGTCGATGGGAATACTGGGATATAACGATTTGACATCTAGGCTTGCTATGATATTATTTTTTTCAAGGACGATATCTCGTATAATTCGAGTGAAATGCTTCGTCATTCGACAAGAGGTGGCAAGAATTTTAAGATCAAGCAAAACACCAAAACAAATCCTAAATGCCACTGAACAAAGGGCCTTAAAAAACCTTCGAAAAAATAAAAACATCACAATCCTTTCAGCAGATAAAGGAAACGCAACTGTGGTTATGAATACTCAAGATTACGTACAAAAAATGCAGGATATCCTACAAGATAATTGTTATAGGCCTGTTCCAAGGGACCCGACAACGTACCTAGAAAAAACAACTAAAAATAAAATAAAAAATTCACCAATAAACCCCGAAATTCAACAAAAAATCATACCACGGGAAAAGTCGAGCAGATGTCCTAAACTCTATGGTTTACCAAAAATACACAAACCGGGGCGCCCATCAGACCTATTGTTAGTGCTGTTAGTTCGCCGCTACAAAAACTGGAGAAATACCTTTCTGAAATTATGCAACGAACTGTAGAAAAAGCTGATTCATTTGTAAAAAACTTGGAGCATTTCACTCGAATTATACGAGATATCGTCCTTGAAAAAAACGATATCATAGCAAGCCTAGATGTCAAATCGTTATATCCCATTATTCCCATCGACGAAGCATTGAATAAAATTGCTAGGATGAATTTTTCCATGACCAACATACATCGAGTATTTAAAGAAAACAAAATATCCCCATATAAGTTTCTTCCAGGTCAATTTTTAAGCTGATTATGAGATCAGACTGGATTTTTGCATGCAAGTGATGGACCTGAGATGGATTTTGAGAGAGAGATTTTAAATAAAATCCTCTGGACAGATGAGACGATATTTTCCTCTGCGGGAATACATAACAAAAAAAATACTCACTACTATTCTGAGACAAATAACCATTTTGTAAAGCAAATTAAACAAAGTGTTAAAGTGTGGTGTGGTATTATAAAGGACCGCATAATAGGACCTGGGTTTTTTGACCACTAGACAAACATTTTTAAAAATTTGAAGAAATCAAATTATGGAAAAACTCAATGATCTTCCCGAACATATTTGTGTGGACTTGGTATATCAACAAGATAATTCTCTATACCACTGTAGAGAAGATATAAGAGCATTTTTAAACGAGCAAATTAATTTAAGTATATATATATATATATATATATATATATATATATATATATATATATATATATATATATATATTTATATTTTTTTTAACAGAAGTTAATCTCAAAAATTTGGAAATAAAGAGAGATATGGCAACGCTGTTTTGGTTAAAAAATCAAGATTATGTCTTATTAAAAAAAAACTAAATTTTATTACTTCCCTTGTATTCATGTTTTCTCAATTCCGTCTGTTTGTCTGTCGGTCTATCTGTCTGTTCGCGGCATTGCTAAAAAACTATACTTATCCGATTGACTTCAAATTTTAGGCAAAAATTAAGGGTTATGTGAGTTTTAGGTCAGTGGAATAACATGGTAACATTTTCGTAGAAATCCAATATGGCAAAACAAAATGGTGGCCTAGTGAAAAAGTATTACCAAAAAACTTATCCAATTTATCTTGAATTTTGCACAAAAATCAAACATTTTGTAGGGGTGAAATTTTGGTACGAATCTAAGATGACGGAACAAAATACACATCTAATGGACTGATTTCAAATTGTGAGCCATAAGTAATTGTGCTATAGAGATAAACTAGTAAAATTATGGTACTAATTCAAGATAGCGGAACAAAATGGCGGCTAAATAAAATGTTTGCAAACGTAAAAAAGTCACCCTCTGAGGTTTTACATATTTTCAAGTTTTAGCGTCCCTAGAAACAAAAGAATATATTTTATCAATTCCGTCGGTCCGTCAGTCTGTCCGTTTCATTTGTCTGTCTGTCAGTTTACGGCATACCTTAAAAATTACTTATCAGATTTACTCATTAGATTAATTTCAAATTTTTTTGCAAGCATTAAGTTTGATATAGGGAAAAACTGATAAAGTTGTGGTATGAATTCAAAATGACAGAACAAAATGGAGGCCAAAGAATTTTTTTAAAAAATTAACGCAAGAAAAGATCTTAGATATAAACTGGTACGAATTCAATATGACTGGAAAAATATTGGTAGGAATCCAATATGATGGAACAAAATGGTGGCCAAACAAATTGTTTAAAAAGACAGTATATATATATTGATATATATATATATATATATATATATATATATATATATATATATATATATATATATATATATATATATACACGTATATATATATATATATATATATATATATATATATATATATATATACATAGGACAATCTTCTGTTCTGATAAGCCAAGCTATTTTTACTTCCCTTGTAAGTAGTAAAAAAATCACCAAACCTTTGTTTTTTAGGGCTCCTAGATAACGAAAAACCATTGCCGTCACTCTATCTGTGCGCGGCATACCACAAAAAGTGCTTAGCAGAGTGATTTCAAATTTTGTTTAAAAGGAATACGGATGGAATGGTAACATTTTGATAAAAACGCAATATGGCGGAACAAACTGAGTTTAAAAATTCACGGCTGTGAAAATATAATTTCGCCTATGTAATTCGAAATGTTTCAGTATGAAAAAAAATACACCTCTTAAACCAGAAATTCTACAGAGAAAAAATATTTTACATATAACTACTGCCTCTTTATAATCTATATAACATAATACGTGCCTTACTTGTATACTGAAAACCCGGCTAAGTATCAAAATATCTCATCAAATATTGAAACTCAATAAAAAATTACAATAGAAGCAATTCTGGAATTATTATATCATATCTATTACGAAACACCCCAAATCGGTACTTATAATCCTACAAAAGTTCTAGTAGAAAAAACAAATTGAAAAACTCACAGCTGCGAAAACAAAATTTGTCCATTTATTGCCTAAATCTCCTAAATTGGTGTCCTATACCGAGATGTTTCACTAGGAAAAATAATTACAGCGATTAAACTAGAATTTCTAAGAAAAGTTCCTTTATATACTTACTGCACCTATAAAATATATTATAGGCTTACGATTTATCTGATCAGTAAAATAAAGAAATTCGAATTTACCGATACAGTCCATGCGTTAAGCAGACACTACCGTAAAAGCATACAAAATGTAGAAAAGTTGAGCCCGTAAATTGAAAACCTGCCAAAGTGTTAAAAATCCCGCCCTATATACTGAAAAATGCATCTGTCCTGCACCCAAGTACATGCAAGCATTTCGCTGCTCCAACTCATCTAAAAAAGGTAATCGAGTAGTTCGTTTATCAAACTAATATCCGTTAAAGATTTAAAACTTTATTTGCCCTTTTGTATAAACCCACTAATTAACATTATTAATACGTGTATTTTAGAAAAAACTTACCCGGCAATATGAAAAAAATCAATTATTAAGCCAATCTCAAAAGTTTTGGAACCCACCCAATTTAAGAACCTTAGACCTATAAGTATACTCCCAGCTATGTCTAAGATATTTTTAATCAACTATCCTTTTTCGCAGAAAGACAAAATATAATTCCTGAATGTCAGTCAGGTTTTCGAAAGGATTTTAGCACTTGCACGTGTCTTGTAAATATATTAAACGACGTCCGTCATAATGAAGAAGAAAGGACTGTACTTGTTTGGCTCTATTGGATTTTAGGAAGGCTTTCGACACTTTAAATCACAAAATGTTATTGGCAGAATTGCAGCACTTTGGCTTATCTGAAAATGCTATATCTCTCACATTTACATCAAATTTCCTTGCAATTCCTTAGGGTGTTCCCCAAGGCTCTGTTCTGTCACCTTTGTTATTCGCAATTTACGTTTCTGATAAATGCAAAGATATAAAATACGCGAAACTGCAACAGTATGCCGATGATGCGCAGCTATATATCCCTAATAACAATCAAAACATAGATATCGTGCAGACACAGCTTACTTTCGATTTAAAGAATGTTAAATCATTTGCAAAAAATCATAATTTAAAACAATGCAAAGTCAAAAATTCTGGTTCTGTGTAGAAATAACATTAGAAATAATTTAGAGAATGAACTCCAAATTCATATAAATAATAATATAATTCTAATTATATGAAGCAAAAAATCTGGGTGCTTCTTTTCACAGTTCATTGTTTTTCGAATCGTATAAAAACCTTTCAAACAAAAATACTTTTTATGTGAGACATTAATACTTTCATTATTTGACTATGGTGATAGCGTATATGGAGAATCTTTGTCATGGCTTACAAAAAGAATGATACAAAAAGTTATTACAGGTTGATTCCTATGTAACACTTGATTTTTGTGCAAAATTTGAGGTAAATTGGATAATTAGTTTTTTTAGTATTAATTTTTCAAACATTTCTCTAGACCGCCATTTTGTTCCTTCTTATTGGATTTTTAGCAAAATAATACCGGGTCATCGTCACATAACCATTAATTTTTGGCCAAAATTTGAAGTCAATCGGGTAAATAACACTGGCCGACAAAAAAAATTTTTGTTGTAACACAAATCAGAATTGCATAATCTAATAGAACGGACCTATACAAATACGAAAATAACAATAGAAAGTTGTAGCACGTAGGGTTTTCTTATTAGAGTTGTAAAACCATATCGAATGTTACGATACTTAATATCTATAGAAAAAATGATTTCAGAAAATTCTTAACCCTGTTTATTGACTATGTTTACAGTTTTCGCCTATTAAACATACCATACATCTACAAAATATTAACTTAAAACACTAATTAAACTTTATTTTTTCCGTTTATGAGGTGTCCTATCTTCTCTCTTCAAAAACCAACAGTAGTCACCCATCATGGCTGGACCCCATCGTCCTTGGTACCGAATTTCCATTGTTCTGATATCTTGGTGAAACCTTTCACCCTGCTCGTCACTAACAGCTCCCAAATTTTTAGGAAAAAATGGGAATGGAGGAAGTGAATTTTTAATGACATTCTAGCACCAAGCGCTTTATAGGCATCTAAGAGTTCATTAACTAATTGTTCATAATTTTCATCCATATTGTTACCTAAAAATCCTCTTACTACATTAACAAATGAATTCCATGCTCTGAGTTCCTGCCTGGTAAGCTTTTCCGTAAAATTGACATCGTCCAGCAATTTTCTGATTTGTGGCCCAATAAAAATGCTTTCTTTTAATATGGCATCACTTAACTGGGGAAAGACTTGTCTTAGGTATTTAAACCCATCACCATCTTTATTCAAAGCCTTCACAAAATTTTTCATCAGCCCAAGTTTAATGTGAAGAGGAGACAAAATGACATTTTTGGGATCAACAAGAGGTATAAATTTAACATTTTGAGATCCCGGTTAAAATTTGCTTCTTTCTGGCCAAATTTTTGTTAGATAATGCTGATTTATTGCACGACTGCCCCATAAACAAAGAAAACAGCAATATTTTGTAAATCCCTCCTAAAGTCCCACTAAAATCGCTATAACTTTTAAGTTCCGACATATCTGCCATTTATACCTATTGTAGTTTATTTTATCCAAAATCGTACGCACATTTTGATAATCTTCTTTCATTGCAACTGAATGGGTAACTGGTATAGAGGGTTTTAAATTTCCATTATGCAATAACACAGCTTTTAAGCTATATTTAGATGAATCTATGAATACGCGCCACTCACGGGGAGAATGTTCAATTTCAAGTTCCTGCATTAAACTGTCTATATCAGTACACGCGCACAACGAATTTTCCATTCTGTAGAATTCAGAAAACATAGCATTTCTTTTTCTGGAATTCGTAATATTTGTTTCTTTGGCCAATAGGTTCTATTCCTTAAAACGGTAACCCAGAAGTTTTGACTGTTGCTTGGATAACCCCAAATCACGTACTAAATCATTTAATTCACTTTGAACAATCAAATGTGGCCCGCCGGAACTGGGACCTGTGGTAAAAATGGGATCGGTGCACTGTTCTTCTGAGCTGCCTGATGATGCATTATCTCCGTTATCTCCCAAATCAATAGCTTGCAAATTTAAAGGCGCAATCGGCACTGGCAAATTTGCATTATGAAGAACAGGTCGTACGGCAGATTGCAAATTTGGATATTCTATATTGTGCTTTCCCTTTTTGGAATAACCTTCAGTCTTTGTCAGGCAAAAATAACAATCGTCAGAATGATTGGTGGGGTCTCGCCATACCATTAGAACCGCAAAAGGCATACTTTTTCTCTTTCCCTTCATCCACTGTACCAATGATACACTACAACTAACACAGTACACATGGGGAGCCCACCGCTTATCTTGATCCCCAATTAACACACCAAAATATTTAAAGTAGGCTTTTTTATATTTTCGGAAAATGGCCTGACTTGTGATTTCACCAGAAAATCTCCACAAATATAATAAAATTTGTCAGGAGAAATTTTGCAATTTCGACTTTTTCGTCTTCACATACACTTGCTTATCGATACACAGAGAACCATACAATTCGAGACTCTAGAAAAGTGATGTTTAACGTTTATTTTATGTCTAATGTTGTAAACAACCCAGTCTAGGTAATTTTCCGTTGTAAAATGGACCCATTACCTTACCAAAAACCATTACCTGCCAATATAAAAGGTTCTAATTAGGCTATTAAAAAATGGTACGTATTAGGGCTTTCCCAATATTTTTTTTATTATTGGGAGGGTATTTCCATTGTCAAAATAATGAGGTGGCATGTCTTAGAAAAATCTTGTCGGCAAGTGTAATTTTTCGCTGCGCCACGAACTAACAGGCAGACCGACAAAAGAAAACATATTTTTGGCATCTAGGGAGGCAAAACGTAAAGATATATATACAACCTGGAATTGTTTTCATTACATACATACAAACATTTCATTTGGCCGCTAATTTGTTCCGCCATCTTGAATTCGTACCGTTCATCTGTATACCACAAAATTTGAAATCAGTCTATTATGTGGTTTTTTAGGCTGAATTTTTAAATATTTTATCAAGCCGCCATTTTGTTTGGCCATCTTGGATTCACATCAAAATTTTACCAGTTGATTTCTAATACTTATAAATACATAAATAAATAATCTTTTATTGCATAACTATAAAAACAAATAAGAATACAAATGGTGGTTAGTACCACAGGGCGTGTTCTAATAACTACCAGGCATACATACATACATACTTTGCAAACCGATATTGAAAATAAATTATAGACTTTGCTGTGGATTAATTAAATAGTCTATAATTGTATGTTTAAAGGTAACAAATTCCACCAGAAAATAATCAGGGAAAAGGTTATACAAATGAGCGGCCAAGTAGTAGAAACAGGATTTAAAAAATTCTGTGTGGTGTCTGGGTATATCAATTATTTGTCTATTCCTTGTATGGACTTAATAAATTTCGCCCCGCCTCACCAAATCATCGTTAAGGTAAGATGGTCTACCAAGATGTAGAGTCTTGTTGATTGGGCAGCTTACATGTAAAAACCTCCTTTGACGCATATTACAGCCATATTCTCAGCAACAAACTGACTGACATGATCTCTACGTGTCAGACCATAAATGTATCTAATACATGAGTTTTGGATCTTCTGGATCCTGTACTTGTTAAAGTTTGTTAGGAATGGGTCATAGACAACATCCAAATATCCTGGAATGGAGAGAAGCAGAGACTCAGTAAATATTTTTTTAGCACAGGTCGGAAGTAAGCTTTTAAATTCATAGAGATATTTCAGCCTCAAATATGATCTGTGGGAGACTTTATTGACATGACTGTTAAAAGTTAACCTCCTGTCCATATATAACCCCAGATTCTTCCCCTCATCCATCCATTCAATAGGAGTGTTATCAATTTTGGTAAACAAAGTCCAATCTGCCTGTGTTTTTCTGGGATTAATAATGAAAGAGTTGCTCAATGCCCATTGCAAACTTCTAGCCAGGTCCTCACTAACAGCCAACAATCCATTCTCAATCTTTTTCAATGGTATTTGCAGGTTATCCGCATACATATGATAGCAACAGTTTTTGAGAACACCATCAAAGTCAGAAGTAAAAAGAGTGAAGAGCAGAGGACCAAGGATTGAGCCCTAGGGGACACCGGACTCCACCAGTTCCCAGCCTGATACCACAACCTCGCCACCATTAACCAACCTGACGCCTGCTGCCTGTTAGATAGCTGTTAAACCATCCATTAACTTCGATATTTAAAGAAGCCAGTTTAGACAACAATAAGTCGATGTTTAGAGAATCAAATGCTTTAGTCATGTCAATCAAGACAAGAGGATAACAATTACCATGATCCAAGCATCTTGTAGTATCACTTGTTATTTTAAGTAGAGAAGTAGCGCAGCTGGGTTGGGGGTCTAAACCCTGATTGGAATTTGGGAAGGATATTATGCATGGTGACAAAAGAAAATAGCTGATTCCTGACAATCCTTTCCAATATCTTAGAAGCAGCAGGCAAGACACTTATTGGTCGCAAATCGTTCACAGTAGGGTTCTCTATTTTAGGGATTGGGGTTATAAGTGCTTGTTTCCATAAGTCTGGTACAGTTCCTGTCTCAAGTGAAAAGTTTATTACATTAGCTAGGGGCAGCAAACAATGGGGAATACAGAGGCTCAACATTTGGGTAGACATACCATCCATACCAGTGGCACCGCTCTTAATGGATGGGAGACAGTCAAAAACCTCAAAGATCTCAACCAACTTAAACTGAAATGGCTCCCAGTCAGCTGCGGCGTTCTGGACAGCGTCAAAGGTAGATTGGTCAACCCTGACATGAGGGATATTAGCAAGCAAAGAGTCGTTAATATGGTCCCGATCTCTCAATTCTTCAGGTATTGATTTTTTTTTTGAGAAATAATCTTCCATTTTTTAATTTTTTTGCCAAAATAGTTTTGTTTTACCAGCACCAGTACAATTATTAATAGGTATAATAAGCTGATTTCTCAGATTTAATGGCTATATGAAGGTAATTTTTCAAATCAATATAGTACTGTTTACTGCCAAACGTTTTAAGGTTTTTAAACCTACGAAATGCTTTGTTTTTTAAGTTGATAGGTAAGTGTTTTTATATTTTGTGTAAGCTAGAGAGGTCGAGGTTTACCTAGTTTGACTGTTTTCAGTGGACAGTGTTTATCCATGACAGATAATATATGACTATTAAAAATTTAGTGTTCACGTCGTTAACAATTGTAAAGATCATGCAAATTAATATCAGCAAGATCAGTCATAAAGTCCACTGATGAAGCTGCTCTAAAATTTCTATATTGTATAAATGTATCAGGAGTTTTGATTTTGTCACAGCTTACAGTACAATATACGGCTTCATGATCTGTATGAATAGGATCACATTTAGTTACTCCAGAGTTCGTAATTAATTATTTTCTATTAGCTATAATTAAATCAATTAGTGTTTCAGAGTTATAAGTTAATCTGGTAGCATTCGAAATCAACTGGCTGAGACCGAATAATTGCAGAATATCTTTGAAAAAAATGTAATCTGCGGTATCTTGAACCAGAAAATTAACATTAATATCGCCCGCACAGAGAAAGACGCCACCATCTTGAATAAGACCAGGTAGTATGTCATAAAAACATTGCAGTTCAGTGTGGGAAACATTAGGTGGCCTATAGACAACACCAATTATGACTATTAGTGCCGGTTTTAGAATGTTGTAAGCACTACACCGTCACCTCTTCGATCCCTGTCCTTCCTGGTAAATCATTTTTCAGCCAGCTCTCAGAGATAGCTACAATATTGTAGTTTGAACCTTCAATAAACTGACGAACATCTGCAAACTTACTTGAATTGTACGCAAAATTTCACATAAACTGGATAAGTAGTTTTTTAGTAATAATTTTTTTAACATTTCACCAAGCCGCCATGTTGTTCCGCCATATTGGATTTTTACCAAAATGTAACCATTTCATCCCTTTATGACCCCTGATATTTGACCAAAATTTGAAGTCAATCGGGTAAGTACATTTTAAGTTATGCTGCGTAGTTATGCTGCGTACAGGCAGACTGACACACAGTCCGACAGATCGGCAGACCGACGGAAACGAGAAAACATGTTTTTTTGGCATCTAGGGACCCTAAAACTGGAAAAAATCTGGGATGATGATTTTTTCACGATTACAATACTTAACTTTTACGAGGAAAGTAAAAATATGGCGGAAAAACTGAATTTTGAAAAATATCTCATTGTGTATATTATTCGTGAATTTGAGGGTGGGGGGTTTGAGAAGAATTTTTATGTATTCGGTTTTTAAATTTCGCTTCCGACTTAACAGGAAACACACCGAATGCATCATTTTTGTGCTTAATCATATGAAATTCTAGCACAGATAGATAGAATTCTTTCTTCTGGTTTCAAAAATATATGTATTTATATATTTATCTTCTAAGGTTTTTGAAATATCCGCTTTGAAATATTTGCACATTCTGCTACTGAAATAGTAGACTTTATGGTAATATTCAAACCCGAAGGTAAAATATAGATAAATAATATTATATATTATTGAAAACAGGAAGAAAGAGCTGTATCGATCAGTTTTAAAATTTCATAGGATTGTTCACAAAATGTTTGCTTCAGGTGTCCTTTGAGATAAAAATACTTTCTATAACCTCAACACGGAAACCTCGAATAATATAGAGGGTAAAATTATTTTCAAAATTCAGTTTTTCCGAATTTTTTACTTCCCTCGTAGAAGGGAACGATTGTAAACGTGAAAAAGTCACCCTCCGAGATTTTTCAGGCCTTCACGTTTTAGGGTCCGTAAGTGCCGAAAAACATGTTTTGTCAATTCCGTCGGTCTGTCTGTCTGTCTGTCTATTCGCGCCATAGCTCAAAAACTACTTACCCGATTGAGTTCAAATTTTGGTAAAAAATTAAGGGTCATATGGGTATGACCTGGTAACGATTTGGTAAATTCCAATATGGCGAAACAAAATGGCGGCCTAGTGAAATGTTAAAAAAATAATTATTAAAAAACTACTTATTATCCAATTTATCACAAATTTGGCACAAACATCAAGTATTTTGTTGGAATCAACGGGCAACATTTTGGTACAAGGTAGCGGAACAAAATGGCGTCTTAATAAGGTATTTAAAAATTCAGCCTGAAAAAACTGCCTAATGGATTGATTTCAAATTGTGTGTCATAACTAATTGTGGTATAGAGATCAACTAGTAAAATTGTGATACTAATTTAAGATGGCCGAACAAAATGGCAGCCAAATAAAATATTTGTAATCTTAAAAAATGGGCTCTCTCAGGTTTTACATATCTTGACGTTTTAGCCTTCCTTGAGGCCAAAAAAATATGTTTAATCAATTCCGTCGGACCGTCTGTCTGTCGGTCGTCTGTCTGTCAGTTCGCGGCATAGCTTAAAGACCACTTACCCGATTTACATCAAATTTTGATCAAAAATTAAGGGTCATATGGGGATGGGAATGACCTGGTAATATTTTGGTAAAAATCCAATATGGCGGAACAAAATAGCGGCCTAGTGAAATGTTAAAAAAATTATTGTTAAAAACTGCTTATCCAATTTATTAATTAGTATTATATTGAAATCAACTGGAAAAAATTTTGTATGAATCCAAGATAACGGAACAAAATGGCGGCTTAATAAAATATTTAAAAATTGAAAAAACTACTTAATGGATTGATTTTAAATTATGTGCCATAACTAATTGTAGTATAGGCATCAACTAGTAAAATTATGGTACTAATTCAAGATGGCCGAACAAAATAGCGGCCAAATAAAAAAATTTGTAATGGTGAAAAAATCACCGTCTCAAGTTTTTGAGTAAGTAGTCTTTAAGCTAAGCCGCGAACTGACAGACAGGCAGACAGACAGACAGACCGACAGACAGACCGACAGACGGACAGACGGAATTGATTAAACATATTTTTTTGGCATCTAGGGAGGCTAAAACGTGAAAATATGTAAAACCTGAGAGAGCGAATTTTTTACGATTACAAACATTTTATTTGGCCGCTATTTTGTTCGGCCATCTTAAATTAGTATCGCAATTTTACTAGTTGATCTCTATACCACATATGCCAAAAAACATGTTTTTATCAATTCCGTTGGTCCGTCTGTCGGTCTGTCTGTTTGTCAGTTCGCGGCATAGCTTAAAAACCACTTATCCTATTGACATCAAATTTGAACAAAAATTTAAGGTCATATGGTGATGATCTGGTAATATTTTGGCAAAAATCCAATATGACGAAACAAAATGGCGGCCTAGTGACATGTTAAAAATTATTATTAAAAAACTGTTTATCCAATTTACTCAAATTTTGCACAAACATCAAGTATTTTGTTGGAATCAACTGGTAAAATTTTGGTACAAATCCAAGATGGTGGAACAAAATGGCGACATTATAAATTATTTAAAAATTCAGCCTGAAAAAATTACTTAATGGATTGGTTTCAATCCCATAACTAATTGTGGTATAGGGATCAACAAGTAAAACTGTGTTACTAATTCAAGATGGCGGGCAAATGTAACACATATATACTGTAACTACGTACTGAATTAAATTGGGTCACACTTCACTATTCCTAACAAATGGGAAAAATCATGGGGAAGTTCCGGGTAAAGAAAATTGACCGATTTTATTACGATTACAACTACAAAATTTTTGAATTGTTCTTCTGGCTAAATAATGAGGGAAATCGAAAGGTCCGCTTACGTGAGACTACGTATATAAATAATGTCATATTTCACTTTCTTTGGTAAAAAGCCTTTTATTTGTAATTATGAAATCAAAAAGTTTAAATCTAAAAAAGCAGACGAAAACAACAAATTTTTTTTCCATTAACCTATCAAAACAGATAACTAATTGTTTCATATATTATTGATGTGAATTCAAAGGGCATGTCCCAATCTCTCTTTTGTTTGAATTAATAATTACCTAAAAAATTCCGAAAAAGTATCACAGATTGCCTATTACGGTATTAAAAGACAATCGCTACTCCAGTTTGTCTTTCATAGTTTACTTGAGGCTCATAATCTAGATGGTTTTTATTTGCTATAAAAATTATAGCAACGAAACCCATTTTCCGTTAAGTTAACATGTACCAGATAATAATAATTATCACTCATTCATCACTGGGCCTCATCGCACTTAGAATAGTGTCATCATTGATTTTTAACAGTTGATGTTTAGAAATCGAAACAAACACGAAATATCGGAACGAAAACTAGTGTCGCGTTCAAAGACTGGCGTGGTTTGAGTTACTTACTTATTATTTTAACATGAACTGTCAAGTTTTTGCCTGTTATGTTGTTTTTATGTTTTCTTCCCTATTTATTTTTTGTGCCGCGGTGCCAACCACTACGACAACTGACACATCTTTAGCAGTGGCTACAACTGAAAAAATGCTGACCAATTCAGAAAAAACTCGGTGAGTCTAACAGAAAATAGTAATTTTGACACCTAAGGTTAATTTTTTTAAAAGATCCTAATGGAGTAATTATTTAGTTACATTTAGCTCTTGTGCACTATTCCAAAAAGCTTTTTTTTTTAAAAAGGATTCTATATTGACATATAGTGACCAGTGCCTATTTTTCCATTAGACCCAATAGTCTCGGTCCCAGGGTCCCAGAATTAGACAGGCCTCATGCTCCACCCGACTGTAATTTTTCAAAAAATAATTCATATATTTTATTTACGAATGAAAATGGGCAACATTATTTCATAATTTATTGTTAACTATGACTCTCACACTAAAAAAACCGTTTTTTTCGACCTTACGGCGGGAATATCTCGGAAACTATTAAAGATTCATTTAAAACAATTTTCTGTTCCACCTTTGATACCGAAGATATGGTACCGCAAAGTTGACCAAAAAAGTCAACTTCGATGTAACACGGTGGAGGTTGCAATTTTAATTTTTTTCTGACCAAACTTTCTGGAACGATGGTTCTTCCGGTCTTACAGAACCTTATTCTTTTTGGTTGGGTTTCGATTTCGTTTGACGATTTTACAAATTTTTTTCGTTGGAAAAAAAGGGTGTTTTGGTGCCCTTATATCTCAAATTGGGTGAGTCCTATCGAAATTTTCCAGGAGACGGTTTTCATAGGATAGATATTTCCTATGAAAACCGGAGAATAAAAACCTAAATAGATCTCTGACGGAAAAATGATTAGAAAATAGAAATTTTTAAGAAAAATTGCAATTTTTCGAAAAAGTCATAAAAAAATTAATTTTTTTAGTCACTTTTTCTTTTTTATAAAAAAAGTAGGCATCTGGTCAAAAAACTAAATGTGGCACCAGAAAGTGCTTAAAAAGCTACATAAAATGGATTGTGTAGGAATTGCTTCATTGTAAATTGTACTTCATCTTGCTTTATTTTCCTGAATTACCTTTCGCATTTGACAGTTATAACTTATTCATTGACGTTTATTGATTTTTGATGTCATTCTTGCTTTGTCAAGGTTAAAATAATAGCACAAAATATACCACGTTTAAGTATTGCTGCAAAAACTTCCATCATTACACTAATAGAATAAGGCTGAAGTTGAATTATTTTGGTCTAGCTAAAATCACTGTTCAGGGAATTATATGAATCGTAAAGAAAAGACAAAATCCATTTGAAACGACTGTATCGACGTGTAGGTATATATAATACAATGTTCCAGCAGAAGAAATAGACCCCAAAAGTTTTTTTAACGTCCAGTGATAAAGAACAAAGGGGTCGGGTTTCCTTTAGAATATTTGCCGCAAAATGCAGATTTTTGGGAAAAGGTGATATTTTTTGACGAAAAACTATTTGTAATTGGTAAATTCACGTCTACCGATCTCCAAATTCTCGGTACGATTCAAATTACATTCAAAACAAGCAAATTAGCGGCCGTTTTTCAGTCAGATTTTGGGCTTAGATAAGCGCACAGGGCCCAGGTTTTTTTTATCAGTTTGTTTTAATATTTCGGTATTAGTGAATTTAACATATGTCTTTGAAAGTAACCTAATATATATAATATATAGAACAAAGTATTCAGTAAAAAAACCTTAATATATCTTTAAAACCACTCAATCCGTATGATTGTAACCTAGGTAACAGGTAAAAATAAAATTCCGTTTTACCAAAATATCCTAAAACGAGGTTATACTCATTTGACCCCGTACGGATTTATCTGACGCTAACTGTACATTTTTTAACATTGTCCTGTTTTAGAAGGAAAATAATTTAAGTATTTAAGCCCGTAGGGCATTTTTTTACCAAACAAGATATTTTTAGATAGACCGTGACCAAAATAACTTTAACGGTTAAATTACTGCATTTTTTTTATAATTTAAATTCCAACTTTAACCTCATTTTGATGCTTACTGCGAATAGTAATCGAAATTATTTCCAGACCTGCGGGTAGAGCGTTTATTTGTTTACAAAAAAGCCCTAATAACATTTCCCTCTAACTATTCAGCAAGTACAAGAAAATTCGATTAAAGTGCACATATCGGTCAAAAACCGATAGTTACCGATCTATATTCGACGCGAAATGATAGGTGGCCTTGGCCTAGGATGATAATGACATTTATAGAGACTGACATGTCAGTTGTGAAAGATGTCACGGCTGAGTTTTAGTTTATTGAAAGCAGATATTTCTGATATTTTTATCACTTCGATTTATGTTTGTGTATAAAATGGACGGTTTAGGAAGGGTCTTGGAATATACAGTGTGTCCCAGATTCGCTTCTCTATACAGGGATCTCGGCTCCTATTATGCCTACAGCAAAGGTTAAATGGGGAAAGTTTTAGAGGAAACTTATTGCATTCGATATCTGGCTTCAAATTTATGATCAATCAATTGTTTTTCGAAATATCGGGGAAAACCGAAAATAGCGGATTTTGTTTTTGGCCAGTGACATTATTCGGACACATTTTTAAGACAAATAAGATGGCATATACGACACGTCTACATTGTTTTTTGTTAACCCGCAACCCGCCTCAACTTTCATTTTTCTTATGACCGCCATATTAGATTTTTCGATCTTTGGAAAGACCCTAAAATTTCCAGTCTAGTGATATCTCACAAGTGCATTAAAGATTTTAGTATCATCGAAATATTACACTTCGTAAAGTTAGGTTTCAGTTTTTTCTAAGGAGGCTATAATTTAAAGTAATGTTAGCTCTCAATGCTTTTCTAAGGAGGTCATGATTTATCTGTAACAAAATTGAATTTTGACTTTGACGTTAAGTCAAATAGTTGAAAGTATCAAAGCTGTGTTTTAATAATAAGTAGTAGGTACGCTTTTATCCCAATAAAATTTTAAATCTGATACATAAATTTTCAAAACCTATAGAAAATGGCCGGCATTCTATATTTAAATGAAGAAAAGGTTGACATGTTACCTCTGTACTTTCAATCATACAGAAACGCCGACGCCGGCCGCGACGTTACCTCAGCAAGGTATTTGGAGATGTACCCCGAACGACAGCAGCCTCATAAAACCCAATTCAGGAAAATCGTAGTTAATTTAATTAACCATGGTGCCTCCGAACAACCTAGAAGCGGATACAATAATAACAATGAAAATCGAGACAGAAACATTTTACAAGCTATCAACGAAAACCCTAGTGCATCGGTAAGAACTGTAGAACAGGAAACTAATGTGCCAAAATCAACAGTACCGAGAGTTTTAAAAAAGAATAAGTACCATCCATACAAACCTAAGGACTTAAGGAAACTGATTTTCCAAGACGACTACAGCTCTGTGAGTGGTATACTAGGAGATGTAATGAAAATCCTGATTTTGTAAATCATGTCTTGTGGTCCGATGAGAGCAGGTTCACGAAGTGGCAGAGAGACATCATTGGGCTGTCTACAGAGAGAGACGTCAGATATGGAAGTAACGTTTGGTGTGGGATCATTGCTAAGTTAATCTAACCAATCTTTTTTAAATAGGCGCCAAATGATGGTCAAATAATAATATTAATTTTTTCGTTTAGTTCTTTAATGATACTAAAAGAGTATAATCTAATAAAAAAAGTAAAACGTTCTACTCTAGTCAGTCAACTTACTTTTTTGATATTGTATTACATTTTTATTGGATCATTTTGTATTGTAGTTTCGAAGAACCTATAAAAATGACCATTTTTGTTTGACTACAACCTAAACGGGCAGAGGTACCTAGAGCTTTTGCGAAACCAGGTTGTACCAGCCTTACGAGCTATTCTAACGGAAGATGAATTAAGAAGAACTTGGTTTCAACAAGACGGATGTCCGGCTCACAATACCATTCAAGTTAAAAACTTCTTAAGAGAGCAGTTTGACGAAAGAATAATTTCTTTAAATGGTCTAATATCTTGGCATCCTAGATCCCCTGACCTGTCGCCCTTGGATTTCTACCTCTGGGGTCGCACGAAGAATGAAATCTATGAATTTTATCCCCCCGTGACCATAGAAATCCTGAGACAAAGAGTTCTGGACACATTTAGAAATATTAACCGAAATACACTTACCAGGGTTGTCCGAAAAACAGTCACCAATTGTCAAAAATGTCTCGATGCAAATGGACGTCATTTTGCAGATTTGTAAATTAATGTTACCCGCTTACAAAGTAGTTAAAGCTCATTTAGATTTTTAAGTCGTTATTTACGTTCATGTTGTATTGAAAATTCAATGCGTTCAATACATTACTTACTTATTAATGTAATCTTGTGACAAATAAATCATGTCCTCCTTTATAAACATTGAAACCTAATTAAAGAAGTGTGCTATTTTGATGACACTAAAATTTTTAACGCACTTGTGAGATATCACTAGACTGGAAATGTTAGGCTCTTTCCAAAAATCGAAAAATCCAATGTGGCGGTCATAAGAAAAATGAAAGTTGAGGCGGGTTGCGGGTTAACAAAAACAATGAAGACGTGTCGTATACACCATCTTATTTGTCTTAAAAATGTGTCCCAATAATGTCACATTTTGACAGTTGTCAAATGTACCGTTCTGGATATACTGGCGAAAAACGAAATCCGCCTTTTTCGGTTTTTCGCCGATATTTCCCAAACTTATTGATCGATCGTAAATCTGAAGCCAGATATCGAATGCAATAAGTTTCCTCTAAAACTTTCCCAATTTAGCCTTTGCTGTAGGTATAATAGGAGCCGAGATTCCTATATAGAGAAGCGAATCTGGGACACACTGTATACAGAGGTTGCAATTACGAGGTGAAGTTTGCACAAAAAAAATATTTTTTTGGTACTCATTTAGGCAGAAGGGTTTGATATCCGCTTGATTCGTTTCTATAGGAAACCTTACATGCTTTTTCAAATTTGAATAATAAAAATCTAAAATGACCTCATTTTACATTATAAGTGTCCAGGCATTTACTTTCTGGACCGGAAATTTTTGAAATTTTAATCTTCGAGGTGCTTCAGCTCGGTAACGGTACGTCGCACTGTGTGACGTGGTATACCAGATAAGGATGAAATTCGATATTTCAAAAATTACATCACCAATTTCATTTCCCGTAAACATTTTTTGATAACCTAATATATGATCTAGGGTATACATATATTGTTTTATTATTAATACATTTTCCCGGAAACTAAACTATTTATTACTTATTTCTAAGGTTTCACTCAAGTAAATACAAACTGACTACCTAACATTATTGCAAATATATACAAAGGAAAAATAATTACCCGGACACAAGTTACACACTTTTGGGGTTTTATCAGAGTTTAATTATACTAATTATTAACATGTAATTAAATATTCATATGATTTTTTTAAAAATATTATATAAACATATTATTATTAATAATTATTGAAATCAAACACCCTAACGTCTAGCATCTGGTTTTCTTCTTTTCAATATATTAAAATTCTAAAACTATTAAACTATTATGTATTAAACGATTTTGCTGCAAGAAATAGAGGGTGACTTATAATGATTAATTTCAAATAAAATAGGCTATAGGATTTTTTTAGCTAGAAAACACATACAAAGAATATTAAATATGACACTATAATATAATATTAAAAAATAATATAAAATATAACTATATCTAGAGTATAAAATTGCCTCTTTTATTTCTAATATAATAAAGTAAATTAAATGTTTACTTTGTTTTTTTTAAATACCTCTTTGGTATAAAAAAATTTACTAATAACTTAACCCCAAAGATCAAGTCTGGAAAACTGACGGAAAAGAGACTATCTTTACTTATGAATATAATTAGGATTTTCAACCACCGCTTGCAAAACTTTTTCTTTTAAACGTATTATCAACAGACCCAGTTTTTTTAAACTTGGCCATGACATTTGCAACAGTAACATAGCTTATCTGTTTATCTGGATGTCTATTATTAAAAATTTCAGCAGCTTCACGAAATGTTTTATAGCGATCTCCCACAATTAACACAATTTCAATTTTTTCCTGTTTTGTTAATTTAACTACTATGATGAAAATAACAGAATAATATTCAATGTAATAAAATAACCAAACATTTTAATTATCTACTGTCAGTACAATGCAAGATTTTGTTTCCGTAACAACAGCATATTCAATTTTTTTCTCAGCCAACTCAGTTTTTTAGTAATTAGCTTAAGGGCAAAACATTACATTTTCTGCTACTAGAAAAATATTTCCAAATTTCTATATGAAATTTAGTATTTTATCACACCTCGGAATACGCAAAATAATTCTCTTATGGCATTTTGCTCTAAAACTAAACTTATGGGTAGGTTAGGTTTGGCAACCCTGTACAATATTTTTTAAGTTTTATAATTCCAATAATATTTTCGGAGGAAGCAGAATTTTTATGAAGAGTAACATTTTTCATAAAATAAAAAAATAAAAAAGTTTTCCATTTGATAAGAACTTTTCAGGACACGCTGTATATATGTGAGTATTGCCGGTAAAAAATGTGATCCATGCATGCTCTTGCTTTTCGACATAAATTATTTATAGTAGGCTATGACACTGTTTAGAAATAAAATAACTAAATAGCCTATCAAACTATTTCTTAAATTGATTTAGTGTTGAAAACAACTAGTAAAGATCTGTTCCGATATCAAAAAATATGGTGTTTTACAGTAGTTTGGAATATGCGATATGCACTTAGTTCTTGGGGAATGTCGAGGAAACTTAGCAAGAGCAGTAAGGCTCTATTCACAAAAATTTCCTGGACGAAATTTACCAAATAGAAGAACTTTCATAGCTGTCGACCATCGCCTTAGAGAAAATGGATCGTTTAAATCTGCTGCACATCTTCGTGGTCGACGAACCTTTGTAAGGACAGTCAGAAATAAAGAAGCTATTTTGAATTTGTTAGAAGAGAATCCAGAAATAAGTGTCAGGAGAATTTCAATGCAGACCGGTGTTGCCCCAACATCAACTTGGCGAACATTAAAATCAATGGGTTTGCACCCCTATCACAAGTAAAAGGTACATGAATTATTACCAACCGATTTTGAACCACGTGTTGATTTCAGTCATTGGTATTTACAAATGTGCCAACAAAACAATAACTTTCAATTAACAGTATTATTTACTGATGAAGCGTGTTTCACAAGAACTGGAATTTTTAACATCCATAACGCACACGTTTGGCGAAACAAAAATCCTCACGCTATACATGTAACGAATGTTCAAAACCAGTTTAAAAGAAATGTTTGGGCAGGTGTAATAGGAAGTCGTTTTATAGTTCCCTATTATCTACCAGAGCGTTTAAACGGCAACAGTTATTTGGATTTTTTGAGAAAATATTTGTATGGACTTTTGGACGATGTCCCTATTTAAACGCAACCGCACTTTTCGAAGGAAGTAAGGGTGTGGCTACACCAAAAATTTGCCCGAAAATAGATTGGAAGAGGAGTAGATGCACCTGTACAGTGGCCCGCGCGTTCGCCGGATTTAAACCCGATGGATTACGGTATTTGGGGTATTTTAAAAGAAAAAGTGTATTCTACCCCAATTCTCTCTGTTGACCATCTTACTGCTAGAATTGATGCTGCCTGCAGCGACTTGTCCCTTGCAAGGCATACACTACAAAACACTTCCTCAAAACTTTTAGGGAATGCTCGAAAATGTATTGACGTAAACGGTAACCATTTTCAGCAATTGTAGAACAGATTAAACTATGTGCTAGAATTTTAGTTAAGTAGCATAATTATAAAAATAACTCTATATTAATATTAAGTTACTTTTTTACTTTCTTAAACTCATCTACTTATCGTAAATAAACAAAATAATTTGTTATTAGTGCTTTTAAAATTGTTATTTTCCCCCTTTTATCCAGCAAACATCATCTGCGCTTTTATAACAATGGGTTTCAAAACTAATTAAGTAAGAACAATTTTGTCCAATTGGAATTAATTTAGCTACATTCATGCAAAAAAGTGAAAATATCTCGAAAACTAAACCTCGCTTAGGAAATTTCTAGAGGAGCAAATTTTTAACAAATAAACTGGCCAATAAAATAACATTAAAAATAAATCAAATATACCGGGTGGTAAAAAGTACCGGGCGATAATGTGCTCTGGCGACCCCTGTTCTACGCCACTGGAGTGACCCAGTTAAGTAAAATAAAGTCCTAAGTTATGCATACTGTGGTTAAAATTTCAATTTGCCACCGTACTTATCTACGGAAATAACAAAGAAAATATAGTTTTTAACACCTACATGTAACATCCTGTATTTTTTGAAAGGGGCGACTTAGAGAAAAATTTTACTTAACTTTTTCTGATATTTCAACAAGATCTATAAACAGTCAAATTTAACCCTATATATATATATATATATATATATATATATATATATATATATATATATATATATATATATATATATATATATATATATATATATATATATATATATAACACTCTTTATTTTAAAAAAGAAGCGTTTCCGTTTCCAAGTTTATAGGTCTTTTTTTAACATTCTTATGTGTAGGATATATCAAAACGTTTTTCTATTTTTGTAGATACGAAAAAGGTCTTGAGGATTACGATGAAGAGCAAGAAAATATGAGACAGTCAAGGGGAATGATGATGGACGATGAGATCGTTTATCATGATGATCACCACGAAGAACCTAAGAAAGAAGAACCCAAAGCAGCTGTAGAAGATCCTTGGGAAGGATATTACGATTTTATTATCAACGAAGGAAGTTTCAAATTTTGGGCTGTCTTCCAGGTAAATGTTACCGCAATACAGAAAACTATGACTCAAAGAACTAAATTTTTCTTTATTTTTAACCTCAGTAGTTATAGAAAAAAAATTAGACATTCTTATTATACGCATTTAACTATTTTTGATTTTTCTCTGCTTATTAATATACAGTGTTCCCAGAATTCGAGTCTCTATATGGGGATCTCACTTATTAGAAGAGATAGAGGAGTGTGGTTAAACCAGGGAAGTTTTACACAGTTGTGCTACAAGCCTAATAGCATCTGCGGACAGATTCTAGCTAATATAGGTCTTGAGATATTTAGAAAAAAATAAAATACCGCAATTTTAAAATTATATTGTAGCATTTTTATTTCCCATAATTTTTCATTTGTCTAAATACTTTCTGCAATTTTTCGCGTCAAACTTCCTTTTTCTAAAAACGGACCTGCATTTCCTTATATTTTGTTTAAACAAGTCGTTGACCTCTTAAAATTATTGATGTGTCGCCATACATTTAGAGTATTTAGAATTCTCCTTTGTGAACTTGGGGAAATTCTGTTTTTTTTTTCTCTAACACATTGTATTTTACGAAAAAATCTTAAATCTGCTTTCCAAATATTAAATTGCTACCATCGATAGTTTTAATGCTTGTAAAAACCAAAATTAAAAATCCATGTCCGTATTTAAAGAAACAAAATTGATGATGGGCCCCATTTACGAAACGTCGAAATCAAAATCTGTCAGCACCACAAAATTTGACGCAAAAAGTTGCTTTGGGAATATGTTTAAATTATTTAAAAAATGTTAAGGAATAAAAAAGTTACAATACAATTTTAAATACGCAATATTTTATTTTTTCCAAACATATCAAAAATCATAAGAGCTATAACCCTCAACACTCATGCTATTAGGTTTGTAACAAAATTTTCTAAAACATTCTGCATTTAACCATTCCGCTATCTCTTATAATAAATGAGATCCCCGAGACACCCTGTATCTGCATATAAAAATTTATATCTTAGTTATTAGGAACAACTGTTTTTCCCTCTTCATTTATAAAAAAATTAAAAACCATTTGCATTAAGTCGTCTAAAACAACCGTAGTTTTTGTGCTTTTTTTAATAGACGTAATTTATTACATATTTATACAGAGTGTAACAAAAGTAAGAAAACGGAGAAATATCTCAAGTACCGCTTACCTAAATTTAATGAAAATATGTACACTTAAATAAGATTATGCGTGATCCAATGGCGATCCAAGTTTACCGTTTTTCTGTTATAAAAGGATTTTTTTAATGGAACACCATATAGCATATTACTTTTTTAAAATCGGCGTAAAATTCTTAATACTGTTTATTAAGAGCGCTTTTTATGAAAGTCAACAGTTTTTGCGAAAATAAGGGGGTCTAATATCCATAATTTAATGTATTAACTTTTATTAAAATACATGCAGACAAAAAGTTACCTGATATGTTTGGCAATGTCAGTTTTGTTGATTTACAAAAATGGATCGTTTAACTGAAACATAAAGAATTGAAATTTTAGTTATGCTGGGTTATGGGGATAGAATGCGAAACCTGCAAGATTTTAGTGTAAAATTTTTAATGATAAATTGCGTGCAGCGTACAGTAATTTAAAGCTTATTTATGGCCAGAGGTACTGTCTATCCAGAGAGAGCAAAAAACTTTTATGCGATTCTCTCGTATTATCTCACTTTAGTCACTGTTCGACTGTCTTTTATCCCTGTCTGGACGCCTCCGATCGAAACAGAATACAGAAGGTGCAGAATTCGTGCTTGAGATTAATATATGGGGTTAAAAGGAGAAATCATATTACTCCATTTTTAGAACAATCAAGATGGCTCAATATGTTTAATAGGTACCGTTTGCATATGTATAATTTTACATTTAAGATCCTTAAGTTTAAACAGCCGAATTATTTATTTGAGAAAGTATCCTTTAGACACGATATTCATAAAATCAACTTACGTAGAAAACATTTATTAACAGTACCGCAACATAGAAAAGAGATGTTTAAGAGGTCATTTTACAATTTATCTAAATTTATTAATTCAATAGAGAATATAGATTTGAATTTTTCTACGTGTAAATTTAAAAAAGTAATGAAAGAACGTCTCCTTCGACTGCAATAGTACTGTTTTTTATGCTTGTGATCGTGTCTGCTCCCCCACCAACGACTTAAGCCGCCTGATAATTTAAAAATTGTTGCTGGTTTTTGATTCATTTTTGTATGTACAAAGCTTCGCATGTGCCTTTCATTCAGTAGAAATAAATGAAATATCTCGACTTAGATTTAGGTTAGTTTCGATTTAAGTAAGAGTACCATAAGGCCCATTGTTCAACTAGTGTATTTTCAATTAAATCTATATTGTAAATCTGGTTGAACAATAAATGTATTATTATTATTATTATTAAATATCCCATCAGATATCCAATAACTAAATTTACCGTAAAGCAAAATTAACAAACTTTCCACCGCACTACTTCATCATCTTGCTACCAAAACACTAGCAAGACAAAACAGCGTCTCAAATTTAAAACTAGGTTGTACAAAACAGCGAAAACAATACAATACAAAAAATAAATACCTAGTACAACAAACAATAAATTAATGAAACTAAATAAGGTGTTTAAAATGTTGTCCATCTACTTCCTAACAGTAGGCCAAATACTGTAGAACAACAGAAAAAGAAAGCCAGCCTTCTCGATTTGTCTACATTCGATTTCTATCCGCTCCTTTATATCCTCAAGGGCATTGGGCTTAGTTTTATACACGACAATTTTAAGGTGTAAGGTAAAGTAGTCGAGGGGCATCAAGTCCGAAGACCGAGGTGGCCACTCTATAGAACCCCTATGTCCGATCCATCCAACGGTTTCTTCAAATAGAGGAAATTTTCAAGATTTACTTAGTTTAATGGCTAAATATGATGATTGCTTAAAAATCCAGTCTAGCGTTTTTCACGGAACGTCGAATCGAATCCAGAAAGATTTAATTTCCGCTGTTGCAACCATTATTCTAAAAAGAATTAAGCAGGAGATTGGCGAGGCGCGGTTCATTGCTATTGTTCTGGACGAAACAATTGATATCACTAATTTTAGCCAATTATCTATAGTAAAACGCTACGTTAAAACAAACGGAAGTATTCAAGAGCGATTTTTAGGTTTTAAGAATGTGTCCGAAAATCGTACAGCAGATGCATTATATACCGTAGTTTATAACGTTACTAAAGAAATTAATGGAGAGAAAAAATTAGTTGCTCAAAGCTATGATGGAGCTGCAGTGATGGCAGGACAATTAGGGGGTCTGCAAGCTAAAGTTCGAGAAACTTTCCCAAGTGCTGTGTTTGTCCATTGTTTTGTTCATAAATTAAATATAGTTTTATCCCAGTCCATCAATCACATTAAAGAGTGTAAAGTATTTTTCGTTACTTTAAGTGGCAATGCTGCATTTTTTCCAAGTCAACAAAACGTACACAAGCTTTGGACTCCATTGTCCACAAACGATTGCCCAAAGTAGCTCCTACTAGGTGGAACTATAATGGAAGACTTGTGTTAACAGTATCTGAAAATCGTGAATCGCTGATTGAACTATTTGAGAATATAATAGAAAATAATGAAACGTGGGACTCAGTTACTCAATTACATTACAAATAGGTAAGTTTCTAAAAATTGCTTCCCTTTCTTAAAATTTCACCGCACGCCCTTGTCTACCCCTATAACCCAGTATAATTAAAATTTCAGTTCGTTGGGTTTCAGTTAAACCATCCATTTTTGTAAATCAACAAAAGTGACATTGTCAAACTTATCAGGTAACCCTTTGAGTGCAGGTATTTTAATAAAAGATAATACATTAAATTATGGATATTAGAACCTTATTTTCGCAAGAACTGTTTCACTTTCATAAAAAGGGCTCTTAATAAAAAGTATTGAGAATTTTACGCAGATTTTAAAAAAGTGTTACAATATAGGGTGTTCCATTAAAAAAATTATTTTTCTATTATAACAGAAAAACAGTAAACTTGGCAGCACCTAAGTGTACATATTATCATTAAATTCATTTGTTACACGATGTATAGAAGGGAAACTTCCATTGTAAAATCGATAAAATTGTATTTACATTCCCTAATACAATCAACTTAACTTTGAATGTGTTATGTAAGACACGTGCAGAATTTCTCACGTTACCCGTTTCGGTTCATTAGCGTTATTAACTGGGAGTATTAAAAATAGCGAATTAAAACGCCAAATAAGTAAATCTAGCACGGCTAATATTAAAAATGCAAGTGTAACTTTGGAATAGCCATTGTGAACTATGTATGTCACTCCAAGCGATAAAGAATAGCAAACAACGGAAGTTAATTCTATTAATTTTATTGTGAATACATTAACTAAAATAAAATTTGGAAACTAAATGTTATGTTTGCAAAAATATAAGGCGTGTAAAATTTTTTATTTCGGAAAAACTCCAAAATTAGTTTTTGGAGTATTTTCTTTAAACAAAAGCATTCGTGCACATGGCCAGTGAGTTGAAAAAATCTCCCATCCTTCGGATTCGGATTTTTTTCGGTTTATTGACCCTGTGATTTTATTTAAGAAAATAAGATCTCAACATTATTTCGATTTTTTACGGAAATTTTGGTTGCACTTGTTATACTATTACAGATAAATCCACTCCTATAATAAAATGATTGAAAATTGCGATTTTTTTTGAGAAGAAAGGAGCATCATTTTTTACAGCAATAAAAACCTCTCCAGCCCAAATCGTTGCCGAGCAACATAACATATTGTTACGATCAAATGTAATACTGTCACCCTCTTTTCTCATTTTCTCAGTGATTGTGAGTACTACTCATGCATGGATTCGTGAATTTATCTCTCTAAAAATCACTCGATTTTCTTTTAAAGATCGGATAAACTTTTATTTTATAATCTCAAACTAGATAGCTTTTAAACAGTTTAAACTCAACAAACGGTACTAGATAAAAACGCTCTAGCGATCCCGCTTCGCTGTCCCGTTTTTATCAGTTCGTTTCTTCTAGTTAAATTTCTAAGCAATCTTACGAAAGCGTAGAAGGGCGACAATTTTTTTATTTTTATTTTTGTAACAAATTCCGACTTCTAAGTCCGAATTCTAACTCGGAATTCCGACTTCTATCTCGGAATTCCGACTTCTAACTCGGAATTTTGACTTCTAACTCGGAATTCTGACTTCTATCTCGGAATTGCGACTTCTGTCTCGGAATTCCGACTTCTATCTCGGAATTCCGACTTTTATCTCGGAATTTCGACTTCTAACTCGGAATTTCTATCTGCGTTGTAATTAATACACGGCTGCTTATAAGCGCAATCACTTTTTTATACTCTTTTAACGTCAAATGATGCGATCATTCTAAATGAAATTAATATTTTAATTATAGGGATCAGGATGAAGCTAAGTAAAACTACAAGAAATTTATTAACTGTGCATAAAGTCCAAATTAAAAAATAATGACTGCGTCGGTTCCGATGGCTTGAATATGGTTGACATAAAAAATACAATCTTGTACTCTGCTTTATCTTTTTCATAGATAGTAGAAATAATAAAACGCCATTTAGTAAGAACATCTGATCCATATTATGTTAAACAGATGCAATAGCATGGAGGGGGTGCACGCATTTTCAGATATATGTAGATTTTTTTTCAGATTTTAATATATGCACTGTAGTGTGGGGGCATATGTCTCCTCTCTCTTCATCAAGGCTTATCGTCATTTACTCCCAAGTATTGTTCTTTTCTTTTCCCAATTTACCAACTATTTACTATTATACATAAAATTTAAATATAATTATTATTGTTTTTCTTTTAGAAGGAAAGAAATATATATAAACTAGCACCTATGAAAGGTTTATGCATCCTCTATTAAAGTAACTTATATTTCGTTAAACGATTATTCGTTAATCTTTATTTTTCAATTCCGTTATTATTCATTCAGATTAAATTTCATCAAAGTATAAAAGATTTTAGGTTGACCTTTTCAAGTAAGGACAGGAACATAACTAATCAGTTACATTCTATGGATGATACAAAATATAATAACTAAAACAAAGTCAGAAAAACCAAATTTCCCTGATACCTATTAATTAAAATATTCGAGTAAATTTACTTGTTTTAAAGCGCTTTTATTAATTTCATTTGATTTTCACCCACTTTATAACGCCAGATTACAATCGATGACCATGCAATGATTTGATAAGTTTGTCCCATTATCCTGAACAGGATCATCAGGTTAAAAAAATTTCATCTCGGATAGGGACCCTGGGAAATGGCTACCATATAAAAGGAAGGCAGCAGGCGCGCAAAAAACACGCTCTAATAGTGAACGGAACTAAAAAAAAAAAAAAAAATTGTTTAAAAAAACTAAAAAACACGCATTAATAGTAAATTGAACTAAAAAGAAAAAAATTACTTCTGTAAAAAAGCGTAGGGTGCCTTTATGTCATATATTCATACTGACTTTACTTTCAGAAATTATAAATATATTTATAACCGATATCAGACCCACGCTGTTTTCACAATGACATTAATTTTCTTGTTAATCACTTTATTCTCGTCCAAAGGGTTTTTTTTAGTTCATTTTACTATTCCAGCGTGTTTTTCACTTTTTTAAACTATACTTTATTAGAATTCCTCCACAAATGAAGACATTGATATTTTATGAAGTTTGAAAACAAAAATCTGTAACATGATTTCAGCAAAACAAATTGTTAGCAAATCACATCCTCATAAATCAAGTTTCCGTTGTAGTTCTTATTTCTAACGTTGTGGAAGGACATCAATCTATCAAAACAGATACAGGAACACAGTGAAAAGTTAATTATAATTTTGATTGTTTCTTCAAGCACCTTATTTTCTTTCTTTTAGCTTTATCTATTCGTTAAACCTCTTTACAAATAAAGAGCATTCTACTGACAAGGTTCAACCCAATGATCGTAGTTGTAAATTTGTTTCGTGTTGATCACACCCAACAAAAGGAATAGGTATTTCTTTTAGTTTGTCCAAAATATCAAAATGGGTATTGATATACGTGGTTTGCTGACAAAATATCTAATACAGTAGACTATATTACTGCTTATAGACTCTTTGACTAATATTTCCAGTCATTTACGTTTTTTATTTATTAAGTTTCATTACCCGTTTTGGATCTTCTTCTACTTGTCGTAAAAGTTTGTAATAGACACATCATTAATATATTGGAATGACTCGGCAGGCCGGGGTCTTCTGCCCTTAAGGACCTCACAGCCACTTTTATGCATACTATATATTATTATCAGACCTATTGACAACAACTTCCAATTAATATGTTGACTACCTAGTTTTGTCCGGGACCTGGGACATAATATGAAAATATGACTTTTCTCATTCAATAAAATTTGTTTCAGTTTTCTAATCCTGTCACTTTTAAAGTTGTTATTTCTAGACACATTGGTAATTAAATTAATTGAATTTTTCCTACTTTACTAAATTTAATTTGAATTTTCTACCCTTTCCGAAACCTGCTGCTACATTAATTCATAATATATATTATTTCCAGACATCGGGGTAACAGCCCCCTATAAATATTTTGGCTTGCACTAAGATCCGAGGGAGTCTACTTAGGGTAAAATATACTTTTTTTCTTATTTATTAAAATCTATTTAAGTTATCTACTCTTAAGAGATTCGCTGCACTTTTTATTTATACTTGATATTGGTTATAGATATGTTGGTAAAAGCATCCTATAAATAGTTTGGCTTGCATTGCCGTCCATGGTGTCACTACAAGGGATAGAATTTAATAATTTATTTATTTTTTCCTCATTTATTAAAATTTCTTTGTCTTCTACACCTTCAGGGGTTACATTTCATCATACTAGATACTATTTCTAGACATTTTCAGTTATTAATATTTTACACAAGTCATAAATGTCTTTATCACAAGGATAATTATTAAATGTGCAGTCACCGGACAACGCATCCAAAGCAAAAACTGGAACATTTATGTGAAAACACTACTATATGTCAAAATTCCGAGTTAGAAGTCGGAATTCCGAGATAGAAGTCGGAATTCTGAGATAGAAGTCGGAATTCTGAGATAGAAGTCGGGATTCCGAGTTAGAAGTCGGAATTCCGAGATAGAAGTCGGAATTCGTTACAAAAATAAAAATAAAAAAATTGTGGCCCTTCCACGCTTTCGTACAATCTAATAATGTCCGTAAAAAATAAAATTTTATCCGAACTTTGCTTTTACGTATGACAAAAATGAAGCTATAAAGGTAAGTATACAATATCCCAAACTAAACGAAATGAATCTTGTATATAATGATGTATTAATTAGCACAAGATTCAGATTAAGTACTATGTTGTTAAGGTATAGATAAATATCTTCTAAATGTGTGCTTTTAACATAAGATAGGGCTATTTTATTAAAAATCAGTAAAACTCATTTACCCGGAACTTCCCTCGTTATGATTTTTCTTCATTTTTTAGGAATAGTGAAGTGTGAGCCAATTTAGTTCAGTACATAATAACAGTATATATGTGTTACATATACTGTCTTTCCAAACATATTTATTGAGCACAATTTTGTTCCATTATATTAGATTCCTACCAATATTTTACCAGTTTCTTTGTACCTATGCCACACTTGACTTTTGAGCATAATTTAAATTAAATTCAATAAGTAGTTTTTACATTGACACATACCACCGTTTTGTTACGCCATGTTACCAGTTTATCCAATTTATTTTCGTCTTTATCAAGGCTTATTTAATTAGGTGTCATTAAAATTCATATTTATATAACACACAAAAAATATGAGGAAAACGCACATAGTATATCGCCTACAACTGCACAATTCACTTTAATTTTTCTACTTTAATGGTTTTTCTTACCCCTTTTTTCTTATATTTTTGAAGAACACTAATTATAAACAGTGATAATCAAATTGAAATAGACATTTAAGAGTATATATGTTCCGAGTTCAACAAATACTGATAGTAATTTCTACTATGATAAAAGACTATTAATTTTTATAATTTATCTTGACAGATATCAAATTAAAAAGCTCATTAAGGCGATATAATATACATATACATTTATACTAAAAATCGATAAAAATGCGCTCTCACCTATCTTTATCAAAAGTTCTTGGCCGGAAAAGATATATGTATAATAGCAGAAATATATAATTAAGGAATAAGGAATTCTTCTTTTAGGCCGTTTTGCACCTGCAGAAATTATATATTTCTGCTATTATACATATATCTTTTCCGGCCAAGAACTTTTGATAAAGATGAGTGAGAGCGCATTTTTATCGATTTTTAGTATCTACTCTCCGCATGATGGTGCTAGTGCATGCTTTTTAAATTACCTACGGGTTTGCAGCCGGAAATCACCGGAGCCCCCGATAGGTGGTGCTAAATGTTACATTTAACTTGTAGTACTGTTTCAGTATGATAGACGTTTCGATTTTGTCATATTGAGGAATCTGTTATTTCACATCTCCCTGGGTACAAGCCTGCCTGATGAGGGTAGAGGCCCAGAAATCATGATCGCAGGAGGGTACCCTGTGACATAATCGAAAGGAATTCTTCTTTTAGGCCGTTTTGCACCTGCAGAAATTATATATTTCTGCTATTATACATATACATTTATAATATTTTATAGTAATATATTATAGTATACATGGTGTCCCAAGAATAAACATTTTAATAAGATGGACTTTTTATTGTTTTATACAGGATGGCGCATCGGAAACGACACAAAGGCATTTACGTGCAGCTCATTATTTTTTTTCAAAAACGCTCGGACCAATCGGTTTTGTTTTCGAAGGCGGCACTAAATTATCATAAAATCACCTTCATACCTGTAGCCTCCTAGACGAGGGTGGCACCACCCCTAAAATCGTAAATGGAAAGGGGGTTGAAGTGAAATCTCATTTTAAAGGTCTTTCGATTCCCTTCAAAATGATAATAAAATTCATGTATTTGAGTTCAGTAGTTTAAGTGATTTATTGATTTAAAACTTAAAGTAGACTTTAATACATCAGATTAGTGGAGATCAATTAAAGCATGAAATTTGCCAGCAAGTGTCATAAAAATAAACCGAAACGTTTTATTTTCTTAGTTTATGCAATTTTATCTCGTACGACTATTCAAGGATGCCAAATGTAAAGCTAAAAAGAAATAAAACTGGATTGGTTTGATTATCTGTGAGAAACCTTTAACGAATTTTTGTTATTACGTATTGACGGCAAATTATTTATAAAAAAACTAGTTTATTTATCATTTTACTGTTGAAAATAGCGATTTGAGCGTTGTTGTGTTAAATTCTTTCTCGAAAAAAGATAAGAAAAAGAATACCTCTTACTGATTTTAAAGAAGAATTTAGTACAAAGTTCGCTATTCATACGACCAAACCTGCATCGAAAATATGTTCTGGAATGTGTAGCTAAATTTCGGGAAACTAAATGAGTGGCCAATAAAAAACACAACATTCAAAATCCCGTAAGGAACGAAGGACCGGAAGCGATGGTTTTAGGGCAAGTATATCTAGATCCTACGTTAAGTACTCGTCAATTGGAAACTGTGTCTGGTGTTAGTCGACGTAGTATCCAAAGGATTCTTAAAGCTCATAGTTTCCATCCGTTCAAAATACACCTTGTGCAAGAACTTAATGAAGACGGTTTTGATCGGCGATTACAATAATGTGAAGTTATGAATGACCGAATTATAAACGATGAAAACCTTCTATTCAACACTTGTTTCTCTGATTAATGCTCTTTTTTCTTAAAAGGCATGGTAAATCGTCATAACTGCCGATACTGGTCAGACTTTATCATGAAGTAAACACCCAACAGCCACAAAAATCTAATGTTTTTGCTTGTATTTTTGGCGATCATATAGTTGGTCCTTTTTTCTTGCCCGGAAATTTGAGAGGTGAAATGTATTTACAATTATTACAAAACGCCATAGAGCCATCGTTAACAGCATTAATTGAAAATCAGAATGATCGCCAATACGTTATTGCATGCCATACATTATGCAATATTTGTTCTATTGAATGGCCCCCAATATCGCCAGATTTATCACCTCTGGATTTCTTTCTATGAGGTCACTTAAAAAGCAAAATCTATGCGACTCAACTGACTTCATTACAAGATCTACAAACGAAAATTATAAATGAGTGCCTTTAAATTACTCCTGCAATATTACAGAATGTGCGGCACCATTTTGATCAAAACCTCTATTACTGCATGGAGAGTGAAGGTGGCCATTTTCAACATTTACTTGGGTGACGCGTAAGTACATTCTGTTGTTTATTATTGTGCAGTTTTTTTAGACTCAAGTTTTTAAAACCCTAAAATTAAAGAACTCCGTATGCTTGTGTAAGTGAGGCAAGAGTTAAAAATGCATGTATTTTTACACCACTTGCTGGTAATTAATTGATTTCCACTAATCTGATGTAGTAAAGTCGACTTTAAGCTTTAAATCAATAAATCTCTAAAACTACTGAACTAAAGTACATGATATTTTAATAATTTCGAAGGGAATCGAAAGACCTTTAAAATGAGTTGTCATTCGACCCCCCTTTCCACTTAAGATTTTAGGGGTGGGGCCACCCCTGCCTAGGGAGCTGCAGGCATGAACGTGATTGTATGATAATTTACTCAACATCGACGGAATCGAGCGTTTTTCAAAAAAACTTATGAACTGACCGTAAATGCCTCTGTTTCGTTTTCGATGCGCCACCCTGTATATCGTTACAATATCTAACTGGTTAAAACACATTTAAATGAAACTATGTATTTATTTCTTTCAGCTTGTAACTGCCGCCCTTCTTATCTATTCAGCATTTGCCGCTGTGTACTATGCAAAGTTCAACGTAATAACGACGGACTATGATTACTATGACGACTTTTATGGAAGAGGCCGAGCCAATACAGATTCCTCCTATTCAAGTTTATGGTCGGGTTTGTCGTCTCAAACCTTCCAAAGGATAATGGATGCCATATCTTCGAAAAAGTATACGTAAACTTGTACGGTGATAAAGTGAATAGGACACAAAGTATTGACTCTGATCTATAATTTAACACATATCTCTGGAGTTAGTGGTTTGGATTTAACAGCAGATTTTTCCCAAAGACAACATGCTGGTTATAAGAGATGTGTTAATTATTATTCGGCGCCCAGAAAGCCCATAGGTTATAACAACATTATAAATTACTGTAAATGCTTAAAACTTGCTGATCGCGATATTGTAGATGGTTAAATTTAAACTGTCAGAAAAATTAGATTGGTTCTAAAAATTCCTCATAGGCAATTTGAAAAGACTACTTGTACTACGAACAGAAAAGCCATCAAATAAAAATTAACCACATCAACGGCTCGTGTGACCATTTAATTAGAAAACATGCAACAAGATTTTGCTCCGTATTGCCAAAAGCGTGGCTTAGGTCTACTTGTTTAGAAATACAATATAAAAAAATAAGCTTTAAGGAGAGAAGTAGGATCGCGAGGTAATAACGTAAAACCGATCTATAAACAAATTTAACTTTTCGATCGGATGCAGGTGTCGCGGACTGGCAACTCTGGATGTTGAGCTACGCGGAAACCTATCGATGGATCTCAACTATAGTGAGTACAGTACGAAAGTTGTGATCCATTTATGGGGTATTTTATTTTGCGTTGGATGGATCATCTATTCAGAGTACAGTATTTGTACTTTAAACAGATAAGCCATCAAATAAAAATTAACCACATTAACCGCTCGTGTGACCATTTAATTAAAATACATGCAACAAGATTTTGCTCCGTATTGCCAAAAGCGTGGCTTAGGTCTACTTGTTTAGAAATACAATATAAAAAATAAGCTTTAAAGAGTAGGATCGCGAGGTAATAAGGTAAAACCGATCTATAAGCGAATTTAACCTTTCGATCGGATGCAGGTGTCGCGGACTGGCAACTCTGGATGTTGAGCTACGCGGAAACCTATCGATGGATCCCAACTATAGCGAGTACAATACCAAAGTTGTGATCCATTTATGGGGTATTTTATTTTGCGTTGGATGGATTATCTATTCAGAGTATAGTCAGTCTTTGGACACAAATAATTCGAAAAATTAAAAAAGATTTAAGTCTTAAATCAACTTTCTCTAAACGATTGATGATTTAAATCTTATTTTAATATGACTTGAAAATATTGGTTGAAGATAAGCCAAAGAAGAATGAGCATTAGATCGCAAAGAAAATTCCTTGAAGTCCGTTAAGTTTGTCAGCTTCTTTATTTTTTAAGTTAATTTTCAAATTTGTCGTTTTACATACTATCTTTTATCTAATTCAACCCTAAGATCTGTGCTTTGATTATAATAGATATATAATAGGTCGTAAAGAAAGGTCCTTGAGGTTTGTTAAGTAGTGATGTCGCGAGACAAGAAAAGGCGTCTTGTGACACGAGAGAAAAGTGTCCTCTGGTCTCGCCGAGAATGCTCCAAGACGAGACGAGAGAGGGTCTCTCTCGTTTCTCTCGTGATATAAAAATTAGAAAAACTATTCCTAATTTGTTAACAGGCGATATAAGATTAACATTAAAAGCTTGATATTTAATTCTGGAATTACAGATTAATTTTTAATTATCTAAAATCTAAAAACTAGAAGAAAAAAAAATGATTTATGAAAAGTAATTGTCAATTCTTAAAATTTTTTATTATTTTTTAAAGAATTTTTAGATTTAAACTTGAAGCATTCCTCAGTTTTTTACTATCTCTTACGAAAACCCAACATAACACTAAAATCGCGCATATTGAAACAAAAATAATTTTTTCGGTTTTTTACAAAAGAAAAATTTTCCCTGCAAATTTTTTTCTCGAGTTGTTGATTTTGTCAACGTGTGTTGTTTTGCCAGTAGAAAACAGCTCGTCGTCAAGGAATTTTGGTTTTGGGTGTCCCTTTTTGGGTACTTTTGTGGGGTATCTTCGTTATTTTTATAGATAGAATTTTAGCGGTTTTCGCGACAGTGTTAACAGAATTATCATAGCCCTTTTAGTTTTTAAGATACAGGGCTGAATTGAAAATGTTGAATTTTCAGGCACCTCTCGTATCTCAACTATCAGATAACTTACCGAAAATGTCCAACTCCGCCTTCGGAAGTAGTATGCAGGGTCAGGTCAAAAAGTTATCGGATCCTACTTTATTTTTTTAGATGGAACACCCTGTATATTTATAAACTATAAAATTTATCTTCTTTTTACATTTTCAAAAATATATAATAGTATGCACTTTTTCTCAGAAAGACGCAAATAAATGACAATTTTCTGAAATTAAATGCATAATTTAATTGTAGCCCATGAGTAAACAATTGAAAGTTACGTATTGCTAACGAAGAATTGGATACTTTGCATATAGGTATCTTCTTACATAAAAATACCTATAGAGTTTTTTAAAAACAGTAAGTTTGTAACAACAGTTTTGTAACATAAAGTAACAATATAACAAACACAAAAAAAAAACATTATTAAAAAAAAGAAAAAACAAATTTTTAAAGGTGATATTTAAATTGACGTCCATTTTCTCTAATGTAAAATTGGCAGATTTTTGTAATTCTTTGAATAGCGTTAAAAAGAACCATTGATCTCATTCGCAGATTTCGAAAGGCTAAATGAATTGTCTCTCGAAGTTCTGCTATACCGTCCTATCGTGTTTTATGTACAGGGTGTCCAATTTTGTTGTAAATGCAAGGTATCTCCGTTATTTGCAAATATTTAGGGTTGAGGTTTTCGCGATCGTGCCACTTTTTTGTCAAACTCAAGCTGCCGTAATCAGATTTTCCATAGCCCGCCTCGTTTCGGAGATACAGGGCCAAATTGAAAAAGTTGCATTTTGGGACGTATCGAAAAGGTAAAAACTGGCTCTTATAGAGTTTTTTACGTAGAATCCAGTGGCGTAGACAGATTTTTACTCTGGGCCGTCGTTTTTGATACATGACCCAAAGTCACGTTTTTTTTTAAATGGGACACCCTGTATATTTTTACGGAGTCCTATTCGTCTTATTATGAGCATTTCAAAAATATATGGTTATCTTTACTTATTTTAAAAAATAAGGCTGCAATTTAGGTTTGTAATAATATCTATCTATATTTTTCATAGTAAGCCATGGACTGATTGTCAAAAATGGCTTTGTCACTGCTTTGTCATAAAGTAAATGAAGTTTTGAGGTTAATACTAATAGACGTGTTAAATTAGTCGCTCTGATTATTACTTTTTAACAAACGGCTGCAAATCAATTATTTGAAAACTTTGAGCAATATGATATGCTGACCTGTTTCATAGAGAGTCATGAAAATATAAACGCTGCTTCTGAGCTTTATTTCATTAGGTAATGTTTTATTTTCATAATTATTATTGCAATCTTTTTTAAAACTTAAACTTTTATTATATAGATATCCGGAAAGGAGGCAGCCAAATAAATTAATATTCTATAGGCTGAAATCGAATTTAATAAATTTTGGCCCTTTCAAAAAGCCTAGATCAAAGAAATATAACAAAGAGAATCGTGAGGTTGATGAAATTAACGTCTTAGCAAGTGTAAATGTAACGCCTGTAACGTCCTGTAGAAAAATAGAGAATGAAGTGGGTGTAATCAAGTCTCGGGTTCAAACGATTTTAATGAAACATAAGTATAAACCTTATAAAGTAAAGTTGTGCAAAATCTACATCCTGGAGATGCAGAACGACGTATTGATTTTTGCCAGTGGTATTTACAAAAAATTAATACTAACGAAAATTTTGGAAGGGCGGTTATATGGTCCGACGAATCGTATATAAGTAGTGCTGGAATATTTAATAGGCACAATACGAGACACTGGTCACCTGAAAATCAACATTTGATATTTCCACGCGAGCAACAAGGAAGATTTGGCTTTAATGTCGCTTGTTTCGTACTAGGAACCAAAATAAAATTTCATATTTTTAAAGGAGGTCTCACTGCTAATTGCTACCTTGAAATATTGCGAAATATATTGCCAGAAATCATAGAAGATGTCCCTTTAGCACATGTGAATCAAATATATTTCCAACAAGACGGAGCTCCAGCACATAGCTCCCAAATTGTGAGGCGGTATTTAGAAGAGAACTTCCCCGAACGCTGGATTGGAACGCACGGACCTGTCTGATGGCCTCCTAGGTCGCCTGACCTGTCCATATTGGACTTCTTTTTATGGGGTCACCTAAAAAATTTAATTTTTTCATACCCGACATAACACAGTTCAAGACCTGCGTAACACCACTGAGCAGGCATTTTTGCAAATACAAGCACGCAATGTAGTCATTTCAAATGCACTGGGTAAAATTGCAAGAGTGTGTGAGAAATGTCTAAGAGATAATGGAAATCAGTTTGAGCAGTTCTTTTGAATATGGCTAATTACGAAAAATAGATATACTTAATATATTCTTAAAAACTTAAACTGTAGCCTTATTTTTAAAATAAGTATAGATAACTATATATTTTTAAAAAGCTCATAATAAGACGAATAGGACTACGTAAAAATATACAGGGTGTCCCATTTAAAAAAAAACGTACCTTTGGGTCATGTATCAAAAACGACGGCCCCGAGTAAAAATCTGTCAACGGCACTGGATTCTACGTAAAAAAACTCTATAAGAGCCAGTTTTTACCTTTTCGATACATTAAAAGATAACCGAGATACAAGGGGTGTCCCAAAATGCAATTTTTTCAATATGGCCCTGTATCTCCGAAACGAGGCGGGCTATGGAAGATTTGATTACGGCAGCTTGAGTTTGACAAAAAAGTGGCACGGTGTCGCGAAAACCTCAACCCTAAATATTTGCAAATAACGGAGACACCTTGCATTTACAACCAAAATTGGACACCCTGTACTTCATTTGATATATAGCCCCATAAAAAAATCTAAAATTGAGAGATCTGGAGATCATGGAGGCCATCTAACTGGTCCGCTGGTACCTATCCATCTTTGAGGAAAGTTATTATCAAGAAATTCCCTTAAGAGCCTAGAGTTGTGACTGTTAAACAGCATTTTATTGGCCTAACGGAATATTTTCGAGCAGTACTAGAATAACTTCCTCAAGGATTTCTAGGTATCTACGTGCTGTAAGACCTCCTTCAAAAATCCTATAAACTATATGTCTGCCCAAAATAAAACATGACACCCCAACTCTAAAGCGCGCTTGTTGTGCCCTTTCAAACATTAAATTCTGATTTTCACTATGCCAGTTCCTGTTATTGTGACGATTAAAAAACCCCGCACTTGAAATAAAAGCATTCGTCTGACTAGATAACAAGTCTTCCAAAAATCGTTAGAATCGATTGTCGCAAATACCGCTGGCAAAACAGTGCCTGGCGCTCGGCATCGCCAGGATGCAAATGTTGCACTATATTAAATTTGTATGGATGATACTTATATTTCTTCAAGATTCTCTGACCGTCAGTTTTTGGCACACCAATTTCCTTCTCAATTTTTCTACATGAGGACGAAAGTGTTGCTTCTATATATCCTAAAACATCTATCTCTTTTCTTTCCCTGTTCTTTTTGTTGTAGGTTTTAGGACGCGGGTGAAGAAATGATCCGTGCTGAAACAAATTTGCTTTTAAACGAGCGAATATCTCAAAAAATGGTTGCTTTCTTTATGGATATCTAACAAGCAAAAACTTATAATGATAATACAGATTTTCATAGCCATAACAGCTTACTTACCTTTGAAAATATAATACCGAGGCTTCTTCAGAATTTTCATTACTCTGTATAAATCATATCATATCATAATTTTCATACGTTGCCATTATTCGAAGAAATTGATAAATGTCAATTATATAAAGATACCAAAAGAAAACTTTTTATAAACTCCTTTATAAACCAAAAGTCGATGCAAAAACCGATGAGATATTTGACATTTATGTTTGTTTGTTGTCATAAACAATAGCCATAGTTTCAGAAAATTGTCATTTATTTCCGTGTTTCTGAAAAAAAAGTGCATACTATTATATATTTTTGAAAAGTCAAAAAATTTTATAGTTGATAAATATACAGGGTGTTCCATGTAAAAAAATAAAGTAGGGTCCGATAAATTTTTGACCTGATCCTGTATATTCCTAAAGCGGAATTGAGTTCTATGGGAAAAGTTAAATAAGAAACAGTTTTCACATTTTCCATAAGATATCTGATAGTTGAGATACGAGGGGTGCCTGAAAATGCAACATTTTCAATTTAGCCCTGTATCTTAAAACCTAAAAGGAATATGAAAATTTTGTTAACGGGATCTTTAGTTTTACGAAAAAGTAGCACACTATCGCGAAAAGCTCAACTTTCTATCTATAAAAATAAAGGAGATACCCGGCAAAAGAACCCAGCATGGGACACCCTGTACTTTAGTGAAATAGTAACAAATATCTATTTTGTGTCTATAATCAGCGGATCAACGTAATACTCATAAGAATATCATTAATTGTATATTTTTTTTTACGTTGCCATAACCACACCTAATAAAATTAAATCAAAACACATTCTTATGTAGTGTCGCTTTTGATGTTTTGATTCTCAATTTTCTACGTATAGACAAATGCGATATATTTTCATTCCAGGTATAAAACTCTGTTCACTCTCCTTGCTCTGAAAAGAACGGCATTTGGCATTTTCAAACCTTCCTGTTACGCGTTCGAATGGAGACAGTCTCCATTCGGACCGACATATGTACCAGACGTACATAAAAAATTCTAAGCTTTAAATTAAACTACAAGACAATCCTTAAAAAATGTTTTCTTAAAACTTAAAATAAAAAAACCTAATGGAGTTAAAATATTATAGGCAATAATTAACACAATTCTTACACACAATAGAAAACCATAAAAAACATATTAGGTAAAAAAAGCTTTAGAGTTGTGCTTATATAGGGCAACTCGTGAATTCTCGTCCAGACAGCGATGTATGTTGTTTTTTGTTTTGATCGCCAAACTTTAAATATTTCACAGTTCTTCCCAGTCATCATACTTTCTGAAAAACGGGATAAGCTTTCAGTTGGGGAGAGTACTCTCATCCTTCTCAATATAGAGTGCGACCAGTAAAGTCTTCATTATAAGGGATTTTTCTCGGTATTTTTAAAATTTGACCAAACTAAAAATTGAATTGATAGAAAGTTTGCGTGAAAAATAATGCAAAATGACAATAAAAAAGTTACTCACATGAGTTATCTTAGCTGCTAAATTTGACCTTTTTAAAAAATGTTTTTATTTTGAACGTTGGTAGAGGAAAATGCTTTTTTAATTTTATATCTCTATACCAAAATTCAACTACAACTGTTTAAATTTGCACTAAAAATAGACTAGGTCAGTATCTAGCGGGATTAGATTTTGGGTACCATGGACATAGACTTTCGATTTTTTAAGGGGTAGAAAAACGTAAAAGAATCATATTTTGAGAACCCGGAAGGCCATAGCAGTCAAATTGAAAACAGAAATAGTTGGGAAAAATGTTCTGACATTTAAAAAAAATTGAAATCATTGGCATAGATACTTGATGTTTTGTTCGATAATATATTAAAAAAAAAATATAATATTTCGAAAAACATTGAAATACGCTAAATTTATTTTATTTTTTCGTAAACAAAATAATTTTTGTTCAGTATACAGGGTAGCCCTAAACGAATGCAGCCCCTCGGATACGAAAAAAAGTTTTCAGGAAACGGTAAATGGCGTAAAACTTATTTTATTCTTTGTATATATTTTTTTTAATTATAGAGGGTGGTACTACATGGATAAACGAGCCACCTGAAAATAAAAAAATATATATTTCAGAAGCAGTGATACACATTTATATTTTATTTTTTATATATAAAAAGTTAGTTTTTCAACTATACAGGGTAGCCGTAGCAGGATGATTCTTGAGTAACGATATACAAGGTAAATAAAAATCCTGGATGCAAATTTTCTCGATTCATTTAAATAGAACGGCCTGTATATTATTATATTTTCAAATCCCTCCCATTTCGGCCATTCACTCAATATAGGGTTTGTTGGGGCTATACAGAGTCGCTCAAGATTTATGGACACTTTTCGAAAATATTAGAGGTGGACATCTCAATTTATTACGGCAAAATATTACAAAGTTTTCTTCTTTCAACAACTTTTTTTTTTAATTTATTCATACCAGCAGGGATTGGTCGAAAAAGTTTAAAACTTCAAAAAATAAAAATGATCACTAATAAAAAAAGATTTAATCCAAAAATTTCAGAAATACAATTGATAGTATTACAATGATCTAGTAATAAAAAGTGGTGGTTATTTCGAAATGATCGATATGATTTATGTGTGAAGCAAGTGAAAGGAATTGTTGGTTAGCGATAAGAATATATCACGAAAAGTATCCTGATAGAAACGAGAAGAGCTTTTGAAAGATTATGCAACGGTTTGATGAGACGGGGAATGTAGAATACACGAAAACTGATCGACTCAAACCTGTTTTAAACTAGTTTAAACTAGTTGTTAAGTTGTATACCCTAGAGCAATTAAAATATAAAAATAAAGAAATAATGACAGTCAAAAACAATACTAAGTAACAAATGTATAAACCAGCAAAAACTACTTAATTGAGCGATTGAAATGACCACACAAATATTTAAACAATTTTCAAAATATACGCTAACATTTTTTAATGTATTAAAATTAATATTATTAAATACACTTCGGCTTCTTTCCTTCGTATTTTCTTTCGTAGTGGGAGGTGTTTGATTGAGACTAAACCCCAAAGAAAAAGTTCATTTTTGGCAATCGGATCTCCTTTTCCTATCCAGCGTTCTGGAAATTGTTCATTAGGAAATGAATAAATGTCAGCCGTATGGTGAAATTAAGCACTGTCATGCATAAACCATATATAATCACGGACGTTAATAGGGATTTGGTATAATAGTGTTTTAAACTATTCCCTCAAAAACTGGAGATATCAGTGTGCAGTAAGGCTTTCTTCAAAAAAATTCGGACTGATGACAAAGTTCTGGGAATTCTTCTTGAGCCAATATGTGGGTCTTCTATAAATTTTAAGTTTAATGCTAACTCGTTCTCCTCATTTAAAACAGGTTTGGCTCGATTAGTTTTCGTGTATTCTATATTTCCCTTCTCATCAAACCATTGCATAAGCCTTTCAAAAGAGCTTCTGTGTGGTTGTCTTCTATCATGGTACTTTTCGTGATATATTCTTGTCGCTAACAAACATTTCTTTTCACATGCTTCTAACACGTAAATCATATCGATCATTTCCTGTCTATTAAAATTAATCTTTGCGTCTTACAGTAGAAACTGTACTTAGATTTTAAAATAAAACTCAAGCACCAACATTATTTGACAATTCAAATTTGTATTTTTGACAGTTTAATTTCATTTGTAAAAACATGGCCCATTAGATTTTTGTCACTGGGTACAACAACAAATTTAAACAGAGCCAAGATCTGCTGACTCTTTTATATTATTTACTGACGAAGCAACATTCCACAAAAATAGAAATGGCAACAGACATAACTTTCATTATAACGCTATTGAAAAATCTCATATTAGACTCACAACTAGTCAAAATACATGGTTTCTTATGTCAAATTTAGCTATAATATTTTTCTAAAGTGGCCATAAATCTTGAACGACTCTGTATAGACCGCACGAGCCCTATATTGGGTGAATGGCCAGTAAGGGAGGAATCTGAAAATATAATACTATATAGGGCGTTCCTTTTAAATTAATAGAGAAAATTTGTATGCAGGATTTTTATTTACCCTGTATACCTTTATTAAGGAATACTAAAGAAAAATAATGCATTAAAAAAATACAGGGCGTCAAATTACCTCTGATATTTTCGAAAAGAGTCCTTAAATCTTGAATGACTCTGTATAGACCCCATAAATCCTATATTCGATGAATGGCCAAAAAGTGAGGAATCTGAAAATAAAACAATATACAGGGTGTTAATTTTTTAAATTAAATAATTTTAGGTTATAGCTCTCAGCCATCCCTACAGCTTTCGTATAATTTTTTTTCTCTAGTCTCCACAACAACCGGGCTATTGGACTTGAACGCATTGTTGGTCCATCCCGTATGTGCCCAGATCGAGTTACAGCCCAGGTGCAGATGTGTTTTTTATAAAAACAAGTTTGGTGCGGCATTTTGGGGCATAAGGTGTTAGGCCCGGTTTTTTCCGTGGCAACTTAAGTAGATTAAGATATCTGGAACTTTTGAAAAATTAAATTGGGCACTATATCGATGAACTACCACTTAAAACTCGGCAAAATATAATTTGGCAACAAGACGGGACACCACCCCATAATATTGTGACATAAGAGAAATAATTAAAAAGTGTTTATGGGGAGATATGAAACAATCAGCTGTCTCGCGAACAGGCCAGATCTAACGTCCATGGATACCTTTTTTTGGGGCTATTGAAAGATGCAGTTTATAACTTCGTACTAAAGGTCGAAAAGTTGTGATTGAAGATTATATTCCTGCCCTTATCAAATACAAATATAAATCAAAAGCATTTGCGTCAAATGCTATAGCCTAAAATGCCTGATTTACACTTCTATAAACCTAGATGTAATGTAATGTAGGTAAATATTATAATAAGTCATAAATTACTTAGAATTAAAATAAATATTGATCCGGTTGGTGTTTAACAATATGATTTGGATGTTCCACTTTCAACATGCTACAATCATATTCGAATACTGTGTGCTAGATGTGATTTATTTATCAAAGCTATTATAAACTCATCGCAACACGGTTTTTCGTAAATATGCGGATAATTGGACGGACGAAAAATTGAATTAAAGGAAATTTTTGGCCAGCGATCAGCAAGTTTTGCTTTAATATTGTTAAAAAATGTTTCCTTCTAAACGTCAATTCTCTCTCTTTTCTCGTTAATTAAGTTTTAGTATATTTCTTTTGAATTTAAGATTTTAAGATTTAATTTAAGAAATGTCTTAAAGCGAGGAAAGTAGCGATAATAAAAATTGCCAAAGTACCTGAAGCTTTCTGATGCACTAGCCATTATATCGTCGCATCTTAGCTAGGTATTTTAAATAAAATATGTTTTTTTTTATTTATTGTTTTATTCAATAACCTAGAGCCCAGATATAATATTAAATACTATATGTTAAACAAATACTAGAAAACATTAAATCAGTCACTTTCAGTTCATTATTTGTTACTATGTAATCTATAAAAATAAAAAAACTATTTATTTAAAACATTTCTACGATATTTGTTTAAAACCACGTAACATGATTCGCAACACAGTGCTTTTTTTGGCGATTTCGAATGAACACGCCTTATGAGAAATATCTATTTATATAGAGGGTGGTCAGTCGAAAACGTACCAGAGGGCATAACTGCAAGGAAAAAATCTTGTTGAAAAAACCTGACACACGCCAAGCTTGGTTGTTTGTCCCCCTGACAGTTTTGACGTGCAAATCATAGCACAAACTTCGCCGACCTCATTGGAAGAAGTAACATTTTCGACATTTACTTCGTTGATGGGGTAAGTTTTTATGAAATATAGATTTAATTTTGGCATTTTTCGACAAATGTGGCATATTTAAGGCTTCGCAGCGTCTAAATGAATTGAACAAATTGCAAAAATGAAGCGTTTGTATACGAGGAATCAAAAACCCTTTCCATCGACGTATCACTTGATCCCCTTCCTATTTGAAACATTTTAGGAGATGACGCTCACGCTTATGATGGTGAAGTTTAGGCCATGATTTCAAAAGTTGTCCCCCTGACAACCAAGCTTGACGGTCAGGTTTTTTTGCCACTCTGTATCTATGTGTAATAATATTATTGCCCGCACTTTTTCAGTTCTATCAAAACTTGAAAATGTTTGCATATTAGCTATAAAATATAAATAAAACTAATATTATATCAGATATGCCTACCAGAAGGGAAAGTATCCAAATTTAGAGATCACGTCGCTGCGATAAAGCAATGCTTAACGGCCTGGAATATACAGATTGAGCCAACGAAAATTTTACACTCCAATTTTCTGGTTTAAAAACGAAAATCTGGAAAACTTTTTTCATCCCTCTAGCCTTAACCCCTTAGCTGGAGGGAGAAGAACCCCCGAAATTTGAATAGGGGAGGGGGTCATACTTCTTTTAAAGATTTCATAGAGTTCTTTATGGCCCTATTATTTCGCCTTATTATTTTCAACCACAACAAAATTGTCACTGTACGCGCATTTCTCTTTTTGGACCGAAAATTTGTGAAATTTGTGTTTTTTGACCTTCGAAGGGCCCTAGGTAAAAGTACGTCGGGGAAATACGCTTCTATGGTGTCGATGGTTCAAGATAAATAAGCGCTTTTTAGATAGGGGCACTTTTTTAGAAACCCCGATGATCCAAACTGCAGGTCGCTATGGTTAATTTTTCGAGATGGGGCATTTTTTTTCGGATTTATCGTCTAAAAATCCTAGACAAGTTCGTTAACTGCGAATATGGGAGCACGGGATGTCATTTAAAAAGATAGAAAAGGGGTAAAAATGGGGTAACTTTGAAGGCGTTTTGCGGAGTAGAAACCCTGACTACTTTGTCAAGGCAAAAATTCGAATCGATGGGAAATATAAAGGAAATTTAAAATCAATTTAGGATGCCCCAAATGACGAGAATGCGGTCGAAATGCAGAAAAACTAAATAACATTGTTTTCAAATTTTCGACAATATTTCACTATTTTTTTCGAGAAGAGTAACGAGGGGCGGAATTTGTTTATGGGATCCCAAATTTCCTCCGAGGGATTCAAAAACCACGTCGCAAAAATTACTCTTCGGTTTATACAGGGCGAGCCATTTAAAAATATAATTCCAATGTTCTTTCCATATATTTCGGTATGGTTTTACGTTTGGCCCTGTAGCGTATACACGTTTGATCCTAGCTCAGTCAAATAAATACACAAAGAAAGATCTTAATTTCTTCCACAGACTTAGTGAAAATCAACACGATCAGGGTTAGGACTGAATTTTGAGAAGTTATTGAATTGTAGCGTGCACAGTGCAATAATTTCTCAAATTTCACACTTTACGAATTCGCTTAGTAAAGTCGTATCGGTGCCCCCTGGGACAAAAACGAATAAATATATCAAAACACTTCCGCTACAAGACATAGATTTGCATTTCTTTTATCCTATATCGAAAAGTTGGGTAAAATCTGATTTTCATTTATAATCTTCCTAGTTCTTGAATTATTTCCGAAAATTTTTTGGAGGTCACGATTTTTTTTCGAAAAGTTTTTCAGCAAAAATTAGTGAGCGAAAAATTTTCGGTTATTAATTCGAGTACATGGGAGATTCGGTAAGAAAATTTCATACAAGATGAAAAAAAAAAGCATTAAAAGTGGCTTTTTGGTAGTACATCAAAATAATAGTAGATATAAAGGTGCTATTATCGTTTATCGTTAAGGGCGGTCCAGACGCAACGTTTTATATATATATATATATATATATATATATATATATATATATATATATATATATATATATATATATATATATATATATATATATATATATATATATATATATATATATATATATATATATATATATATATATATATATATATATATATATATAATTATTTAACTCTTTGCCTAGCCCTATCAGATTATGCTCGTCTCTGACTAGATTTAAATTCAGAATGAAGGAACTCATAAATGGTCTTAGGCCAAAAAGTAAATTTAGGCTTTTAATTTTTTTATCACCTTTTATTTTTTTTATTATTATTATTATTTTTTAATTTTTGAAAGATAATATATTTTTGTACAATATAATCCAAAATTTTTAGTATCATATAATTTACAAGGATATGCAAATAAATGCGTAAATTTGTATGTAGATTTGCTTATTGTGTATCATTTATTTACATATTTCCAAATGTTTAAATAATTATTTTTAAAATACTGTTAGATTAACATTTGGTTTAGTTTTTATAATATTAAATTAAGCCTTTAGGTGGTTAGATAAACATGCTATGCTGGATCTTGCCACCTCACTGAATTTGTTATTTGTTATATAGCTGAAATAAAAGACTTATATTTTTATTATTATATTATTATATATTAACTACCAACTTTAGTACAATAGTATAATGATACATATTGTAAAGAAGCTATATTTGTTTATATATAGTGGATTTCAAACCACTAAAAGTAGTGGACAATTATGCAAAACTAATTTTTTAGAACACTTATACCTACCTACATGTAAAAGTTGGTTTTTCCCAAAGAAGAGATTCCGATTTTAGTAAAATAATTTAGTTAGAAATGTACAGAAGGAGCTCTTTTCTTTTATTTTTGATTCATTCGAAATTACTAAGATTGGTGGAATCGATATATTCTTAATTTTAATTATATATCTCAGTAAACGAAAGTATGCAACTTAAAACAAGAGGATCATTAAATCTAGAAGGCTATGGAATTTTGTGTGTATTGTGTGCCTGTCAAACGACTATAAACTAATCTTTCAGATCAAACCAATCAATAAAGCTCCGAATAAGAAATAGCAGAAATATACTTATAAGTTATTTAAAATGGAAAAATTTGAAAAATATGGTTTATGTGCAAATTGCAAAGAAGTGGGCCATATTAAAATGTACCATCGTTATCTGAAATGTCTTACTGATCTAATTGAATATTGTCACATTCAAATCATGGAAGGCAATTTGTTTAGAAGAATACAGAACGTGTTGCTGATCATTTCGCCGAAGTTCTCCAGGATGTCTAAGCGGAAAGCAAATCACTTGGGGGGAAAATATTATATCTGCACCTACTAAGGGCCGGTTCTTTAACCACTGCAAGTCTTAATTATTCACCATTACAAAGAGAGGACGTAGAGAGTTCATGGAATCTTTCAATTCGTATGTATATTTATGTTTTAATTATTACGAAATGTCTCCCTTTTAACTGATAGCAAGCAATTTTTTTTTCTTCCAGTGTCCAGTATGTTTAGTAACTTCTTACTTTTTGCTTTATATCCCATGCGCTATTGATTATTTAAAGTGTCCCTGACTTTGGTATGTTATATGGTTTCGTGTTATATGTTAAAGCAATCCGGTTCAGATTAGTGGCACAATCCTAGTTACCGAGGGATTCAACTGCAGCTTTAGTAAATTGTCTGGTGCCGTATAAATTAAATCCAAATGGTTTGTGAATTCTTGTGTATAAGAAGCCTATTTTGCTATCGGGTAACAATGACTTTATTGGACCTATACATTTTTTGTTTTGTATTACTTATACAAACTTTTTTCCTACACAGTTTATTTATGGTTTTGACAAGAAATTGCTCATATTTCTCGGTTGATATCAACACTACAGAGAGGCGCCAATGCTGGGATCCCTTTGCAGGCTCTTTTATTTTCCATTTGTTATATATTATATTTGACTATTTCTAGTCTATTTGCCACTATCAAAGTATAATGCAAATATAACCAATATCCGATCGTTTTTCGACAGAATTAAACAATCTATTTGAGTAGAGGAAAATATTGTATATACAGGTTGCGTAAAAAATACAAAATTTGACATTTGCACAGAAAAAATTATATTTACTGAATTATTAAAATCACAAAGATTGCCAGCATAAGAAACTGCAAAGCATGACCCTATGTAGCACATACAGTAAGGGTACCACTGATTTCGCCCGGAAAAATTAATAAAGCGCGAGAACTAGAGTTCTTAAGATAATTTTTCTGAAAGTAATTTATGCAACATTTGAAAAACCCTGTATATCGTTATATTTTATGGCTATTATATTAACGGGTGTTCAGACTAGTAAGTAAATCGGACGTATCTATATCTTATACACTTCGAAAAGAAAATCTTCACTCGTAAAAGGGAAGTATTGTAATCGTGAAAAAATCACCCTGAGAGATTTTTTTCAGATCTTTACGCTTTAAGATCCCTAGATACCGAAAAACTGTTTTCTCAATTCAGTCGCTCTGTTTGTCTGTCGGTCTGTCTCTACGCAGCATAGCTAAAAAACTGTTTACCCGATTGACTCCAAATTTTGGTGAAAATTAAGCGTCATATGGGGATGACCTGGTAATATTATCGTAAAAATCCAATTTGGCGAAACAAAATGGCGGCCTAAGGAAATGTTAAAAAAATTATTACTAAAGAACTACATATCCAATTTAACTCAATTTTTGCACAAAAATTAAGTACTGTGTAGACATTAACTGGTGAAATTTTGTTACGAATCTAAGATGGCGAAACAAAATGGCGACCTAATAAATTATTTAAAAATTTTGCCTGAAAAAACTACTTAACGGTTTGATTTTCGATTTCGTGCAATAATTAATTGTAGCATAGATATAAACTGGTATAATTGTGGAACGAATTCAAAATGGCGGCTAAATAAAATAGTTGTAATCTTAAACAAATCATCCCTCTTACATATTTTCACGTTTTAGCGTCCCTAAATACCAAATATTACGTTTTATCAATTCCATCGGTTTGTCTGTATGCCTGTCAGTTTGCGGCATAGCTCAAAAGCTATTTACTCGATACTCAAAAATGAATGGTCATATGCGGATGACCTGGTAATATTTTGATGAAATCCATTATGGCGGAACAAGATGGCAGACTAGTGAAAAGTTAAAAAAATTATAACTAAAAGCCATTTATCCAGTTTACCTCATATTTTGCACAAAAATCGAGTGTTACATAGTTACGAATAGGTAACATTTTGGTATGAATTGTATCATTGGTGTAAACGGTTGATTTTTTATAATATATACGTTATAAAAATATTTCTTGAAAACATGCAAGTTGATTTTACCCAAGAAACCGCAAAAAATTGCTTTGTCAAATACTGTGTCAAATTTTTCTCTTTGTACAGGTTTTAACATACATTCTATTACTGGAATCAATTTTGAATTATGCTTCTTTTATCTTCATTGTCGCTAGAATTACTGTTATAACAAGTTACTCAAATAGTACTAATAAGGTGACTTATATTTTGGTATCAATAGTAGTAGTAGAGTATAGAGTACAAGCAGAAAAAAAATCATGAAGTGGTAAAGAAGAGGTTATATAAAAACATCACAAATATTTAAAATTCTTTATTAATGAAAAAAGACTTTTGTAATTTGAAACCAGGTACATAGTATAGAATATTTTTAATACCTTTAATCTCCCTCCCTTCTTCTCTGTCTACATCCCGCCTTCTATTTCTATCTACCTCCCTCTCTCCCTCTATTTCTCTCCTTATATATCTCTTTTGATTACTACTGAGTACTTGATTTAAGAAATTCAGAGTACTTCAAATACTTTTTCGTTACTTGATTTGATAGTTTTGATAGTACTTCAATTACTTTTGTATTTAAAGTACAATTAATATATACTTCAAATACTTCTTTTGGGAAATAAGTACCAAATACTTTTTAGGGAGTAATTGAATTTCGAGTACAATTACTATAAAATAAAATGTATTGAAGTGAAGTATTTCAAATACCAAAAAGTATTTGAATTACTTTTTCCAAGAATTTTACTTGAAGTACTGACAGCTCTGTCTAACATTTTTGAAACCAATAACATAAACAAACCAAGAATTTAGAATCTTGATATATGTATTGATACTTCGAGGTATCGTCGTGTAAATCAAAATAAACATTTTGGGGATCTCTAGTTTTTTGCATTTGATTATCACTTCAGTTGTCGCCATGTATATAGCGAATACATCTGGGACAAAACTCGGATTAAGATTCATAAAGGTACAACAAAGGATTTAAATTTTCGAAAAGAAAGCTAGTGCCTATGCCTCATTTTGAGAGTAGACCAGTTTACATAAAAGTTGATTGTAATAAAATGTATAAATAAATGTTTTAGAAAACAATCAACTACAATAAGTAATTTCCGATAAAAGGATACACGTAGAGAAACAAAACGTGCCATAAAGAGTTTGGTTCAAATAAATATGTAATTTAAGAAAGATATCTTAATTAATTTGTGGTTACTTAGTATCCGACAAATCGTCCTTTTTATTTGAGGATATACTTAATACCATTAAACGAAACTGTCATAAAAACTCTATAAAATATATAATTAATAAAACAAATATTGATACCAAAATATAAGTCACCTTATTAGTACTATTTGAGTAACTTGTTATAACAGTAATTCTAGCGACGATGAAGATAAAACAAGCATAATTCAAAACTGATTCCAGTAATAGAAAGTATGTTAAAACCTGTACAAAGAGAAATTATCTTAGGAAAAATTTGAGACAGTATTTGCCAAAGCAATTTTTTTGCGGTTTTTTGGTTAAAATCAACTTGCATGTTTTCAAGAAATATTTTTCTAACGCATATATTATAAAAAATCAACCGTTTACACCAATGATACAATTCATACCAAAATGTTACCTATTCATTACTATGTAACACTCGATTTTTGTGCAAAATATGAGGTAAACTGGATAAATGGCTTTTAGTTATAATTTTTTTAGCTTTTCACTAGTCTGCCATCTTGTTGCGCCATAATGGATTTCATCAAAATATTACCAGGTCATCCTCATATGACCATTAATTTTTGAGTATCGAGTAAGGCTTTTGAGTTATGCCGCAAACTGACAGACATACAGACAAACCGATGGAATCGATAAAACGTAATATTTGGTATTTAGGGACGCTTAAACGTGAAAAAATGTAAAAGGGAGGATTTGTTTACGATTACAAATATTTTATTTAGCCGCCATTTTGAATTCGTACCACAATTATACCAGTTCATATCTATGCTACAATTAATTATTGCACGATATGGAAAATCAAACCGTTAAGTACTTTTTTCAGGCAAAATTTTCACCAGTTAATGTCTACACCGTACCTAATTTTTGTGCAAAAATTGAGGTAAATTGTTTAAGTAGTTCTTTAGTAATAATTTTTTTAACATTTCCTTAGGCCGCCATTTTGTTTCCCCAAATTGGATTTTTACCATAATGTTATTAGGTCATGCCCATATGAAGCTTGATTTTTTACCAAAATTTGGAGGCAATCGGATAAGCAGTTTTTTAGCTATGCCGCGTAGAGACAGACCGAGAGACAAACAGACCGACAGACAAACAGAACGACAGACAACAGCGACTGAATTGACAAAAGAGTGTTTCGGTATCTAGGGACTCTAAAGCGTAAAGATCTGAAAAAAATCTCTCACGATTACAATACTTCCCTTTTACGAGGGAAGATTTTCTTTTCAAAGTGTTTAAGATATAGGTACGTCCGATTTACTTACTAGTCTGAATACCCGCTAATATAGTAGCCATAAAATATAACGATATACAATGTTTTTCACATGTTGCATAAATTACTTTCAGAAAAATTATCTTAAGAACTCTAGTCCTCACGGTTTATTAATTCTTCCGGGCGAAATCAGTGGCACCCTTACTGTATCTGCTACATAGGGTCATGCTTTGAAGTTTCTTATTCTTATTATTAACCTTCTATTATCAAAAAATGGGATGAGATTTGACCAAAAGTCTCCATTCCTTATACTCCATCTCTGTTTTGGCTTCTGGACGTCTTCTCGGACCACTGGTGGGGGCTATATCGTTACCGATGGGATTTTTCTCCCGCCCTAGGTCCAAGAGGGAACTACGGAGGAGCCAGGAACCCAGGAGCCGTCGTTAAGAATCATCGTTAAATGTATTTTCATCTAAAATATGTTGTAACACCTTCGTCTGGGCCCTATGGAACGTGAAATACCCTAGGTTTTCTAGGACCACCTTGGTGGTAAGCAAGTATGCCATCAGATTCCAAACCCACAACACCATCTGACCTGTAAGCTCAATATACGTTGGCCGCAATCGGGAAGACGTTCTGATGTTTTGCCTGCCCCCAGACCGAATAGAGGTGATAACTTCCGTTCACTCTGAATTTAAAAATTTAAATTTTACTTATAGAATATACTAAAAAAAATAAAATAAAAATACTTGGCGATGATCATCGATGTTTTTGTTACGCCAAGGATCTCAAAGATAATAAACAAAGATATCAACATCGATCGTTGTCTTTCAATGTAGTAGTTTCAGTAGTTCGACTGACATGTATGTATGTATAATTCTTCAAGCTTAATATTCTGTTTACAAATAAAAAATGTTAAGTTTAATGCTGTTTTGAAGTACATATATTGAAGAACATTTATTTCTAACTTGTTTTATTTTAATTTTTAGTTGGGGGTGATTACATTTGTTATTTTTGTTCCTCAACGAAAAGAAACTAAAGATTTCGTTTTTCGTTGTTAACTGCTTCAGTTTTGCATTAAAGTAGGTATCTACCTACTTTAACACTACCTTCCTAAACCGAGGAAATGGAAAATATATTTTTTGCATACTTAACAAGATTCTTAATTTAAAATACATATAAATACGGCTTTAGTAGAAAAACGTTGATGTTTTCTAGTTAGTTTGATAGTTATCTAAAGAAAAACATAACATTTCAAATAGTCCAGCTCGATGTGACATCGGATAGCTGCGAATTCTTAACTTTAAAATTAACACTTAACAAAAAAAGTACATTGTTTACAAATATATACCGCCCGCCCTCTGCAAATGTTGATAACTTTGTTAAATGCATGGAGGATATAATGAGTCTCACAGTGCCATCCTACGATTACGTAATTTTTTCAGGTGACTTTAATATTGATTTTTTTACAGAATTCTCCTACAAGAACAAACATTTTAAAATTTTTTGACACGTTTAATCATACAGGGTGTTAAAAAAGTACGCTGCCAAACTTCAAGGGACGATTCCTCGCATTATTCTAAGACAAAAAGTTTATATAAACATAGTTCTGAAAACGAATAGTTTTCAAGATACAGGGTGTTAAAGTTCTAAGAAAAAACTTGTTTTTCTATTATAGCTTTTATAACACTCTAGGTATGTTTATCAAATTTGGTGTGCATCTTTTACCCATTAAAGGACAGTGTTTGATGCAAAAGGTTTTTTTTTATTTCTTCCAGTGGCGTCCCTACGGGGTTTGAAATTAATATTTTTTAAGAAAAAAAAGATACGCCACTGCTTCTTTTGAAAACAAAAATTATTTTTGAAATCTCCGTTTAATTTAAAGAAAATTTGGTCTCCAGACTTACTTTTGTACGACACACGGTTTTTGCGTAAAAAAATAAAAATCATTGCAATCCAAATGCAATTTTGCAATGGTAATTTTATGTAAAATCCGCTTCTGTTTATTTTTATTAAACATATTATTTGAAAGTCGGCACGCGTAATGCTGTTAGTAGTACCCATAAAAAGAAATAATTATAAATTTGGAATAATCTACTGAGTGACTCTGGGTCATGTCCCCTTTTATCTCCCAAACTTTTTTGCGCCAACACTTGTGATTTGTATTTGCCATTCGCGAGCTTAATTTTCCTTTTTTTAATTTATTACAATTCACTATTAAACCCTCATTTCTAAATGTATTTTTTTTAATAGAACTAACAATTTGGTAGGAAAATTTAAGAAACAAACTGCAATTTAATTCAGTAGTCAAAGAAACCTAAATTGTCAAGGTGGGCTTTGCTTTGCTAAACGACAGTTCTTCGTTTGTTTATAACAATAACATGACAGTTGTCAAAACTATTAATAAAGGTGCACTTGTGTAATTTTTAAAAGTTTATTTAATTTTCTTTCGGTAAAAATGGTTCAGTTTACAAACCGTGAAATGGCAGACATGCATTTCGTGTATGGAATGGCTGATGGTAACGCTCGCGCCGCTAGACGGATGTATCAAGAAAGATATCCTGACCGTCCACTACCTAACAGATAATTTTTTGCAAATATTCACTCCAAACTTTGTGAAACGGGTAGTTTTAAGAAGTCTGCTGCCCTTATAGGGAGACCAAGAACAGTAAGAACGGTTCAGATTTAAGGAAGCTGTCCTAAATGCAATTGATGAAAACCCAGAAACTAGTACGAGAAAAATTGCGACTGAATTAAACATTACTCACGTATTAGTATGGCAAATTTTAAAGGATCAACAACTTTATCCATATCATTCGCAACGTGTCCAAGCTCTTTTGCCAAGAGATTTTCCGCTAAGAGTGGCTTTTTGTAGATGGGTAGGAAATAAGTTAATGCAAAATCCAAGGTTTTTATCTCAGGTGTTGTTTACGGACGAGGCATGTTTTTCCCGTAACGCAATCATAAACTTTCATAACAATCATGTGTGGGCCGATGAAAATCCTCACGCCATAATTGAAAATCATTTCCAAGAGCAGTTTTCTGTAAATGTTTGGATTGGAGTTGTAGATTTCCTTATCGGGCCTCACTTTCTGCCTAGCAGGCTTACTGGTGAGGAGTATAGACAATTTATTGAACATGTTTTACCTGAACTTTTGGAAGATGTTCCACTAAGGCAAAGGCGTTCTATGTGGTTTATGCATGACGGTGCTCCACCGCACTTCAGTTTAGTGGCACGTCAGTACCTAGATCAAAATTATACCGATCGCTGGATTGGGCGTGCAGGACCACAATTTTGGCCACCCAGGTCACCTGATATTAATCCGATAGATTTCTTTCTCTGGGGACACCTTAAAGCATTAGTTTACACAACACCAGTTCGAAGCGAAGACGATCTACGAAATCGGATAGAAGAGTCCTGTGAAATTATTAGGAACACTCCTGGTATTTTCGAAAGGGTTCGCCAGTCGCTAATAAGGCGTACAAACGCATGTATTGAAGTCGGGGGAGGCCATTTCCAGCAGTTACTTTAAAATTAAATTCTGTGAAATTATTATTTATAAGGTTGGTTAAGTTATGTTTGGTTTACAATTATTTTATTAATAAACGTCTTGGTGTTGTTTAGTTTTTTTTTATTTATTTAATGTTTTATTCTAACCACAGCATTACGCGTGCCCAAAAATAGGTATGTTTCATAAAAATTAAACAGTAGCGGATTTTACAAAAAATTATCCTTGCAAATTGGATTCGGATTGCAGTAGATATATGAAAATTGTTTTTATTTTTTTACATAAAAATTGTGCGTCGTACGAAGGTAAGTCTAGAGACCAAATTTGCTTAAAATTAAATGGGAATTTCAAAAATGATTTTTGTTTTTAGAAAAAGCAGTGGCGTATCATTTTTTTTTAATAAACATTCTGCCCAAACTCCGTACGAACGCCACTGTGTGATGGAATCCAAGTTGCAAAAGTAGGCCATATCATTGAACTATAATTAAGGCAATAACTTATTGCAACAATGTCCAACACAGCTTTTCGATTGTTGTAAATATGGAGTAATAGTTTATAGAATCATCAAATTATTATTTATTTTATTAATTAGGTTAGTCTAAGTAGTTTTATACCATTGTAATTAGATTTAGAGAAAGAGCAGAATAAAGTGTTACACAGTAAGGAGTGCACGCTGATTATTTTCTTAAGCATGTAGTTCGAACCAGAACAAGAAGATATTACATGGCGACCCTGCAGCCTATGTGCTTAAGTTAACAGTGCAAAAATATCGTTATGGTGCTTTAGAAGAAAAGAAAAACATGGGAAAAACACAGTCAAAAGAAGTAGTTATAATTGCCCAGGCAGGCAACAGTGGTGGTACGACTGCAGATGGTAGCAACAGTAACTATTCTCTTTGGCAAGTTTGCGGAGTTGTAGCTATAATGATAGCAGTTACCTTAATTGTTTTATGGTGTTGCCGTCGCAGTAAAAAGGAATTGGAAAGAAAAATACGTCTAGAAATTAGAAGAAGCCAAGACTTATAAAGTCGAGAAAAAAAGAAGACACTGGCCGAACCAATCCGGTGGTCAGCAACGAGGGCACGTGCTAGTGTGGCAAAAGGCCTTAGTGCGCAACGTTGGGATTGATAAAGCCCCTAGTATTGGTGAATATGGACAGTATGGACTTATCTTAGGCGACTATGGACAATGAACATACTTAAGTATTAACATAATTAGTAAGTCATAGTTTTAGCACTATACAATTTTATTGGATATTATTTATTGCCTTAAATTTATTGATAATTATTTTATTTAATGAGTGTAGTAGATTTAAGCGATTTGGATAAATTGAATAACATTATTTCATTATTTATCATAAATATAAAAAAGAGTCATTAGACGTAGAGAATCTTTGGATAGGGTAAATAAATTAAGTAGCAACGTAGAAACATTAGAAAATAAATTTTTTCAGCTTAGAGATCAGTATAGTAAAAAACACCGATAAATTAGAACATTTTCAAAAATATGTATTAGAAATAAGAGAAAACATAAATAAAGCTAGATCTATTTTATCAGGTCGGTTAATTGCCATAAAAGATTAAAAAAAATTACAGCTCGCAGAGACTGATTTGGTTTTGGGCATTCATCCTAGTTCAACAATGAGTGAAACATTTGATTTGCGAACCGCAGCTTCTTTGTTGCCATCTATGGATGGTACCGAAGAAACTACGAAAATGTTGATTGATGCTATTGAATTATATAACGACTTGCTTGACGACAACGGGAAAGTATTGCTAATCAAATATGTTTTAAAGGCCAAATTAACACAAAACGCGAAATTAAGATTACAAACGACGTATACTAATGTTGGTGCTTTGGTCACAGATATAAAAAACCAACTTCTTACAAAACAATCTGCACCAGCTTTAGCTAATCAGTTGCATAACGTTAGACAAGATACTAAAAGTATAGATGATTATGCGAAAACTATCGATTTTATTAAATTTAACCTTAGCGCAAGCGGACGGTGATCAAAATTGAAAAATTTTACAACCGGTGAATGAAAAATTGGCGATAAATGCTTTCGAGAATGGGTTAAAAAATTCAGATTTAAGAACAATAATAAAAGCTAGAAATTACAATAATTTAAAGGACGCGATAACTGGCGCTAAAGAAGAAAATTTAAATTTAACCCCAACTTATTCTAATAACTTATTTCATATGCGTGGGCGTCACCAATATCGAGGAAATCGGTCTAGAGGTAATTTTACAAATTTTAGACAAATTCATAATTATAATCAATCTCGTAACCCGAGTAGGCAAAACTTTAATAATTACAATTTTAGCAGACAGCAAAATAATTCGCAGTACCAAGGCCGAGGTCGTTCCAGCTTTAGTAGGTCAAATTTTCGTCGAGGAGGTAGGCGTCAGCAGTTTTCAAATAATAGTGTATATTTTGTTGATAATGTGGAAAGTAGTAACATAAATAAAAACAGCGAGGAATCTCAAGGAAATAAGTTTTTTCGTTTCTAATAATTTAAAAAATAATGATACAGCTAGTTTTAATATGAATGCTTTAAATTATGTGCGTGTCGGGTATGAAAGGGAAGAAATGATATTTTTATGTGACACTGGTGCAAGTATTTCTTGTTTTTTTGAGAATTATTTGAAAGATAGTAGTATTATAAATACAACTAATAAAATTAAAATTAAAGGAATTGCAGGCTCAACATATTCAGCTGGATCTGCAAATATTTTATTCACTATGAACAATGAATATATTTCTCATGATTTTACAATTATTAAAAGTTTCGATTCTAGTATACATGGAGTTCTAGGTTCAGATTTTTTCCTTAAGTATGGTGCAATTATCGATTATGAAAAGGTTTTATTTTCTTTTTGGCTTAATCAAAATAAGCAAATAACAGTACCTTTGGAGTCCAAAAATAATTTATATACTGTTATTCCACCCCGATGTGAAATAATTACACATTGCTGTACCAGTCTCACAGATGAATGTGTCATTTTAAATGATGAATTATGTGAAGTTATTTATTGCAAGAAAAGATGGTAAAGTGGCTGTAAGGCTATTGAATGTGAATGAAAGAGAAATAAGATTGCGAAATTTTGAGCCTAAAGTTGAATATCTATCAAAATATGATGTTTATTCTTTTACAAAAAATAAAATCTCCGTTGACAGAGTTGATACAATTTTAATTTTACAGAAGCCCTTAACGTAGAAGAGAGAAATTTATACAAAAAATATGCGCTAAATATGCGGATGTTTTTCACTTTTGATTCATTAACAGTTACTAATTTATATAAGCAAAAAATAAGGTTAAAGGAGGACGCAACTCCAGTTTACGTTAAACCTTACAAGTTACCTCATGCTCAAAAAGAGGAAATTAATAACCAGGTGGACGATATGCTAAAAAAAAGGGTATTATAGAGGAAGCACACTCAGAGTGGTCTTCACCTCTTTTATTAGTTCCCAAAAAACCGGACAAAAATGGCGTTAAACGTCACAGATTGATAATAGATTTTAGGTTATGTAATCAACGCCTACAAAATGATGTATTTCCGCTATCGAATATTACGGAAATTCTAGATTCCCTATCTGGTGCGATTTATTTCTCGCACCTTGATTTAGCACAAGGATATTACCAATTAGAACTTGATCCTGAGAGTAGGCCCTGTACAGCCTTTACAACGGACAGAGGACAATTTCAAATGAAACGATTACCAATGGGTATGAAAATAAGTCCTAGTGCGTTCTCAAGGTTGATGACTGTAGCAATGGCGGGTTTAAATTACGAGGCATGTTTTGTTTATTTAGACGATTTGATAGTTTTTGGACATTCCTTTTCATAATCAAAATTTAACTAAAATTCTACAACGCCTTAGACAAGTAAACCTTAAATTAAATCCTAGTAAATGTGAGTTCTTAAAAAAGGAAATTTTATATTTGGGTCATTTAATTTCATCTGAATGTATATCACCTGATCCTGAAAAAACAAGGGTTATTTCTCAATATCCAGTTCCTAAAAATTGTGACGAAGCCAAACGCTTCGTTGCATTTGCAAATTATTACAGGAAATTTATTAAAAATTTTGCAGAAATTGCTCACCCTTTAAATAAACTAGCTAGGAAAGGAATAGTTTTTAAATGGTCTGAAGAATGTCAAAACTCATTTGAAACTTTAAAACAGTCTCTTATTAGTCCGCCCTTGTTACAGTATCCAAATTTTTCAAAAGATAATCAATTTATTCTTAGAACCGATGCAAGTGGGTACGCGTTGGGGTCTGTATTGTCGAACTCAGATGACAGGCCTATTGCATTCGCTTCTAGAACTCTAAATAAAGCAGAAATAAACTATTGTACAATAGAGAAGGAATTATTAGAAATCGTTTGGTCATGTAAACATTTTAGACCATATTTATTTGGTAAAAAATTTATAATATTATCGGACCATCGTCCCTTAATATACTTATTTGGTATGACAAATCCTTCTAGTAGGCTCACAAAATTTAGGCTAACGCTCGAGGAATACGATTTTTCAATCCACTATGTGAAAGGTGCTGAAAATGTTACAGCGGATGCTTTGTCACGTGTGTGTATAGAGTCGAACGAATTAAAAGAAATGAATAATAAAGTGAGTGCCAGTTTAAACGCAATCACTCGTTCGGAGACAAAAAATAACAAAACAAAACCCAATATGACAAGTGATAATACTTCCATGGAAAACAGGATTGATCACCCTGTTGCAGTGGAAATATTAAAATACCCTAAAACTCAAATAATAGAACTACGGCCGGTACGTGAAAATGAATTTACGAAAATAAAGCTTAGTAATAAATTAAAAACTGAATATGAAAATTTAATGTATGACGTCAATTCTAAGATAGTGTACATATCCCAGAAATACCGATCAACGACGAACTTATGAGTCGTTGAGGCATCTGGAGAAATTATGTAAAAAACACGATATTCCGGAATTAATTATTATAAAAAATAATGAGTCTAATCAGTTTTTAAATGACATGCGCATGATTAAATGTAAAAACGAAATTTTCAAGACAAATCTTAAACTCAGTATTATAAAAGATAAACAAAGGATAGAAAATAAGGAATTACGTCAGTTAATTCTTAATGACTATCATACATTACCAACGGGAGGACATTCAGGGATAAACCGAATGTATAACAATATAAAAAGATATTACTTTTGGGTAACCATGAAGAATGACGTTGAGGATTTTGTCAAAAGGTGTGACGAATGTCAAAGGTACAAGCATTCAAAACCAAATAAACAACCTATGACAATATCATCAACGGCTACTTCAGCATTTCAAAAAGTATACCTAGACTTAGTCGGTCCATTACCAGTTGATATTGAAAATAATCAATATATACTCACACTTCAATGTGAGCTAACAAAATTCGTGGAAGCATATCCGCTTCCCAATAAAGAGGCATTGACTGTTGCAAAGTCATTTGTAGAAAATTTTATTTTGCGTTACGGTATTCCTGTTTCTTGCGTAACAGACAAGGGAACCGAATTTTTATCTAATATATTTAAAGAATCTTGTAAGCTGCTTAAAATTAAACAATTAAATTCTACAGCATTTCACCATCAAACTTTAGGAGCCCTTGAAAATACCCATAAGCATTTGGGTGCATATCTACGCATGCAACTGTCGAAAGGAACTATTAACTGGAGCTCTTGGGTTCCTTATTGGTGTTTTTCATACAATAACAGTGTACACACGTCAACGCAGTACACACCTTATGAACTCGTATTTGGAAAATCCAGTAATATTCCATCTAACATCGTTAATCAAGTCGATCCAGTATATAATTTTTATGATTATCCTAAGGAACTCAAATTTCGGTTGCAAACAGCGTGGAATGACGCGAGAAATAATTTAATGACATCAAAAAATAAACGCAAAATTGAGTATGACAAAAACAATTGTAAAAGTCAAACTTATAATGTAGGAGATATGGTTTTAGTAGAAAATAACGGTAGAAATAATAAATTAGAAGCTTTATTTAATGGTCCATATCCAGTTTTGGAGGATAATGATCCAAATGTAGTGGTAAAAATTAAAAATAAGAATGTAGAAATACATAAAAATAGAATAAAACATTATTTTAGTTAATTCCACAAAAAAAAAATCTATATGTTTATATTTTTTTTTTGCTTTTCGGGGAAGGTGTGATGGAATCCAAGTTGCAAAAGTAGGCCATATCATTGAACTATAATTAAGGCAATAACTTATTGCAACAATGTCCAACACAGCTTTTCGATTGTTGTAAATATGGAGTAATAGTTTATAGAATCATCAAATTATTATTTATTTTATTAATTAGGTTAGTCTAAGTAGTTTTATACCATTGTAATTAGATTTAGAGAAAGAGCAGAATAAAGTGTTACACAGTAAGGAGTGCACGCTGATTATTTTCTTAAGCATGTAGTTCGAACCAGAACAAGAAGATATTACAACTGGTAGAAATTTAAAAAATACTTTTGCATCAAAAACTGCTCTTTAATAGGTAAAAGATGTACACCAAATTTAATAAAAATATCTAGAGTGGTATAAAAGTTATGATAGAAAAACATTTTTTTTCATAGAAATTTAACACCCTGTATCTTGAAAACTATTCGTTTTCAGAACTATGTTTATATAAACTTTTTGTCTTAGAATAATGCGAGGAATCGTCCCTTCAAGTTTGGCAGCGTACTTTTTTAACACCCTGTATAACCAAGCCAACACGGATAAATATGATTGCAAATACAAATAGTCTTATCGATGTTATAATATCAAATGAAAATATTGCCATGCAAAAGAGTGACGTCATTCCTATTTCCGAAACAGTATGGTCAGACCATTTCTTAATCTATACTATATTCAAACTAATTACAAAACCTTATGAAGAAAAATACATAGAGTACAGGGATTATAATAGTATTATTTATGATGACTTGGAACAGGATGCCCTTTTACTCCAGTGGCATTCATTATATTTAGCTAATGATATTAACCAAAAATTAGGTATTTTTAATAACAATATTTTATCTTTGATTAACAAGCATGCTCCCTTGCAGAGTAAATTAATTCACGATCGACCTTTTATCCCGTGAATAACAGACAATATAAAATTATTAATAAGACAAAGCTCATCGTAAATACTTAAAAAATAGTACACAAGGGAGTCTATTATATTATCGAGAACTTAGGAACTATACGAAACATGCGATAGCACGAGAGAAAGTTGCATATTTTAAGCAGATGTCTAATGAAACAGGTAAAGATTTTTGGGCAAGTGTGAAAAAACTAAATTTAATACATACTGAAACTCATGAACTGCCCCGTGAACTTGCAGATGAATCCTCACTCAATAATTCTACTACATCAAACGATAAAATGAAATTTTATGAACAAAATATTCATCCAAACGTAACCCATGACCTCAATTTTAAATTAATGGACGAAATATCAGTATATAAAATAATTAATCAGTTGAGTAGTAATGCCGTAGGTAAAGATGAAATTTCTTTAAAGGATATAAAGTTGTGTTTGCCTTTTTGTGTGAAACCTCTTTTAAATATAATTAATCATTGCATATTGGAAAATGTTTTTCCAGATATCTGGAAGAAAAGTATTATTAAACCTTTACCTAAGATTGCTATTCGCAAAAGTTCTAAATATTTAAGACCTATATGTATATTGTCAGCTATATCAAAAATTATTGAGAAACATATCTACAGCCAAATTTCTTCTTTTTTCCTTGTTTGTGTTTACTCGATTTTAGTAAAGCATTTGATACTTTGAATCACACAATGTTACTAGCTAAGCTTCATTATTTTGGATTTTCTGAGAATGCTGTTAAATTTCTTAGATCATATCTCTCAAATAGATATCACTGTGTATCCGTTAAGAGGCAATCTGCCAACTTTAAATCGTCATATATACCTATGACAACAGGGGTCCTACAAGGCTCAATACTTGGGCCACTTCTTTTTTCACTATATGTTGCGGATATGAATAATGTATTAGAATATACTAAACTGCAACAATATGCTGATGATTCTCAGCTGTATACTATTTTTTGGGAGCAATAAGTCTATTATAACACATGCGACGTCTAACTTTAAAGTACAAATAAATAACACGTAACCAGTGGTTACTGAAGCCAAGAACCTGGGAGTTAATTTTGATATTAATTAGTCTTACTTTTCAATCGCATGTAAAAAATAAACTTAGCGTTGCATATATGCGCTTAAAAAGGATAACAAATTTTAAAAAGTATTTACCCCAAAAGGCTAAATATTATTTATAATAATGGAATGAATTATTGTTAAGATATGGAATAATGGAATCACATTATTCCATATCTTAACAATAATTCAATTTTATCAATGCTAAACCGACGTAAATGTCATTTACTGTCTCTAATTTATAAAGTCTTGAAAACTGGTCAGCCCCAATATTTAAGAGCCCTATTTAATATACATAATCACTCTCATCTTACTAGAAATGTAAATAATTTTACTATATCACCCCACAAAACAGCAAATTTTCAATAGCTGGTTATTTCTTTTTCTTTTCTATCTCGATCTGCTTTTAAACAAAACTCATACAGTCAGTTAAATAAATCTATATATAAATAATTTTTATATATAAATAAATCTATATATAAATAATTTTTGTATGTGTGACATTTTGAAAAATTATTTATTCAATAATTAAAAATGTCATTTTAAACCTATAACAGTCAAGTTAGACCTGGTCTAAATTTAACCTTCTTCAGTGAATACGGGTAAATGACTTGCTACATGACCAAGGGGTTGAATTAAGAATAAAAAGACCTTTAAAACCATGTTTCATTCGACTTCAATTAAAAAAAAGGTTTAAGATTGTGCCCAGCTGTCTTCTTGACATTTAAAGCTGTCATTTTTTTTTAAATGGAGAATTTGCTTATATATCAACATTCCAAATTTCTTTGCAATATACCGAGCGATTAAAAAATTAGATGGGGGGCGACAGACTTAATGTTATCATTGTATGGTGTGCCGACTTTTCAAATAAAATCTCATTTTTTAATCATTTTTTGTTGTTCCTTGTTTTGCGCCCGTTCTGCACCGCTCGTATTTGTGTATCGCTGCTTTGCCTATTCGTGAACTCCGCCTTTTGTGGTAATTATAAGGTTAAACTATATATAAATATGTATTTATGCTCGCATTTAAGTTATATTATTAATATTAAAATTAGGTAATATATCTTTCTAGGGCAAGGCTACTCCGTCGTATATCCTTATGTCGGTGGATCGGTTTTATAATCAGTGTTATCCTTATTCGTCAGAACTAATCTTAGTTTAAATTATAATTTACATGTTATTTATTGTATTTAACTGACTAATAAAATAGTTTTGAATTTGATGATGGCTGTTCCTTAAGTAAAATATTCCGCAGTCAAAATGCCTCTGGATTCGGATCTTGGGGTTTAGGGGTACTATATTTACCAATATATGTGGCTTGAGTAAAAACCTCAACTCAACCGAAACCAAAATAAGCCATAAAAATGTAACCAATCATTTTTGCTTTTCTGGCTTTGAACTTCTTCGATCATTTCGCCTGAACGGTAGATTTTGCGTCTACGTTTATAGTAATCTATCCTATACAAGACTTCTCAATCTTGAATTGAGTACATCCTATATCTTGGGGCTCAAACTGGCTTTTAGACCTTCCACAAATATATTTGTTGTACATATCGATCATCCTCAAACACTTCTTTCAAGGAGCACTTGGACTTCTTTTCTGCTAGAGTGCTACCCTATTCAAGCAATCCTATTCACAGCTATGCTGACAATAATGTACTCTACTCCAACACACACGTTCTGAAATCTGTTTCCAAGACTGAAATTGATGATAGGCGTATAGTATTAACCCTAACCGAAGGGTTTTTTAAATCGTAGAATGAAGAGCCAAAAATCTTATCTAGTTTAACGCCACTAACATAAAATTAAGTTTACGATCTCACAAAATAACTCCTAATAGCCACACCATTCAAATGAATAATACATGATCACATCAACTCCTAAACACCCCGAAAAGAAAATTTTCAAATGTGCATTTTTATGTAGTTGTAATTTTTTCTTGTACAGTAAAACAAATCTTATGATTTAATACAAAATACCTTGAAGAAGAACAAATAATCTGTTTTTTGGGGGTTCAATAATCTCCTAGTGAGTTTAATTTAGAAAGATCGGATATATTTTCTTCTACATTAAAAACAATTAAATAAATCAAACATGTTGATGAAAAATCTACAGCACAGTATGTTTTTGTTATTACTTAAATAAATATTTACAGATATTTATTGTTTAAAGTTCCTAAATTCCTTTTAATTTGAAGTGTAAGCAAATAATTTTAAGTCGCTTTTTTTAGCAATTATTACATTTAATTATCAACTTTCCCTATTGTTTTAGATGATACTGTTATTCTTTACTAAATACAATTATAAACATACTCTAAATTTGTCTATCGAAAGTTTTTGGGCTAAAATCAACCCGACACAATTTTAATTACAAGCTTACTTGAACAACCATATATTTCCATAGGTTTCCTAGCATAAATATTGGTGAAATTCACCCTAATCTCAACTATTCCTTAGTTTTTCTCGTAATCGTCCAAAAAATTATCCCCCCTAGATTTTATTTGATCTTCATTTTTTTGGGTAGCAAAAAGGGTTGTTCCATTTCCAACGGCCTCTTAGTATGTCTGATTGCGGAATACTCATCCAATATACAAACAAAAAGTAATTAACTAAAAGAACAAAGCTTGTTTAAACTTTTTACTTAATTTATAAATAAAAATCCGAATTTTTTTTACTTGGAACCTTCCTTGTTATGAATCTTTCCTCTTCCTTTGAATAGTAAAATGTGACCCAGTCTAGTTCCGCACATAAGATTAAAATCTTACTATTTTATTGTTGTGTAATTGGAATGTATTTCTTACTTGTAGGCTTGATGATGCCCGGTTGGGCGAAACATGTAGCCTAAATTAAAAATGTATAAAAAATAAATACATTTTGACTGAGACTTTTATATTTTAAATTCTAAAATTTAAAGTCAATCTGGTAAGCATTTTTTAAATAACGCCACGAACTGACAGACAGACGGATCAACGGAATTGATAAAACCTATTTTTTGGCATCTAGGGATGCTAAAACTTTTCTTTTCACGGTTAGAAACATTTTATTTGGCCGCCATTTTTTTCCACCATCTTGAATTAGTAACACAATTTTGCTAGTTAATCCCCATACCACAATTAGTTATGGCACACAATTTGAAATCAATCCATTTAGTAGTTTTTCAGGCTGAATCTTTAAACATTTTATTAAACCGCCATTTTGTTCCGCTATTCATATTAAAATTTTACCAGTTGGTTCCAACATAATACTTGATGCTTGTGCAATTTGAGATGAATAGGATAAGTAGTTTTTTGTAATAATAATTTTTTTAACATTTTACTAGGTCGCCAATTTGGATTTTTACCAAAATATTACCAGGTCATCCCCACATGACACTTAATTTTTTATTAAAATTAGTCAATCGGGTAAGTAGTTTTTAAGCTTTACCGGGAATTGACGAACAGACAGACAGACCGACAGACGGTCCGACGGAATTGATAAAACATATTTTTTGGCATCTCTAGGGACGCTAAAACGTGAAGATGTGTAAAACCTGAGAGGGTTTTACTATTTGATCCCTATACCACAATCAGTTATGACATTTTGTTTCGCTATATTGAATTTGTACCAAAATGTTACCAGGATAAGTATTTTTTAGCTATGCCGCGATCAGGCAGACCGACAGGCAGACAGACAGACAGACCGACGGAATTGAGAAAACATGTTTTCTGGCATCTAGGGACATCTGATAACAGTAGCAGTCATTATTAAAATATCAAAATATAAAGATTATTTACCAAATTGAATTGAAATTTTGCAGAAAAATCAAGTGTAATACAGGGATAATATGAACAAAAAGAAAGTTGTTTAGATGAAAATTATATGTTTCAATCAATTGTTAGAAATATGAATAACAAACATATATTGTCATAAATTCTTGTTTGTTGACCGCAAAATAACTATTCAAAAGAACGGTGACATCTGACTTAACAAAAACAACATAAAAGTGTAGCAAAAACGGTAGAAAATATATATAAAGTGAACACAGATAACACACAAATATTTATTTGGCAATAAAATTTTTTTATAAATTATCATATATTATACTTTTCGTAATAAAACAAAAGTTTTATTTAAAACATATTTATCTTAATTTTTTACCTATTATTGCTAAAAAAAAACTGTAACATATGGTCCTAATTTTAAAGTTTAAACGTGCTGAGGATTTTTCAAATATCAACTATTCGGGTATAAATTAAAAATTACAGAATACATCAGCTGACCAACCAGAGCCGACACCGCTACAATGCTAGTTAAAAGCGGAGTAGAAGGACAAGTTGGTATTGAACATGAACCTATCGTAACGTCAAAGAGGAATTAAACTTAGAGATGGGACATTCTCTGACAAAATAATTTTGCACGAACTGTAAGAAGTTGCGCCCACGGAACATGAATTTTATTTAGAATTAGGATTGCTTATTGTTTAAAAGTGGTTTTATAATGGCGTTGATCAAATCCTGTGATTTTATCAGTATCCTAGAAATGCAAAATTTTACTACAAATAAATATTTAAAAAAACGTTTTCGAGATATCTATAAAATATTTACCATAAAGCTACTTAATCAAGAAATCATGGTTCTTGGGATTAGACCATGTCAACTTGGAAGTACTATCCGACGTTTCGCCTTCGATTACACGAGGCATCTTTACTCCACAAGATCTGAACATTAAATGAACTCGGCTCAGATTCAGGCGGGCTTTTATTGTCAACACGTAGTTTTGGACACCACACATTTTTATGCTACTTTGTCGACACCACACCCACTTTAAGTAGAAAAAAAGCAGAGGCGTGCAGTCCATGGAAGCAAGGGAAGCTGTGCTTCCCCAAAAAAAATTACAAAACATCTTCTAAAATGTGTTTTTGAAATAGGAAACCATTAATTTAGTTTATATTAAAAATGCTAAAATATTATCTTAATTATCAAGCCCATAATAAATGCGGCCTTGACTCCGACCCAGCCACAATAGAATATCGAATAGAGCCTATGCGGGCAGCTAGCTTCTCTGCTATGTCCTGTATGCTTGATTTCCTGCGAATCGAGCCAGAGGTTATTGAACTTTCCACCAGCTGTTTGCAATATTTGCATTTCAGTCTCGTGCTTTAAGTGGTGGCGGAAGCTATCGTTGGAGTAGGTTCTTTGTTTGAACGGCTATCCGTGTGTTGTGTGATACGTACGTCGCGTCGTGCATGGTGCGATATGGAAGACAATAATACCGACGTGGATATGCAAATACCGTCAACTTCGGCTGTCGGTAATAACGTTGAAAATGTTGGAGAATTTAGTAAGAAAAGTGTGTGTGAATGTGTGGTGTGTGTTTTAATAATAAAGGGATTTTCAACATTAAACTTCGTTGATAAGCTTCAAATAATTTCCAAAGAAAGGCCAAAACCGCCTAAGAAAAATTTAACCACAAAAATGAAAAACTGTATTAGACATTTTTATACGGAAAAACAATACGAACAATTTAAATGGCTAACAGGGTGTGAAAATATACGTAAATTATTTTGTTAGCCATGTTTACTTTTTGAAAATGAAAAAGGTCTCTGGAATAAAACTGGTTTTTCCGATTTAAACAATTTCCATAAAGCTGTAAAAAGACACATTATGTCCAAAGCGCATTTACAGGAAGTCATAAAAGAAAAAGTCTTCGGCAAAAACCAGAATTGAACACGCCCTTAATAAACAGTTGGAAATTAGTCACCACCAACACAATGAACTAGTCGATAAAAATAGGCAAATATTAAGAAGACTTATCGATGTTGTTTGTTTTCTCGGACAGCACGAATTGGAATTTAGAGGTCATGACGAAACAAGGGTTTCTTCAAATAGAAAAAATTTTCAAGATTTACTTAGTTGAATGGCTAAATATGATGATTGCTTAAAAAATCATTTAGAGCAGTCTAGCATTTTTCGCGGAACGTCGAATCGAATCCAGAATGATTTAATTTCCCCTGTTGCAACCATTATTCTAAAGAGAATTAAGCAGGAGATTGGCTAGGCGCGGTTCATTGCTATTGTTCTGGACGAAACAACTGATACCACTAATTTTAGGCAATTATCTATAGTAATATTCTATGTTAAAATAGACGAAAGTATTCAAGAGCGATTTTTAGGTTTTAAGAATGTGTCCGAAAATCGTACAGCAGATGTCTTATATACCGTAGGTTATAACGTTACTAAAGAAATTAATGGATAGAAAAAATTAGTTGCTTAAAGATATGATGGAGCTGCAGTGATGGCAGGACAATAAGAGGGTCTGCAAGCTAAAGTTCGAGAAACTTTCCCAAGTGCTGTGTTAGTCAACAAAACGTACACAAGCTTTGGACTCCATTGTCCACAAACGATTGCTCAAAGTAGCTCCTACTAGGTGGAACTATAATGGAAAACTTGTGTTAACACTATCTGAAAATCGTGAATTACTGATTGAACTATTTGAGAATATAATAGAGAATAATGATAAATAGTTCGAGGGGATTTTTGGACTGTTTGAAACGAGATTTTAATTTTAATTATTTGTTGAACATATTTTCAGAAATATTTCCATTCTCGGACAATATTTTTAATATACAAACTAAAACAAATGATATTGCTTTTTGCCTAAAAAAAGTTGATGAATTTAAGTCCATGTTAAGCCAAAAAAGAGATGACTTTGACCTATTTTGGGAGAAAACGATGACGTTAAATGTAGAGCCACAAGCCAAGCGTCTTCGAACAGACAAGGTGGGAGATGTTCAAACATCATACAGACGCCTCTTTTATAAAATCATCGATCAAATTCAGCAACAAATAAACTATAGATTTAACGGTTTAAATGATTTTAAATTCCTCAAGCTCTGCAATTTTAATGCATTTAAAGGAAAAACTTTTCCGGAAGATGCGTTTAAATCTCTTCTTCTTCATTATGACCAGTTCTTCGAACGAGTGTTACTGCGATCTGAACTAAAAGTGATTTACGAAACTGGTGACATTAGCGCAAAAAATAACGCTAAGGAACTAATGCAATTTCTAAAAGACTAGGAGCTTGAAGACTTCTACACCGAAGTGTCGAAATTGTGTGAATTAGTATTGACAATACCTGCCACAAGTTCATCAGTAGAACGCAATTTTTCAACACTTAAACGTATAAAAAATTTCGTGAGAAATTCAACGGGGCAGGAGAGACTTTCGCATACATCGCAGTTGTCCATTGAAAATAAACTTCTCCAAAATATGTCGGAGCATCGACGTTTTTGTAATGACGTCTTGACGAATTTGCAAAAAAATGATCGATGAATCGAATTACATTACAAATAGGTAAGTTTCTTAAAATTGCTTCCTTTTCTTAAAATTTCACCGCACGCCCCTGAAAATGAGGCCGAAATGATGATCAAAATGTATACCAGATAGTGCCCAAAATATACCGAAAGGTTAGTGCAAAATGTTTCTTTACTTTCACTAAAATGTGTCCACAGTGTAACTATGGTTTCCGGTATCTTTCTAAAGTGATTCTTTAATATGACCAAATTATGACAGATTTGTGCCTAAAATAATTTTCTTATGTTTCCGTTAAGTTTCTAAAATTGAACTTAAATAATATGCCCAAAGTTAGCCCGCCTTTTGCTCAAAATGTTACCGAAATGCATCTTTATGGTTGCAAAATCGACACACTTTTATCCAGTTTGTGGCCAAAATTATATTTCTGTGTCCATTTTGTATATGTAATACGCCTACAAAAGAGAAATATGCATATTTAATAGTTGATAATATACTTCTAAAAACCACACGCGCCTTAAAAACAATGAATATTTTGAAATATTTAAATATTTGTATTGTTTTTAATAATATAATATATAATAAACTGCTGGACAAGCTTTCTTATCCAGCAAAGACTTCATTTTACACAGCTTTATCACCATGAGAAAATATTATTTCATATATGGCTGTAGGCCAAAAAATAATAGACACTAAGTAAGCCAGACTTACTAAGTGTCCTTAATACTTCACTTAAAGACTTACTGTAAGTGAAGTATTTAGAAATTATCTAGATAAAACCCTAAACTGGAATGTCCATCTGAATAAAATAAATCAGAAAGCTAAATTATCCCAATTGACCGATCATAGAATCTGCGAGAGGTTGTGGCGTATGTTACTGTTATAAGACCAATGATAACTTATGGTTATTTAGGTTGGTGAAGTAAGGGACAACGAAGTCTTGCCCAAGCCAAACTGACTGAACTGCAGAAACAGGCTTGCTTGTCAAATCAAGAAGTGATCCACTCCACCCTGACAGCAGCCATGGAGCTCCTTTTAAAACTCCCACCACTCTTCGAGTGGAATCTAGCAAAGAAAGGAGCAGAGCAACATACATGGGACCTGAACCAGCTTTAGGCGTAGTTCATAAAACTGCCAAGGGTGTAATTTCGGACTTAATTAAGGAAAGAGCTAATTAATCTTTATAATTGGCTTGGACTGCTGTCGCATGCAAAGCCGTTTATCCTCCTTCCCATGAAGAAGATGATAACAGAAAGTCTGTAAAATATGAACAAAATTTAGCTCAAAACTCATTGTGATTTAAGACATCACATGCACAGGATCGGGGCTTGGAGAGGAATTCGAGTGTTGCCTATGTATCGAGGATAACGAGATAGCCAGCCAAGTGCTGTGTGAATGTCCTGTGGCTGCCAAGATCGTTCTCCATAGTCTGCTCGCCGAGGGCTTGAAGAATACCTCTTCAAATTCAATGATAAGACTCACTGAGAAGTTAGAGTAAGGGACAACAAAGTCTTGCCAAGCCAAACTGACTGAACTGCAGAAACAGGCTTGCTTGTCAATTCAAGAAGTGATCCACTCCACCCTGACAGCAGCCATGGAGCTCCTTTTAAAACTTCCACCACTCTTCGAGTGGAAGCAATGAGGACAACATACAGACAACACCACGTCACCAGTGGCATGATGGATAGTACTAATCACATGAAATCATCCAACATTTTGAAAGTTGTGGATGGGAATGCCATCGGAGCTGCTACCAAAATCTATTAGTGCACACCAACCCTATTCCGTGTTCTTCCCAGGGAGAGAGGAGTGGGATCGGAATAAATCCCATTTACTAAAAGAGGAGCTGGCCCATTCACAGATGGCTCCAGAATCAATAAGGATGTGGGAACTGGAATTCATCGGGTACGGCCAAAGGTTGCTCTGTCAGTAAGCCTGGGCAATAATACCTCCATATTCTAAGCAGTTCATGCTATCCAATTGTGTGCTAGAGTGTTGCGGGAACTCACTTGAGTAAGTTATTGTATATCCATAACTAAAGCCTAATATGGATACGAGGACATGCGGGTCTGAAAAAAAAATAAGTCTGCGGACCTTCTAGCAAAGAAAGGAGCAGAGCAACATACATGGGACCTGAACCAGCTTTAGGCGTAGTTCATAAAACTGCCAAGGGTGTAATTTCGGACTTAATTAAGGAAAGAGCTAATTAATCTTTATAATTGGCTTGGACTGCTGTCGCATGCAAAGCCGTTTATCCTCCTTTCCATGAAGAAGATGATAACAGAAAGTCTGTTAAATATGAACAAAATTTAGCTCAAAACTCATTGTGATTTAAGACATCACATGCACAGGATTGGGGCTTGAAGAGGAATTCGAATGTTTCCTATGTATCGAGGATAACGAGATAGCCAGCCAAGTGCTGTGTGAATATCCTGTGGCTGCCAAGATCGTTCTCCATAGTCTGCTCGCCGAGGGCTTGAAGAATACCTCTTCAAATTCAATGATAAGACTCACTGAGAAGTTAGAGTTGTTAGAGGAGGGTCGGTTTGAGCTACTCACTTTTAACCTAACCTAGCCTACTAAATCATCGGCATACATTGTAACGTATCCAGTACCGGTATCCCTGAGGATCAATGTTTACTGACCTAGCCTCAGAATACACACCCCCATGCTGCCCTCGCTGTTATCTCACATCCATATAAATAGGACTTGATTTAGTTAAATATTCAACTAGGTATATCTATATTGTAGAGATTCGAAAGCAAAATATCTTTATTGACAGGATCAAAGGCAATTGTAAGGTCAAAAAAGAGTTACAACATATATCCCTGGGCCTAGCCTTACTTTAGGAAATGATAAGAACATGTTTTAATTGATGGTAAATTTAAGTATCTTTTCATATACTATTTTCTCTAAAATTTTGGAAAATACATTTAGATTGAAATTTGACAATAATTTTCTATGCTATTTCGGTTGTTTCCTTTATGTAGTGGTATCACAAAATTAAGCTCAAGACAGCAGTAGGTTTATACACTGGCCAATGTGGTTTAAGACATTACATGCACAGGATCGGGGCTTGAAGAGAAATTCACGTGTTACCTCTGTATGGAGGATGACGAGACAGCCAGCCAAGTGCTGTGTGAATGCCTGGTGGCTGCCAGGATCAGGTTCTCGATATTCTGCAGCCGAGGATTTGAAGAATATCTCCTCAAATGCAAGGGTAAGACTTATTGAGGAGTTAGAGTTGCTTGAGAAAGTGTAACTATAAGTGTGAGCCACAATAGACCATAGAGTCGCAGTGGAGGGTCGGTTTGAGCTAGTCAGTTTTAACCTAACCTAACCAACTAAGTGTACTCGTTAAGTACTGCAAATTAAGCAGAATTAAGTTTATCACAGACACGCTCGACGTGACTGTTGAAATTTAGAGATGTGTCTATTGCTATTCCTGATTCCTAAAAATGTGTTTGAATTTGCAAAATGTTATATTGTTAAAATAATCAAAATTTGAAGGGGTTAACGAATATATATTCATATACACAGTTTTAACAGTATAAGATGGCTAGCATGGCACCAAATCTTCATATTTGCCGCTAACACCACCGTCGAATCATCGGCATACATTGTAACGTATCCAGTACCAATATTTTTTAGCAGATTATTGGCATACTGCAGAAAAATATTGGTTCCAGTACTGATCCCTGAGGTACTCCAATGTTAACTGACTTAGCCTCAGAATTCACAACCCCATGCCTCCCTCACTGTTATCTCACGTCCATATAAATAGGACTTGATTCCGTCGACATTCGACTACGTATAGCCATATTGTAGAGCTTCAAAAGCAAAATATCTTTATTGACAGGATCAAACGCACTTGAAAGGTCAAAAAAGAGCTTCAACATTTTTCCCTTGGTTTAACCTTGAATAGGTATAGTTTAGGATATCATAAGAAGATGTTTCAATTGATGGTAAAATTAAGTATCTTTTCATATACTATTTTCTCTAAAATTTTAGAAAATACATTTAGGATCGAAATTTGACGACAATTTTCTATGCTAGTTCGGTTGTTTCTTTTATGTGTGGTATAGAAGTCAATTGGGAAAATTGTGGCACGAATTCAAGATGGCGGAACAAAAAGGCGGTCAAATAAAATTTTTGTAGTCATAAAAAAAAATCACACTCCCAGGTTTTACATATTTTCACGTTTAAGCGTCTCTAGGTGCCAAAAATATATTTTCTCAATTCGTCGGTCTGTCTATCACTTCTGTCAGTTCGCGGCATAGCTAAAAAAATACCCGATTAACTTCAAATTTTGGTGAAAAATTAAAAGTCGTATAGGGATGACCTGGAAATTTTTTGGTATACATAAAAATACTAAAAAACTAATTATCCAATTTGCCTCAGATTTTGCATGAAAAATCGAGTGTTACATAGGAATGAACTGGTAATATTTGCAGTTTTAGAAATGGTAGGGAAAACCCTTTTTTTAAGCCTTCATTTATTAAGTATGCAAGTGAATAACTACTTCTAATATATCGATTCATACTAGATAGATGAATTTATACCAAGAAAACATTTTAATATTAAAACACCGACTAGAAAATACTAACACTCGGAGAATACCCCAGGTTCAATGCCCATCTAGACCAAGTACCCGATACCTAGTCCAACTATAATATTTTGTATTTCCTAGGTAAATTAGATCAAAAATAAAAATTAATTTGTATAAAGCTGTTATTTTTAATTGGTAGTTAAAAATGGAGAGTTAAAAGGATATATAGATATCATTACTGTATGAATATTCTTACTACCGTAATAGCCATTACTATTACTATTACTTTGAGCATGAATAATAATAAAAGTGTGTCCACAAATGCGTTTCAGTTGTTAGCACTTTCGCATAAATATAGATACTATTAGATACAAATCTAACGTATCAGCTTTTTATCAGAAGTATTTCAGTCATTCTTTACAATTTGGATATCTTATTTGGAGGGTTCGAGACAAACAAATAATATCGTTCAAGAATTTAGATATGTGCTTCCTACTTTTGTAAAATACTTTTCTTGTCCTACATTTAACAATATTTATTTATAGCAAAAAAGTTAAATACAAAAGTTGTTTGAGGTAATCTGAAGTTTTATTTTATTTATTTCTTTTTTTTTTTACTTTAATATCTACAGGATATCTAGTTTTTTCGTAGACCGGTACCAACTTTCTTATTTCAAATTGGACACCCTGTACATTGTGCCATTTTTGGATTCCCTACAAATTCTAGATATAATTTATGTATACTGTTCTATACCTAAACCTAACCGTTTTTGACATATCTTATGTTTTATGTCAAAAATGACGTTTGCAGGCCTCAACTTAAATGTGGATTTCTCCTGCTTAAAATCGTTTTTTAAATTATCAGGACTTATTTTCTAATAAAATGGGCTCTCCTTTAATAGACTATGTTAATATTTTCGTAATTAACAAATACAGGGTGGTCAAAACTAGCATTTAAAAATTAAATGAGAAAATTGTTAAAAGTCATTTTTTTCAAATGGAAACCCCATAATTTTATAAGTGTATCTCATTAAGCATTAAAAATGAGGGTGACTTTGTTGAAGAATATCTATTTCAAAAATTTTTAGTTTTCGAAATATTGGCAATTTAACATTTTTCTTTTGAAAAAATACTATACAAACACAATCAGGAACTGTCGTTATTTTCGCTTTGAAATCAATCTATTGGTTTTATTCCACATAATGGTTACTCTTTATTGCTATTATTTTTGTTGTTACTGTTATTTTTCTTTATTTTTATTCATATACATACGTTCTAAAGTTTTTTCATGTATACCCCACAAGAGAGAGCCGGTGTGCTATTTATCTAGCAATAAAAGTCCAGTATTACCGTTAAGAAGTTATGTTACCCCAGGGGCGTGCGGTGAAATTTTAAGAAAGGGAAGCAATTTTTAGAAACTTACCTATTTGTAATGTAATTCGATTCTTCGATCATTTTTTGCAAATTCGTCAGTGACGTTATCATAAAAACGTCGATGCTCCGACATATTTGAAGAAGTTTATTTTCAATGGACAACAGCGATGAATTTAGGTATGCCTTTGGAGAACTAGGAATTTTAACGTTACCTTCCCTTTACTGCCTTGAATGCTTAACTTTTTTTAGAGTAAATTTAAACATGTACAGAAATCATAGCAACACGCATCCATATAGTACAAGAAACTGTCAGAATTATACTTATAAATATCTACGTCTTAGCCGATCCCGTAACGCAACTTCTTACTACGGTATCAAATTCTTTAATATGTTGCCCCATTCAATTAGGATTTTGTTTCCCACTCAATTTAAGAACAGACTTAAAATTTATTTTCAACAAAATGTATTTTATTCACTGGACGAGATATGTGCAAGCAATTTTGAACACATCTAAGACAAATTATATGTGAATTTTTAGATGCTATATTTTTATATTTGAATATCTGTTTGTATTTGTTTTAATTTTTTAATACCCTAGTATTGATTTATTGCTTGTTAAATGTTGATCATTGTATCGTACTTAAATTGTTTTACTTGGTAATTGCTTTTGTCAAATATCTAAATATATTTATGTTAATTTTCCTGTTTTTTTTATGTTGTAAAAGACGATTTAAAATTGTGTATTTTTTTATATATATTAGTTTGGGTCTTTTGTAATATGATCCATACTTTTAATTAAGATGAGTATATTGTAATTTTAATAATTATTGACTTGTGTAAGTGCTTAATTGTACAATAACATTAATAAATATTTGATTTGATTGATTGATTGATTGATTGATGTATGCGAGAGTCTCTCCTGCCCCGTTGAATTTCTCACGAAATTTTTTATATTTATTTTTAAGTGTTGAAAAATTGCGTTCTACTGATGAACTTGTGGCAGGTATTGTCAATACTAATTCACACAATTTCGACACTTGGGTGTAGGCATCTTCCAGCTCCTTATCTTTTAAAAATTGCATTAGTTCCTTAGCGTTATTTTTTGTCCCAATGTCATCAGTTTCGTAAATCACTTTTAGTTCAGATCGCAGTAACCCTCGGTCGAAGAACTAACCATAATGAAGAAGAAGAGATTTAAACGCATCTTCTGGAAAAGTTTTTCCTTTAAATGCATCAAAATTGCAGAGCTCGATTATTTCATAAAAGAGGCGTCTGTATGATGTTTGAACATCTCCAACCTTGTCTGTTTGAAGACGCTTGGCTTGTGGCTCTACATTTAACGTCATCGTTTTCTCCCAAAATAGGTTAAAGTCATCACTTTTTTGGCTTAACATGGACTTAAGATCATCTACAAATAATTAAAATTAAAATCTCGTTTCAAACAGTCCAAAAATCCCCTCGAACTATTTATTGCTTTTGAGTCCCACGTTTCATTATTTTATATTATATTCACAAATAGTTCAATCAGTGATTCACGATTTTCAGATACTGTTAACTCTTTGAAGGGCAACATTTTTCAATAAATAAAAGTGCTAGAGGGGCATGATTTTTTTTTATTACTTTTTAATAAAAATATTTAACAAAACTAAGAACTAATATTCAAAATAAACCCTAAAACTAAAAAAAACTGTTTTTTTATGTATACATAATGACGTCATGAGGTGGTACATATACAGTACCATTGCCCCAGAATAATTTTACTTGGAGGTGTGGAAGTCCTGGAAGCACGTCTTATTTGCCCCCAGACAGAGAGGAACTCGACAAATCGAACATATCCAGTTCTTACGCACTTGCTGTTTTGATGTACTGTATTTTGAACATCGTCGTCGAGAACCTCTTTCCGATTGATGAGAACTTTGATTGTGCCTAATTTCTAGGGGAATGAATGGCTTGGACTGTTTCTTAGCAATTGTTTCTCCACAACTATATGCTTTCCTTTTATTTTTTATAACCTGGCCTGCAACTAGTCCTTCTGATACACTTCTTCTGAATTCTTTCATGGACATCTTGGGCAAATTAAGTTCTTTATATAAAACGAAAGCGTTTACTACTGCTGCATCGAGGAAGTAAAAGAATATCCTGTGCCACTATTTTTTTGATTTCCTGTTTACCTTGTATAAATTAAGGTTTTGGTCGAATTTATCAACAAAACTCATGTTAGCGTTATAATCCGCAAGTACTTGCGGACAACAAACCTTGGTTGTAGTACCATTCTTTTCTTCTCTATTGACCTCAGTGTGCCCAAGTGGAGAATGAAAATTTGACAGTAAATAGATACTGCGCTTATCTCTCCATTTGAGAGCTACAATCCCTGATTGATTGGTAAAAACTTGAAATTCCCCTCTCTTCAATTTTTTATCCGGCGTAAACAGTGGCAAAGTTTTTCTCGATGGATTTACGGTTCCGCAGGCATGAATTTGTTTTTTCTTCAGGTCTTCCAGAAGTTCTGTACTACTGAAGAAGTTGTCGAAGTATACAATGTGCTCTTTATTTTCAAATCCATTAAGCATTTGTTTAATGACTCTGGCACCTAATTGTCTCTCGGCGTCCTCCTTTTTGTCGGTATATACATCGAATTTCTGACAGTATCAATTTTTATTCCCTAAAACCCATACCTTGTACCCCCGTTTTATTGGTGTTTTAGGCATGTACTGTTTAAGCGTACTCCTCCCCTTGAATTTTATCATTGACTCATCGATTGCAAGTTCGCTACTTGGTGCCATACATCTTTGAAAATTCTCAGCTAACGAAATCAGAAGTGGTCTCACTTTGTATAGCTTATCGTAGTCGGCTTCTCCTTTTTTAGGCATCAACGCGTTATTATTAAGATGAAAGATCGAAAGGAGCCAGCTAAATCGCTTCACAGGCATCAATCCACTTATGTAAGAGTCATTTATATCCGAAGAAGTACTCCAATAGTCCCTATAGTTCGGTAGACGTTTAATTCCCATTAATAAATTTATGCCTAAAAAGGTATTTATTTCTGATCGTTCGGTGGGTTTTTGTTTGCTAAAAGACTGCTGTGCGTACAAATTTTCTGGTACACTATGTGGTCAAGCAGATCATCAGTAAAAAATAACTTAAAAAGTTTATACGGAGTAGGATCAACAATCTCTTTAACAACACGTGTAATTCCGGACTCTGACGTAAAATCTGAGGGAAGTATTGGATCAACAAGCTCGGACCAGTCGTTAGAGTTTACGGGTGGTACAGGACGCAGTTTAGTTGCTAAAAGCGATAATGGCACGTTATCTTCTGGATCGGTATCAGAATCACTAAAATTCAAATCAGGCGTAGTTTGGTCATCTTCATTTTCAGACTCACTAAATACAGACTCCGGCTCGGAAGGTATTGGCTCCGCGTCGTTATATATATTATTCAACTCATTTTGCAGGTCATCATTATTCCAACCTTTTAGTTTAAACGGTAACGAATACATATCTTGAATATCTAAAAAAATTAAATTGGCGTAAGCAGGATAGAATATTTGCCCAAGCGGGCAACGGTACACTTATTGTACCACAACAGACCACTAAAATTAAACAGAAAAAACTCCTTTTTTTGTTGAACCAAAATAACATTATGACTATAAATGATCAAATATACTATTATTACAGGAAATGCACATGGATTTTGGTACATTTCATTACTTTTCTTTATATTCGGCAGACTCTTACTTGCAACCACGTTTACGCCATGATTCTGTCAACAAATGACGTAGAACGGAAACTGCCGCGTGCAACAGTTTAAATCAATAACCAGCCGTCAGAGTACGTTCAACATTACGTTGGTCGAGAAAATACACCACTGCCCAACTAGCTAAAAATGTTTGAAATAGTGGTATATCTTTTAGACCAGTGCCCAACTAATACATGTATTTTCTGGGTACATTTTTTATACCGGTGCCCCTCAAAGAGTTAACACAAGTCTTCCATTATAGTTCCACCTAGTAGGAACTACTTTGGGCAATCGTTTGTGGACAATAGAGTCCAAAGCTTGTGTACGTTTTGTTGACTTGGAAAAAAAAGCAGCCATGCCACTTAAAGTAACGAAAAATACTTTATCATATATATACTATGTCAGTTGTTTCGTCCAGAACAATAGCAATGAACCGCGCCTCGCCATATTAAATCATTCTGGATTCCATTCGACTTTCCGCGAACAACGCTAGACTGCTCTAAATGATTTTTTAAGCAATCATCATATTTAGCCATTAAACTAAGTAAATCCTGAAAATTTCATCTATTTGAAGAAACCCTTGTTTTGGCATAACCTCTAAATCCCAATTCGTGCTGTCCGAGAAAACAAACAACATCGATAAGTCTTCTTTATATTTGCCTATTTTTATCGACTAGTTCATTGTGTTGGCGGTGACTAATTTCCAACTGTTTATTAAGGGCGTGTTCAATTCGGGTTTTACCGAAGACTTTTTCTTTTATGACGGCCTGCAAATGCGCTTTGGACATAATATATTTTTGCTAGAGTCTATGAGTCACAGTTTGATTCAGAAAAAACAAAGAAGCCACCATGTATTTATTAAATGATGAAAATCAGTTATATAATTACATTTAAGAGGGAACTGCACGCAGTAATATGGATCATTTGCAAGCCTTCCGCAGCTGCAATATTATGTTAAAACTATAAGAGATATGTATTAGCTTCAATGTGATTTTAATAGGGAAATATGTATAGTTGGGCGCTAAATGCGAATTGTTATGAAAAAATTAAATCTAGAGTTATAAAATAAAAGTAGATTTGTCCATTTTCGACCATTTTTTGACCACTTTTTGACGCACATGCTTTCGCATATAATTTTTTTTCCACAAAACTCTTTACCGCCTTACATTGATCCTTTGTCTACGTAACTGCAAAATTTGAAATGGTAAATCATACTCATGTCTTTGTATTTCTGCAGCACGTGAACCCTTTTGAACCCATTTTTAACCGAAATGTAATTTAAATTACCTGTACATAACACATTTTTTTGAGGTCGGACGTGCAGGAATTTTTTTTAATGCGTAGTTACCTTTCCATCTTACTTTCAACTCGACTAGACCTTGTCGCTGGTTTTTCACTTTTTGCGTGCAGTTCTCCCTTAAGTTGAGGCCTGCAAACGTCATTTTTGACATAAAACATAAGATATGTCAAAAACGGTTAGATTTGGGCATAGAACAATATACATAAACAAAAGATCAGATTACCTCAAACAACTTTAGAATGTCTTACAGGTTCCGAGATAATGTATCGTCCCATAATAAAACAACCACCCTGTATGTCAATGGTTTTCTCAAATGGAGGTTCAAATGCAAAAAAAAAATAATAAAATTAACTTTTTGGGCCTATTCCTAAAAATATTATTAATTTCTGAAGTAAAAAAATGCATTTAAAAACTATTTTCCTTCTAGGCCTCACCATGTGCAGTCGAAAAAAAATAAAAATATATACAAAAAATACTACAAATTTTCCATTAATAAAAAATATTTAAATTTTAATTTTGTTTCTAATTAAACCTATGTAACTTGAAACTAAAAAATAATTATTATATATATTGAATTAATAATGTATTTTTCAGCAGCTCTTATCCAATAGGACTACCTTGAGTAGTGGAAAAAATGAGTCACAGTTTTTACCTCCCTCGTAAAAGGGAAGTATTGTAATCGTGAAAAAATCACCCTCCGAGATTTTTTCAGATATTTACGAGTCCCTGGATGCCGAAAAACATGTTTTCTCTGTCTGTCTATTAAGGGTCATATGGGGATTACCTGGTAACATTTTCATAAAAATCCAATATGGGAAAACAAAATGGCGACCTAGCGAAACGTTAAAAAAATTGTTACTAAAAAACTTCTTATACAACTTATCTCAAATTTTGCACAAACATGACGTATTATTTAAGAAGCAACTGATAAGATTTGGATACGAATCCAAAATGAAACAAAATGGAGGATTAATAAAATATTTAAAAATCAGCCTGAAAAAACTACTATATGGACTGATTTCAAAATGTGTACCATAACTAATTGTGGTATAGAGATGAACTAGTAAAACTGTGGTACTAACTCAAGATGGCCGAACAAAATGGCGGACAAAGAAAATGTTTATAATCGTGAAAAATCATCCTTCATCTTCACGTTTTAGCATCCCTAGATGCCAAAAAATATGTTTTATCAATTCAGTCGGTCTGTTAGTCGGTTTATCTGTCTGTCTGTCAGTTCACAGCATAGCTTAAAAACTAATCATCCGTTTGACTTTAAATTTTAGTCAAAAATTAAGGGTCATTTGAGGATGATCTAGTAATATTTTGGTAAAAATCCACTATGCCAGACTTCCGGTCTAATGAAACGTTAAAAAAATTATTACTAAAAAAACTAATTATCCAATATACCTGAATTTTTTTCATCTCAATATTTATGCAAGCATTAAGTGTGATATGGAGATAAGCTGATAAAGTTGTTGTACGAATTCAAGATGGCGGAACAAAATGGCGCCCAAATACAATTTTTAAAATATCAACGTAAAAAAATCTTATTCAACTGACTTTAAATTTTGCAGAAAAATTAAATGTGTTATGGGGATAAACTAGTAAGAGTTCAACATGACGTAGCAAAATAGCGGTGTGTGTCAATGTAAAAACTACTTATTGAATTTATTTTAAATTATGCCCAAAAACCCATTGTGGCATAAATAAAAAGTGGTAAACTGTTGTCAGGAATCCAATATGATGGAACAAAATGGCTCCCAATAAAAATGTTTAAAAAGAAAGTATACGTGTGGTACTAAATGACTATGCACTGAACTAAATTGGGTCACACTTCATTATTCCTAATAAAAGAAAAGTTGCGGGTGAAGGAAGTTTTCCGATTTTTTAAAAAAGCTGATAGATTTTGATATTTTTTTGCTTTTAAAGGTTTCGTCCTTCTAGAATTCCATGCATAGTTGAAAAAAGTTTTTATACACTAAAACATAAAAGAAAAATTATCTGTTTCACCGTTATTTAAAAAGCTACATACAATTTTTTTTCGTATTCAGGGGGCTGTTTTATTACCCTAGGGCTACCCTGTAAGGTTGAAAAAATTGGTTTTATACACTAAGTCCACGGACAGAATAGACAAGGGAACAAATAAACCAAAAATATAAGATGTCAATAAGATTTGAACACTTTTTCGAATATTTATGTAAATAAGTAGATTTTTGGTTTTATAACTTTATTGCGTGAAGAAATATATCTTCTATTAGATTTTTTTTCTATCTGTCCTTGACGGTTTCTTTGACTTTTGTTGCAATTTTTGTTTGCTGTCTCTCTCTTATAAATTAACCATATATTAAAGAAATGTAAAGAAAATCAAATTCCGGTGCGATGAGAAAGAAGGTATCATTTAGAAAAAATGTCAGATTCAAAAGGTTGCATAAATCACGTGACTAACTCTTTTAACGTCATTTTGTAATATTTTACAAGTAAAAATCTTCTGACTTCCTGCACTGTGTCGTAGCTACGGGGGGGGAGGGCGAGGTTAGGGTTAACCCTCCTTCCGCAAAAGATGCCCAAACGCAACAAAAATTACTAGCCGAATCCCTCCCTGGAACAAAATCCTGAGTTATTTAGTCATTCATATATGAAAATGAGGACCTTTTTTTTCTCTTTTTAGTCATCAACAAAAATGAGCTGGGAAACCCCCCCAAATAAAATGCTAAATTAGCTAATGGTTAAGAACTTGAAAAAATATTTTGTACTACCCCCCCTTCCACCCTCAGAGATAATGCCTACCTGCCCCACCACTTTTGCAAACTTAAATTTTATTAAAGCCAATTATTTAAACAAAATCCCATTTATTGCGCACTTTACTGGTCGCACTGTATATTCTAATATGAATAGATCAGAATAAAATTCTGTCAACGGTTGTTTTCTGTGTAAAATGAACCATGAAAAGTCAACAACTTAACGTTGTAAAGAATCGTGTTAAGGATACTTTTTTCGTTAAACTGTTTTTGCCTAATAGCTATGAGTAAAACTATAACAATGACGTACAATATTTACTGCTATTATGGTCTGGCGGCTTACTTACAAATAGACTTGGTGTACTTGAATTATTTTTCGGTACTTGTAACGGTGTGAACCATTTACAATTTTAAAGAAATGTCTTTATTATATATTATATATTTTCCTACAAGTCTGATGTGATGCATTTTGCGACAGTGTGTGCGTATTTAGGATTTTCTTTCGGAGGGAAGGGGGTTCCGAGCTCATAATTTTTATTGCTGAATACTTTTAAATTTCTCTGGTGAACAGGGTGTCCGGATTTGGTTGCAAAAGCAGGGTACCTCGCTTATTTTTAAAGATAGAACCTTGCGGTTTTCACGAACCTGAGCTAATTTTTTGTGAAACTCATGAAGCCGTAAACAAAATTTTCATAGCCTTCTTCGTTTATGAGATACAGGGCGAAATAGAAAATTTTGCATTTTGGGACTTCCCTCGTTTCTTAGTTATCCTTTAACTTAACGCAAAGGGAAAAATTGCTACTTATGCAGTTTTTCACGCTGGATCCAGTAGCGTAGTCATATTTTTTATTTGAGTTGTTATTTTTTAGATATGACCCAAAGTTGTGTTTTTTTAAATGGGACTCCCTGTATATTTGTCCAGAAGTTGATTTGTCCTTTTAAAAGCTTCTCAAAAATATATAATAGTATGGGTCTATTTTAATAAACAACAACAAAAATCCTAATTTTTATAATTATCATCCCAAATTTTGCAGTAGGCCATGCAAAACAATGCTGCCTTTTATTTAAAGTCCTTAACAATATCTACATCCTAACAATAAATCAAAATAAATATGTAATTAAATCTATTTATCAAAATATGTATTGATAATTTCGCACCAAAAAAGTACCACCTACCTAGATTTACGTAACACAAGAACAAAACAGTAATAAATTATTATGTAACAAGCCTTTCAGCAAAAATCAACTGTCGTATAAGAACTACAGTAACCAATGAAATCAAAAGAACTGTTCAAACTGATTTCCATTTTGTTCTATGCATGCTTCGCACAATTTTCGTATTCGTTTTAGGGAATTAAGCAAAATAACGGGATGATTTTGTAAATAGCGAAAATTTTCTCTTATTGCATTTCCTAAATCTTGGACATTATCATAGTGGTCTTTGTAAATTCTATTTTCCAGATATTCCCATAGAAAGAAATCTAAAATCGACAAAAAATCTGGGGACCTAGGGGGCCATCTTATAGGTCCATTTGTTTCGATCCATTGATTGGTAAAATTATTGTCCAGAAATAATCTCGTCATTCCAGAATTGTGTGCAGGAGCACCGTCCTGTTGAAAATAAATTTCGTTAATTTGCGCTAGAGGAACATCGTCATAATTTAGATAGCTGCCTCTAAAATTTCTATATAGCGATTGGCTGTTAGATTTCCCTCAAATATATAAAATTTTATATGTGTTCTATATGAAGCAGGAAACATTCCAAACCTGCCCTGCTGTCTTCTGGGAAATATGTGTTGATTTTCCTGGACCAGAATCTACTATTGTGCCTATTGAGTATACCAGAATTACTGAAATGTGCTTCGTCTGACCATATAACCTTCCTTTCAAAATCTCTAACCATATCGCGTCTGTCTCGAAACCAATTGCAGAAGACTACCCGACGCTCTGCATCCCCTGGCTGTAAGTGCTGCACGAGCCTAAATTTGTGTGGGTGGTATTTGTGCTTTTTAAGAATTTCTTGAACTCTAGTTTTTGGAATCCCTATGCTGTTTTTACTGGCCCTACAAGAGTTTGTTGGGTAAGCTTCTGCATTAGCCAAAACCGTAATTTCGTCAGCCTCCTGATTTTCTTTATTATATGTTTTCGTACGAGGTTTGATAAATGATCCGTGATTAAGTAAATTCTTTTTTATCCGATAAAAAGTGGATATATTAGGTTGCCTCCTTTCTGGATATCTAAATAAAAATTAAGCAGTAGTATTTCAATAGTATATTTATTTTTAAAGTTTGGTTTTCTTCCATAATAATACAAATATATTTTTACACAATAAATAAATACAAAAAACTAGCGCTATATTTTATATACGCGTACAAAATTGGGAAATGTCATTTGCTTCCAAGAAAACAAAAGAAAACGGCATCGTTTTGCATGGCCTACTGCAAAATTTGGGATGATAATTATAAAAATTAGGATTTTTGTTGTTGTTTAATAAAATAGACCCATACTATTATATATTTTTGAGAAGCTTTTAAAAGGACAAATCAATTTCTGGACAAATATACAGGGTGTATAAAAAAACACAACTTTTGGTCATATCTAAAAAATAACAACTCAAAAAACTGCACAAGCAACAATTTTTCCCTTTGCGTTAAGTTAAAGGATACGAGGGGGGTCCCAAAATGCAAAATTTTCTATTTCGCCCTGTATCTCATAAACGAAGAAGGCTATGAAAATTTTGTTTACGGCTTCATGAGTTTCACAAAAAATTTGCTCTATTCTATCTTTAAAAATAAGCGAGATACCCTGCTTTTGCAACCAAATCCGGACACCCTGTACATGGTGGTCCAATAAAAGAGGACATCGGCTGTAGCTCGGGAACCACTAATGACAGAACTTATGAAAAATAAATGTTTATAGGTAAATCGGCCAAGTGAAATGGCTGTAAATTATTTTCAAGTTCGAAAATCCGCCGCTAGGGGGCGTAACAGCAACAAAAAAGTGTAAATGCCAGCTCTCTTAAATTTCCAAAATTGAAGTTTATGGAAAATATAAACATTGTATGCTTCAACCAATTACGCACTTTGTTGCATTAGCATTCTTCTCTATTTTCAAAAATAAAGTGGTTGGGGGAGGGTCAAACATTTTTACTTTCAAATGTAGATATCTCGGTTTTGGATGAACCGATTTCATTTAACTTGGTGTCGAGCTTTTTTTTGCTCTACTTGTGGAGCAATAAACTGTACCGTAATGACTTTGTTAGTGGTAACTAGATGGCGCTGTTTCGGAATTCTCCTAATAATGCTGATTTTCTCAAAAAAAATCAAATGGTACGCCATGACTTTTATATCACAATTTATTTGGTAGTTATGAAGTGCATTGAATAGTAAAATAAAAATCCAGGTCCTCATTTAAATAAAGAAAGTTGATGATGATCTCTCGAATATGAAACGTCGGATTGTAAAATTAACCTTGCCGTTTTGAAGAGGAGAAAAAGTGAGCAAGCAAAGGGAAAATTATTTGCATCTCTCTTTTCAATTAATGCCAAAATTTTAGGAAAAAACCAGAAAACTGGAAAAAAACGAGGCTCCGAAACAACGCCATCTAGTGACCACTAACAAAGTCTCTACGGTATAGTGTATGGCTCCTCGAATAGAGCAAAAGAAGCACTTTTTTTCGACAAAAAGTTGAAAAAAATCGGTTCATCTAAAACAGAGATATCTACATTTGAAAGTAAAAATGTTTGGTCTTCCATCACCACTTTATTTTTGGCAATTAGCTAAAATGACCTGAACCAAAAAAGTGCGTAATGGTTTGAATACTACAATGCTTATATTTTCAACATACCTCAATTTTGGAAATTTAAGAGAAAATTGGCATTTACACTTTTGTGTTGCTGTTACTCCCCCTAGCGGCCAACTTTCGAACTTGAAAATAATTTAAAGCGATTTATCTTGGCCGGTATAGCTGGCGCATTTAAAGTGCGGGACACGAAAGAAAACCGGGCGGAGTCAATCGGTTTAGGAAGGTCGGCCAAGAAATCTCTTTAAACCAGTGGTGTCCCGTCGTTCTTTAAATAATATGGCACTCCTTTTTGACTACACTAATTAAAAAATGTAACTATGCTTAATGAACCTTTATCTATATTTGTCTGTTTTCTTTCGTGTACCGCACTTCTATATCTCTTTTGTGTTGCAAAAGCGGCAAACTTTCGAATTTTAAAATAATTTCATTTTGATTTTTCTTGATCGATTTACCTATAAATATATTTTTTCCTGAAATCTATCATCAACGGTTCCCGGGCTACTGCCTACGTCCACTATTATTGGACCACCCAGTATAATGATTCACGATTTACAAGGGCAGCCAGCATCAGATCTAGTGAACGAGATTTATCAAAATTTTAATTTATGCAGTTCGACTTTGGACTACTCGGGTATGCCAAAAGTGGCCGTCTGTCTCCGCTTGTCATATTATTTTATACAAGGGCCGTCATTGTGAAGTGCTATACAGGGCGTTTCCTAATTGCGTGCTGATGTTAAAAGGGTTGTTTTTATGTCCTAAAAGTCTTAACTTTTGAGATACAGGGTGGTAAAGTTTAAAAAGAAATAATTTTTTTCTATCCCAATTCTGATGCTATTGTAGATAACTGCATGAAATTTGATACACGTCTTCTATGCATTAAGGAGCATACGGATTTACCCAGGTTAATTACCTATGCACGCCACTGGTAGAAATTTCAAAAATTGATTGTTAATAAAAGATGCCCTTTTATGCATAAAAGACGTGTATCAAATTTCACACAGTTATTTATCTATGATAGCATCAGAATTAGGATTTTTAAAAAAAGTTTTCTTAAAACCCTGTATCTCCAAAGTTAAGACTTTTACTTACAATGACGCCCCTGTACAAAATAATATGACGGAGACAATCGGTCACTTTTGGTATACCCGAATAGCCCAAAATCGAACTGCATAAGTTAAAATTTTGACAAATCTTGTTCACTGGAATCAGTGATGGCTCCCCTTCTATAACTACATTGATGTGTTAATTTTGGAAAAATATGAGTTCTGTAGTTTTTCAAATATTAATTGCAATATTAGATATTTTTTGACACCCGGTATTGAACAGAAAATTAATTGTTTTGAAGCAGTTTATTGACAGCTACTTTATGAACAATTTTCCAAAATATATGAAAAAAAACTAAGCTATTTTTGAGGTTGACGGCTGTGATTCTAATGGTTCGATTCCTTCTAAATCGTTGTCTTCATCTAAAAATGATATGGTTTCGTCGTCACTACTTGAAGATCGCAGTGTGATAACTAAATCATCAATAACCGTTTCAATTTTGCCATCTACTTCCCAGTATTTATCTTCAATAGAACGAACATGTTTAACATACGATTTCCAATTTTCAGCCGATATTGAGTCAATCGCTTCTAATGTTATTTTATTTAAATCTTTAATTGAAAGTTCACCGGTGTTGCGCTCTCGAATATATTTTTTTACTCCTGTCCACGCAAGTTCAATAGGGTTGAGGTCCCACATGTATGGAGGCAACGGTGTATGACCGAGGTTACGTAAAAAACCGTCAATTTTATACTTTTGTTTCTCTAGGCTTGTTGGCTGATATTACTTCATATAATTGATATTTTCTCCATGTTGTATCACATACAAGATTGTTCGATTTAAGCCACGATATCATATGAGCTTTTGTAGAGTATTTAGTTGGCACTTTATCTTCTACGTGAGAATGATAAGACGTATTATCCATTACCACGACTGATTTGGGAGAAATGTTAGGTAGAAGCTTCTCGAGCAACCACTTTTCAAAATTATCTCTATTCATCTGTCCATGATAATCTCCAGTTGTTAGTCCCGAGCGAAAAACCAAAGCAGAACCTGGAACAAATCCGGCTTCTGAACCAGCATGAACTATAATAAAGCGACTACTAGAGCGGATTCCCTGAACAACACCTGTAACACTTTCACTTTGCCAGCATTTGTTCACTGTCATATTATTACCTACCCAGGTTTCGTCTAGATACACAATATTGCGCCTTTCTTGCCTATATTGCCTTACAGTTGATAGATATTTCACCCGCCATTGAAAAATATTTCGTCTTTCAATAAGCAATTTTCGTTTATTTTGACACTTGAACCAAACAAAACCATTTGATAGTAAAAGCCAATTTAAGGTTTTATACCCGTACGGAAAATCTATTTTGTTCTTTACAGCACGAAGTAGGGGTTTGCAGGTCGGAACCTTCTTCAAGTTTATATAAAAATCCTCTATTGTTCGTCGAATTACTTGAAAATCACCATCGTCAATTTTATTTTTGTATGATAATCGGGGTCTTTTTTTACCAGGAGATTTTAAAGATGAAGTAGAACATGAGCGATCATTATGTTCTCTTTGAATTTTTCTTACACCACTTTCCGAAACACCGGTGGAAAATGCAGCGCGTTCTGTTCGATTTTGAATTGGAATAGTCAAAGTATTATTTTCCGCTTCTCTAGTACAGGCCCCTATAACGCTCGCAATAACTTCACGTGCACCGCTTCGAATTGTTTTTCCTCTTTTGCTCGCCATCGATACTTCGAAATGATAATTCAAATTCAACGCAACGCATTTATATACAAATTAAAACAAATGCTCGAAATTTATAGGCGCCACTGGAAATAGCTAGAACCTTCTAGCGGCAAGTGCATGGAGACTTTAGGAATATCCCAATTACAAGTGGACCAGTGCGAAATTTACTAAATCCTCGATTAATTTTCCGTACCGCTTAGCTGGCACACTTTATAGGTGAAGCGGCAAACTATTACAACAAATAAAATAACATAAAAATTATTTGCGTACACAAATTTTACTTTTCCGCTTGCTTAAGACTATGAACATTTATTTTAAGGACCGCCCGGTTTTCTTTCGGGTCCCGAACTTTATCTAGACCAAACTTCATCTTAATATCACCACAGAACTCCTGCGTGTGTTTTATTAACCGGTTTAATGCTTTTTCTGAACCAGCGTATAACTACAGATCATCAACATAAAATAAGTGGCTTAGGCAATATTTTTGATTTTCACTTTTGATTTTGTATCCAATACGGGAAGTCTTTAAGTCTCAGAATAGCGGGTTAAGGCTCAGAATAAACCACAAAGAACTTAATGCATCCCTCTGGAAAATGCCATTTCGGATCGGGATTTCTTTAGTTTATATGCATGTTTATATCATTTCTTATGCTGATAGACAGTTGATAGTTGCATTTGCCAAGTTTCCATACACACAGAAATAGTTTTATGCTTTTATTATTGATTTTGAACAATTTTTGCATTCCGCTTGTTATAGGTACTAGAATCGAATGCCATGCCGCTGCTATATTTCTTATGCGAATTCTTTTATGCTGAATATAAACGTAGTCAATGATTAATTGCTCTTTGCATCCTTGTGATCCATGCATATTCTTTTTGCTCTTTCGTCAAAATGCCAATTCCTTTCTTGAGGTCGCCATTTTGTTCCTCCATATTACCATTTCATCATCATATAACCCTTAATGTTTTAACAACATTTGAAATCAATCGGATAAGTAGTTTTTGAGCTATAGGAGAACAAATTTCTCGGGATCTAGGGAAATGCAAAGATCTATAAACATTTCGATCACCCTTCGAAATATTTATAGATCTTTGCAATTTGGAGTCACAATTACAATACTCCCCAAGAGAATAAAGAAATTGGTAAAATTCTTTTACCCGGAAGTTTCCACGTTATAAACCTTTCCATTTATTAGAAATAGTGAATTGTGATCCAATTTAGTTCAGTATATAGTCATTTAGTAACACATATAAATATACTGTCTTTTGATTCCTACCAATATTTTATCAGTTTCTGCCTTAGAGTAAGAAATAAAGGTAGAGATCACAATTCATTAATAAATCATGTTAGGGGTATGCACCAACATTGTTCCCCTATTTTTCACATTCTATTTCACTACTCGTCTGATTGAATGTTTATGTCTGACTCCCATCTTGTAATGGATTCACCACTTCCACATTACCGATTAATTTCAAACTTGACATGCGTACACTTTCCGATATAAAAAAATCCTAATTTTTTTATATCCGAAATATATATTACTTGTGTAAGTTAAATGAAATTTAGGAGTGTAATATTTAAAAATTCAAAATCGCGGCGTTAATATGACAATGTCATTATGTCGAACGAAATTTAATATTTTTTTTTTGGCCTTGAGCTTAGCTCATTTAGCCACGAGAGGCAAATAAATTTTTCTAAATCTGAAAGGAGCTATACATTTAGGAAGGTTTTTAGGTTAATTATTATTTGTATTAACTATATAAATAATAGGATAGAAATGGTATCAACATTAAAGTCCCCAGAATTAGGTCCATAATCCCCTACAAGGATAAAAATATAAATAGTTGAATATCTCAAATCCCTACAAACCCAAAAATAAATTAAATACGGCAAAGGAAATATAGACATGGACACACACTTCTCATCCTGGGGCCAATGCAGAACATTTTATAACTATACGTATCACAGGGGGCCCGGATAGGTAGGTTGACAAACATTTAAAGAAAGGAAACAAAGGAGGTCGATAACTAAGCAAATAGATCCCAAAAACTAAATAACCATTTTACAGTATCTTAAATAATTCATAAAAATTGTCTCTATATTAGTATCAGTACACACTTTACTCATGAAGGAAATATGATTTAATGGAAGTAAATGCAGTTTCGAAAGTTCAGAAGAAAGATATGATACTGCTTCCGTGTTCTGGGAGCAGCTAAAAAGTCTGTGGTTTAGGTCATCTAATGATTCATTGTCACAAGAACATAATGAAGTGTGAGACAGTTTTAATTTTTCCAGGTGTTTGTTGAATCTTCCATGCCCCACCAGATACCTGAAATAAGACACAAACATTTTGCGAGAGAGTTGCACTCTATGGATAAGAGGTTTCTCGTTTAGATTATGGTGGATTAATGAATACTGGTTAGAGGAGCTAAGTGTATTATTTATATATAACTGTTTCCAAATCTCCCGTGTATTTTCTTTCTTAATTCTATACAAATCTGAATGTGGGATCCCTTCTGAGGGAAGTCCCACTGATATTGCTTCATTGGCGGCTTTATCCGCCAGTTTATTTCCAGATAGACCTGAGTGACCTTTTGCCCAAACGAATTTAATATCAGTTTCACTAGAGGACAGTCTAGAGATCATATTTAAAATACTGGCAATAATTGGATGTTTGCAGTTAAGGTTGTTTTTTAGAGATAACAATACAGACTGAGTATCAGATATTATGACCGCTTTAGATATTATACTATCTAAACTCACATTTTCTAGAGCCTTTAGTAGGGCTAGCGCTTCGGCCGAGAAAATTGATGAAAGTTTATGGCATTTGCACGTTTTAGTTATTTTAGTTTGTGGGATTACAAAGCCACAGCCTACTCCATTGTTATTTTTTGATCCATCAACTTAATTAAACTTCATTTAAAATACTTTCGTTTAGTATTTGTAACTCCGTGAATTTGGGAAGGATTACTTCCACATTTAAATAAATAATGTTAAACGGGTTTAAAAATAAAAAATAATTATCCAATTTCAGAATAACATCATTGTATTTTGCTGTTTTAGTGAAAGCTTCAGCAAGCGGAGGGCTATTTTTATTGGACCAAAATGGTAGTGTTAGGTTGTCTATAGCTAGTTTATTTACATTATTTAATAGATTGTTATTGTTGTATTGCATATTTTTTAATAAAAATTTCTCCGCTAATACTTTTCTCCTTAAGAATAATGGGGGTTCATCACATTCTGCCAAAAGCGCCTGTATTGGGGTGGATTGAAATGCCCCAACGATTAACCTCAAAGCTTTATGTTGAACTATATCAATTTTTTTAAGGCGTGAATTACAAGCTGCTCCATAAAATATTGCTCCGTTGTCTAACAGAGATCTAGTAAATGCCTTATAGAACATTAGGGATGTTTTTGGATCTGCACCCCAAGACCTTGACACCACTGCTCTGAGAATGTTCAGACTTTTTTTGGCTTTATCTATAACGTGATTAATATGATCGTTCCAAGATAATTTTTGATCCAAAAATACGCCCAGATATCTAATGGAGCTAACCCATCGGAAGTGTAACAGAATCCTCTTTAACAAGCCGGTGGCGTGAAAAAATTAATATGGCGGATTTATTATTGGATATACTAAAACCATTTTCAGAGAAGTATGTATTAAAAAGGTACATGATATTATTTAAAATAGATCTACATCTTAACATATTTTTTTGTTTTGAATAAATGCATAGGTCATCAGCAAACTGCAATATAGTAGCATTCATACCCCAAGAATGTAAATCAGCTGTGTATAAATTAAACTGTAGGGGACTCAGTACAGACTCCTGTGGTAAACCACATGAGACTGACCTAAAGTCAGTAAGCCCGCTGCCAAGTCTGACAGAAATCTTACGATCAACAAACAGCCTAACTAAATTTAATACAAAACCCTCAGGTATATTGAAACTTTTTAATGTTTCCGTAAGAATATTCAGATTCACATTTTCGTATGCACTTAATACATCCAAAAATAGAGCTGCTAAGTAATCATTATCAGAAAATGTGTTTTGAATGTCGGTAACAAGGTGAGCTAGACAATCAGTTACACCCCGATCTCGCCTAAAACCAAATTGGCAAGGGGGTAGGTAGGGTAGGGGTAGGAATTTAATATCTGTGCGAATTATTTAAGAATGCACAAATTTATTATATACTTGATTTTTGAGTAAAATTTGAAAATAATCGATGAAGTACTTTTTTGCACTGATTTTTATAATATTTTATTAGGCTACCATTTTCGATTTGTAGCAAAATTTACCAGCTAATCATAAATAAGTCATGCCACACTTAACTTTTCCGCAAAATTTGGGGTAAAAGGGATAAATAGCTTTTTAGTAATAATATTTTTAACACTTCAATAGGCCGCTTAACCAAAATTATAAGTAAATAGAAGAAGTAGTTTTTGAACTTTATCGCGGACAGGCATACACACATAGACCGACGGAATTGAGAAAACATATTTTTTTTGCGACTAGAATACTTACGTCTTGTGGGGAAAGTAAAAAGAAGTGGGCGCTATTAAGACACAAATAGAATTACCAATTGTCATCTTGTTATTCTATGTTAATAGCTAAATTAAAGATTTATTTTCAATATCCTAAATATTAAATTCTAACCAGTATAAGACATGATAATGAACACATTGTTCCCTTTTGATGACTCAAAGAATCACCTTTTAAATCTAATTACTAGTCGAATTCATCCGCTACGCCATATTATTCTATAATCATTTTAATTCTGTAATAGGAAAAAACTACTGTAATCGTGAAAAAAATCACCTCCAAGATTTTCTTGCATCATTTCGCTGCTAAGCATTCTCACATGATTCCACCGAAATAAACGTTATATTATACTGAAGGGGATTGGCCAATACGTCATGTGGCCCAAAATAAGTCAATTAGGTATCCATTACATATTACATGCCCCCTTGAAAAGGAAATCTAGCTATTTACTTAGTGATTAAAAGACAATTCCAGACTTAAACGGCTATTTTTTCGAAAACTTCACATTGTCGTATTATAGTTCTGTCAACTAAAGCTCCTAGTTTCGCAATGTCCAAGATAAAGTAAATAAAACTTAAAAAATCACTGTTCTCCTATTCTTACGGCACACTTAGAATGCTGCTTCTTAAAGTAAGGCAAAATATAATTAGAAGATTTGAATCAGATCAACAATTACACAACAATACATTAAAACAGAAATGAAGCTAAGAAAAGCTTGGTACCTTATGATAATTTTAATTCAAATAACATCTGAGCCAAAATATTTTTTAGCAAATTGAGTTCTTCAATGTTAAAGTTTATCCCTATATCACATTTAAATTTTCTGCAAAATTTAGAGACAATTGAATAATATTTTTTTAAAATTGGCCGCCATTTTCTTTCGCCATCTATAATTCATACCACAACTGTAGCAGTTTATATCTATATCAAGCTTAATGCTAGCAAAAAATTAATTTAATAAGTAGTTTTATGATCATTTGCATACATACAAAACATATTGGGTGTTCCATTTTAAAAAATCAACTTTTTTCACTTTAAAAAGGTGCCAGATTGATTTCGTAGTATGTCCACCTTGTATAGGTGTATTATGTACAATTTAGTGCTAATTAATATGCCTTTTTCAAATTGATAAAATTTAAAACCATTTAGGAGATATTTGGACAAATGCTATTTTTCCCGTTTTTATTTTTATTTTTTCCTGACCTTATTTCAAACTAGATTTTACATTTTTATTGCCACTTTTTCTCCTCTACTAGAGTCCATTATTAAAAATGCGACGTTGGGTATTCAGGCTGATATCATCAACTTATGACCTCCCAAATACAATGATACTTGCTCAAAAAACGTTGTTTATTTTTTACACACACATGAATTTTAAAAAAACCTATACTCATCTTTCTGTAACACATTACTTCTTATGGGAATTTTCTTTATTATACATTTTGTGCAAGAGTGATACGTCATTGTATTTAGGATGTCCTAAGTTTAAAAAAAATGAAATAAGAAATCCAGGTGCGTATTTAAAAAAATGAAGTTGATGATGGTGGCCCGAATACAAAACGTCGCATTTAAAATTTGATCTTGTAAAGGAGAAAAAGTGGCAATACAAATGTAAAATTTATTTTTAAATAGTTATTGAAATAAAGTCCTCGTTCTGTATGATTTTTTTTAATAATTGACGTTAATAAGATTTGAGTTAGCAGAAAGTTTTTAAAACAGAAATGAAGCTAAGAAATGCTTGGTACCTTATGATAATTTTAATTCAATTAACATCTGAGCAAAAATATTTTTTAGCAAATTAAGTTCTTCAATGTTAAAGTTTATCCATATATCACATTTAAATTTTCTGCAAAATTTAGAGACAATTGAATAATATTTTTTTAAAATTTTATTTGGCCGCCATTTTGTTTCGCCATCTATAATTTATACCACAACTTTAGCAGTTTATATCTATATCAAGCTTAATGCTAGCAAAAAATTAATTTAATAAGTAGTTTTTTCAGGTTGGTTTTTTAAATACTTTATTAGACAGCCATTTTATTTTGCAATCTTAAGATTTCCATCAAAATGTTACCAGTTCATTGTTGTTACGCTTGATTTTTGTGCAAATATTGAGGTAAATTGAATAATTAGTTTCTCACTAAGAATTTTTTAATTTTCATCTTGTTCTAGCATATTGGATTTTTACCTAATTGTTACCAAGTCTTCTTCATATAAAACCCTTTATTTTAGACTAAAATTTGAAGTTAATCTGGTAAGTAGTTTTTAGGGAATGCCGCGAACTGTCAGACAGACAGACGGACCGACGAAGTTGATAAAACTTATTTTTTAGCATCTAGGGACGCCACAATTTTACTAATTTAGCTCTATACCACAATTAGTTATGACACACAGTTTGAAATCAATTAATTAACTTTTTCAAACTGAATTATTTAAATATTTTATTAAGCCGCCATCTTTTATTCATACCAAAATTTTACTAGTAGATACCTACGTAATACTCGATTTTTGTACAAAATTTGAGATAATTTAGATAAGTAGTTTTGGAATTTTACTAAAATGTTACCAAGTCATCCCCATATGACACTTAATTTTTTACCAAAATTTGAAGTCAATCGGATAAGGAGTTTATACTATGCCGCGAATAGGTAGACCGACAGACAAACATACAGACGGAATTGAGAAAACATGAGTTTCGGCTCTAAGGACCCTGGAACGTAAAGATCTGAAAAAATTTGGAGGATAATTTTTTCACTATTACAATACTTCCCTGTTACGAGGGAATTGAAAAAAAATGAAAACCATATTTCTTGATTTTAAACAGTTTGCAACAAATAACAAATGTATTTTTATGAAAGCGTCAGTTTCCACTATGATTTTCAGTACCCTTTGTTCCGCATAGTGTCAATCATAATAGCCATACAAACTTTGATCTTGTCTATCCCGGTACATAAGCGGTCACTATCAACCCACCTCCGGTTGCCATAGCAAAAGAAGACCCGCGAAGACCTTAACAAACATTGACTAACCGTAGATACCGGCATATAGCAAGTCCGCCTCGAAGCACAAACTTCGCGTCTGAAGAGCGCCTGAAATTACGTATTCTGGCGTGTACTATCCACATATCGAAAATGTAACATTTTTGCCGGGTATGATTTTTGAAAATTGCGCGTTAAAGTGACAGTGGTTCCGCCGAGATGAAGAACATTAGTTGCGGTTCTCATTTGGAACCTTCCAAATATCGACACCATTTGGGACCAGGAAGTTTGTACCAAAATGTACCTAGAGGTACTTTGCGACCCATTGGAGTAAGAAATAGTCATTTTTTCCACTCTTCTAATTACTTGCGGTGTAGTTTAATGTTATCCTTTTTTAACATAAACTGAGGGCTTTTATTTCCATAAAATTGAAATCAATTTTAAAAAAATTAATAATTCTGAGAGCACGATTTTTTGTAGAGGGGACAGAAGTACGGCTCTTTTTTCGGCTCTAATCTCACTTATTAAAAAATCCAGATAGCTATTAGATGCAACGTTTTCTGCAGAATTGAAAAATTATTAACTTCAATTGTATGTATGTAATTAACTATGTATGTAAACAATTCTAGAGAGTCGATTTTATTTATTTAATGATACAATTTAAAAACACCTTATCAGTTAGGTAATTATTTGTAAAAACTACTTCTAATTGTCGTATCGATTTGAAATTTTGCAAGTGTATGTATTTCGGATGACAATATGATAACTTGGCACCATTGAGATGATCAGCTCAATACCAAATGGTACCACTCGATTTTAACCCATTTCTAATTATCATATCGAGCTGAAACTTTGCAAGCGTATGTAATTCTGATGACAATGCAATAATTTGGTAACATCGAGCTGATCAGATCAATGCCAAATGATACCACTCAATTTTAACCCATTACTAATTATCGTATCGTTTTGAATTTTTGCAAGTGTATGTAATTCGGCTGACAATTCAATAATTTGGTACCATCGATCTGATCTGATCAGTTCGATGGTATATACGAAAGCATTTTTTCTTCATAAAAAGAAAAGTCTAAGAGCTAGCGGTCAATACGAGTAGCCTGTTTAGCACAAGGTTAGAAATTTGTAAAATAATGTTATAATATTCGTTAATTAAGAAAGTACCGTTCTGGCAGGCATCCCGCGGTTGCGTCATCATCCCTTAAATATTTAAGAATGTTGGAAAAATAGTAAGAAAAATCTGTTTTTACAAAAATGAAATTTTAATGTTTTAATTTACATATGATTAAATGTTCTTGGTTGCAAATATACTGTGTTCCACATAAAAGAACCCACTATACATTCTGGAAATCCGTAACAGATACGAAAAAAAGTTCCATACAAAAGTTTTGTTCTTCAATATATAATGTTTCCATGTATACAGGGTGTTCCAATTTTGCTGGAATGACATCAACTATAAAATTTTAAATGGGACACCCTGTATTTTTGTCCATTATTTGATTCATTTTCAAAAATAAATATAAGTTACCAATTTAAACTAATGTCGATTTCTGCGTGGTTTCCGAAATAATTAAGGTTATGTGTGATTTTTTGAAAAGTGGAGCTATTTTTCAAATCACTATAAAAAATAGCAAACATCTAAAATTGGGCCTTTAGGTGGTAATTTCCAGATTATGAGGCATCAATGCACATACGGAATACATTTTGTTCACACTTAGACAGGGTGGACATACTACGAAATCAATCTTGCACCTTTTTAAAGTGAAAAAAGACGATTTTTTTTAAATAGAACACCAATTATGTTTTTTATTTATGCAAATGATCATAAAAATACCTACTTATTCAAATATATATGTTCCATACATAAAATCAATGGTTATAGAGAAAATCGAAATTTAAGAGAAAAAATAGGAGGTAATTGAATGAATAATATATCTATTTACGTAGCTATAGTCCTAATTGTATTCTATATTAATTCATTGCTAAATTTTAAATTTAAAACTATTATTGAAAATTAATATTAGAAACAAACATCTTGAGCAACATAGCTATCAACATGAAAAACATAGAACAACAAATTACATAGAAATAGAAAAACAGAAAAAATTTAAAACAAATGAATATATAATTGATTTTTCACATACTCTCCGTTTTCTGCTATATACAGTGTATATCGCTTTTGAATGTTTGACACAGCGTTTCGGTAGGCGTCGCTATTAATAAAACTAATAATTTCGTCACGATTTTTTGTTTTAATTCAATTACAGAAAAATTGTTTCGATTTTTATACACTTTATCTTTAAGTGTGTCCCATAAAAAATAATCTGAGGGTGTCAAATCGGAACTTCGCGGCGGCCATGGAATCTCACCGTTACTATATATACTTAAATTAAATTGCTCTTTTAAAAATCTACTCCACAGTTGTATGGAGTATTATCGTCTTGATATACCAAGTCCACACGAATATGTTTTGGAAGATCATTGAGTTTTTCCATAATTTGATTTCTTAAAAGGTTTAAAAATGTTTGTTTATTCAAATGGTAGCCAAAAAACACAGGGCCTATTATATAGTATGTATATGTAGTATTATAGTTTATAATACCACAACACACTTCAACACTTTGATATCCTTGCCTTTTAATTTGCTTTTTCACTTTTGTATATTTCAAAACTGCATGAGTTGGTAAAACACTGCAAATTTTTTTCAAAAATGTTCTTTTTTGGTATCCTTGCCATGGGAAATATTCGGCGATACTTTCTTAACGCAAGTGCTGGACTTTTTTAATTTAGTCGCTCTTGACTTGAATATTTAGCCATTTTTTAAAATAGAACAAGTAAACACCGATGCAAGGAAACGTTTTTAAAGCCTAATTGTTTTAAATTTAAATGATTTCAATAAAACAACAACCACTAAAAACACAAATAAATTCAAAAACTGTCAAATTTAAACCAAATTTTCCATTCCATGGCCTCCTATAGTTTTTTTTTGAGTGTGCAGCATCACAATATTCAAGAAATAATTGAAATTTTTCTGTTAAATTGCGATTTTATCTATAACCATTGAAGTTAGGTATAGAACATAACTATGAAAAAATAAGTATTTTTATGATCATTTGCATACATAAAAAACATATTGGGTGTTTCATTTTAAAAAATCAACTTTTTTCACTTTAAAAAGGTGCCAGATTGATTTCGTAGTATGTCCCCCTTGTATAGGTGCGTTATAGTTGCACAATTTAGTGCTAATTAATATGCCCTTTTCAAATTGATAAAATTTAAAACTATTTAGGAGATATTTGAACAAATGCTATTTTTCCCGTTTTTATTTTTATTTTTTCCTGACCTTATTTCAAACTAGATTTTACATTTTTATTGCCACTTTTTCTCCTCTACTAGATTGCATTATTAAAAATGCGACGTTGCGTATTCAAGCTGATATCATCAACTTATGACCTCCCAAATACAATGATACTTGCTCAAAAAATGTTGTTTATTTTTTACACACACATAAGTTTAAAAAAAAACCTATACTCAGCTTTCTCTAACACATTACTTCTTATGGGAATTTTCTTTATTATACATTTTATGCAAGACTTATACGTCATTGTATTTAGGATGTCCTAAGCTTAAAAAAAATGAAATAAGAAATCCAGCTGCGTATTTAAAAAAATGAAGTTGATGATGGTGGTCCGAATACAAAACGTCGCATTTAAAATTTTATCTTGTAAAGGAGAAAAAGTGGCAATACAAATGTAAAATTTATTTTTAAATACTTATTGAAATAAAGTCCTCGTTCTGTAGGATTTTTTTTAATAATTGACGTTAATAAAATTTGAGTTAGCAGAAAGTTTTGGTTTAAAAAATGATGCAAAATTACAATAAAAAAGTTAGTCAAGTGATTTATCTTACCTCTCAATTTTGACAATTGTTTCAAAAAATAACATAAAACTTCCTTCCTTCTCAAAATTTTAAAAACGGTAAAGAAAAAATGTAATGTATGTAATATCTTAAAGTGAGGCACAATCCACCCTTAAAATTTTCAATGGCAAGGGGTCTTCTTGAATAGAATTTTTTAACCTGTAGGTAATTTTTTTCACAGAAATGAAAACATTTTAACTATAGATTTATTTGAACAAATATTGCAAATATTCTCCGTTTACGACGTTCTGCAGTTATTCACTGTTGAAAACCGTCAAGTATCTTTTAGGACAGAAGTCAATTGGGATAAAATCTGGTATTCTAACAGGTCACTCTCCTGAACCCCTTGGTTCAAGCCATGAAAGTGTCCAGGAAACTGTCAATCTGTGGCTTGGTTGTTACATATTACGTTTGTTAGTACCCATTCAACATAGTTCATCAAATAATAATTCATATAAATAGGAAAAACGTTTACAAAAAATATTTTTTGAATGAATTACAATGATAACAAACTTGAAACAGTAAAATGTATTAAGACATACGTATAGAGAAACAACTGGTAAAATATGTTAAATATTATGTGTTGCATTATACAGGGTGTCCCAGCCGAGAGTGATCGATTTTGAAGATTAATAATTTTTAAACAGTTATAGTTAGGACCGCGCAGTTTGTTTTAATCGAATTCATTTTTTTATAGAAATTATTACATCGACAGAATGATAAAAAAAAATCCCATTTTATAATATAAACATCTCACTTATTTTAAATGGAACACCCTGTAGATCTTAACGTTAAGGAAATGGTTTATGCTTAAGGTCTTCAAAACTCATTAAGATTCATTCCGGGTGGTCTTTTGCTATTCCGCAACCCGCCTCAACTCAAATTTTTCTTATGACCGCTATATCGGATTTTTCGGTTTTTGGAAAGAGCGTAAAATTTCCAGTCTAGTGATGTTTCACAAGTGCATAAAACATTTGAGTACCTTCGAAATATCACACTTTACATTAAATTACAGATGACGTCCATTTACATCGAGACACTTTTGAGAATTGGTTCTTCGTACAACCCTGGCAAGTGTTTTTACTCCGTTAATATCTCTAAATGTGTCCAAAACTCTTTGTCTCAAGATTTCTATAGTCGCAGGGGGATCAAATTTATAGACCTCATTCTTCGTGTGACCTCAGAGGTAGAAATCCAAGGCCGAGACGTCAGGGGATCTAGGAGGCCAAGATATTGGACCATTTAAGGAAATAATTCTTTCGTCAAACTGTTCTCTTAAGAAGTTCCTGACATGAATGGTGTTGTGAGCCGGACATCCATCCTGTTGAAACCAGGTTCTTCTAAACTCATCTTCTGTTAGAGTAGTTCGTAAACAACCTGGTTTCGCAAAAACTCTAGGTTTCTTCTGTCCGTTTAGCTCGTAGTCAAACAAAGTTGGTCCTATAAGTCGATTTTCTGAAATGATTTTTTAATTTATAATTAGGTGCCCAATTAAAAAGGTAAGTTAAATTAAACTACCAATGACCCACACCAAACGTAACTTCCAAATCTGGTCTGTAGACGTCTCTCTGTCACTTCGTGAGGGTTTTCCACAGCCCAATGATGATTGTTGTGCCTATTAAACTTCACAATTCGTAAACCTACTCTCATCGGACCCCAAGAAAACATTTTAATTACATTTCCTAGTTTACCGCTCACAGAAGCGTAGTCGAAATCAGTTTCCTTAAGTCCTTGAACTATTATGGGTGTGTATGGATGAAACTTATTCTTTTTTAACACTCTCTGTACCGTTGATTTCGGTACATAAATTTCCTGTTCTACAGTTCTTACCGATGCACTAGGGTTTTCGTTGATAGCTTGTAAAATGTTTCTGTCCCAATTTTCATTGTCAATATTGTATCCGCTTCTAGGTTGTTTGAAGGCCCCATGGTTAATTAAAGTAACTACAATTTTTGTGAATTCGGTTTTATGAGGCTGCCATCGTTCGGGGTACATCTCCAAATGCCTTGCTGAGGCAATGTCGGCGTTTCTGTGCGACTGCAAGTACAGCGCTAACAATATGGGGGCCATCATAGAAAGATGAAAGTTGAGGCGGGTTGCGGGTTAACAAAAGACATGTCGCTCCCCTAAAACGCATTATATATATATATATATATATATATATATATATATATATATATATATATATATATATATATATATATTTTAGTCCTTCACGGATAGAAAAATACAATGTGTTTTCATTCCGGGAAAGCATCAAGTAGTCTTACCATATGTAAAAGGCACAACAGACAGAATCGGAAGAATTCTTAGGAAACACAACATACAAACAATACGTAAGCCACAAACAACTATAGGTAAACTACTTGGAAACCCAAAAGATAAAATCAAATTGGAAAACCAAGGAGTATACAGTATTCCGTGCCAGGACTGTGAAAAGTTGTACGTGGAGCAAACTAACAGGCGAATATCAGCAAGAGTGGAAGAGCATAAACTCAGCATCAGAAATAAACAAACAACCTCAGCTTTATTCCTACATCATCAGGAAACCGGCTATAAAATAAATTTCGATGGGTGTAGGGAGATTGTCAATATAGAATATTATAAAACAAGAATAATCCGAGAAGCCATAGAAATTGAAAAACCAAAAATGATTTGAATAAAAGGGACGAATCATTAAAACTACCAACAGTATGGAAGACAATAATGGACAAATCTAAAATCGCAAAAACTAAAATATATATATATATGTATGTATATATATATATATATATATATATATATATATATATATATATATATATATATATATATATATATATATATATATATATATATATATATATATATATATATAATGCGTTTTAGGAGAGCGCAGGTGCAGACAAATAGACAAAAAATGTGTTATTCCAGTACCAAGCAGAATTAACAAATGTACCAACCAACTGCGGCAACACTGAGCAAAACTTTGCCCCCGTTTCTAGCAGTAGAGTTTTCGAAAAATATACAGTGGCGCACCAAATATATAAACTAGAGACTTTTTATATGATAATATGGCAAAATTTTTAATAATGAAGAATATAAAACATAATATAATCGTGTTTTTTGTAATATAAATTGAAATTTATGAATAGGTCAATGTCAAAAAAATAAGGCTTTTAAAAAAGTTTTCACCATATCACCAAATGGGTCGAAAAATCACCAAATCTGGTGAATTTTAACCAGACTTGGCAACATTGTTTTCATCATCCCTACCGGCATAATTGACGACGTTTGGCCCTATATGGGTCTCATCAGGCCAATGCAGCCGTGTGCTGGAATGATGGAAAACACTCAACGGTATGTTGAATAAAAACAAAGAAAATATTAGGCAGTGAGATATTAGCCCATAGAGTAATAGGTGCCATCTATGGGAACAAATTCGAGGTTTGTTGTTTATACTTTTTTAATAATGTTTAAAAACATTGTATAGATAAATCGAAAAACTAAGCGCGACATACTCAGGCTTTCATTGTTTTTGTGTAAGCCATGCGATACCAATTATTTTATTGGCGAAACGACAATTATGCCGGTAGGGATGATGGAAAGCTCTTAGAGGCTTGTCAGTTTAATGCTCCATAATTTTTGGACACTATACTTGAATAAGCTTACCATAGACAGAATATTTTGTCCGAATGGCCATTAATTTCTTTCTTATTTGTGTATCTACGGATGTTATAATTTTGTTTCTTATATATATATATATATATATATATATATATATATATATATATATATATATATATATATATATTGGTTTTCTATACACGGTGTATTCGAAATGTCCGTTATGTAGTTTTGTGACCAAAACATCTAAAAATGGTAGTTTGTTGTTTTCCTCTAGCTCTAGAGTAAATTGTATTCTGGGGTGGATTGCATTTACGTGAGTCAGAAATTTTTCGAGCTCTGCATGACCATGTTGCCATATAATAAATATGTCATCCACATATCGAATCCATAATTTGGGTTTTAAACTTGCTTTCTCAAGAGCTTCTTTCTCGAAGTATATCATAAATAAATTCGCGACTACTGGTGATAGCGAGGACCCCATTGGAGCACTATCCATTTGTTTATACATTTGCCCGTTGAAAGAAAAATAAGTATTTTTGAGGCAATGCTCCGAGAGTTCTATTACTATACAACAAACTACCATTTTTAGATGTTTTGGTCACAAAACTACATAACGGACATTTCGAATACACCGTGAATAGAAAACCAACACATACAGACAGATATTTAAATGAAAAATCACATCATCACCCAGCACAAATTCAAGCTGTGGCAAATACTCTAATATCTAGATCCGTGCGACTAACTGAAACACAGACGAGACAAAACGAACTTAAGGTAGTATCTAGTGCTTTAAAGAAAAATGGCTACACAAATCGCACCATAGAGAAAGCTATTAATACACAGGTTTCCCGAACAACGAACAACAAAAATATGAGCCGGGAAAGCAACGAGTAGTCTTACCATATGTAAAAGGCACAACAGACAGAATCGGAAGAATTCTGAGGAAACACAACATACAAACAATACACAAGCCACAAACAACTATAGATAAACTATTCGGAAACCCAAAAGATAAAATCAAACTGGAAAACCACGGAGTGTACAGCATTCCGTGCCAGGACTGTGAAAAGTTGTACGTAGGGCAAACTAACAGGCGAATATCAGCAAGAGTGGAAGAGCATAAACTCAGCATCAGAAATAAACAAACAACCTCAGCTTTATTCCTACATCATCAGGAAACCGGCCATAAAATAAATTTCGATGGGTGTAGGGCGATTGCCAATATAGAACATTATAAGACCAGAATAATCCGAGAAGCCATAGAAATTGAAAAACAAGGTGATTTGAATAAAAGGGACGAATCATTAAAACTACCAACAGTATGGAAGACAATAATCGACAAATCTAAAATCGCAAAAACTCAAGCGCAATTAGCGCAACAACAACAGCACTATCCGGAAAACATAAATAACGACCAACGCCTGCGCAGATATAACCTTCGGCCCCGAGTGGGGGTATAAAAGGAAGCGTCGCAGTCACCAACACTTCAGTCTCTATTCGGACGCGAGAAAGAAAGCTTCGAAAATGCCAAATGTGATTTTGGCGAAACGTCAGCAAAACTGTTCTTTTCAGAACGACAGTAGTGAACGGATGTACACCCGGAACGAAAACACATTGTATTTTTCCATCCGTGAAGGAGATTTGCAAAATAGCTAATATCGGCTGGCAAACTTGGCAACACTGAATTAGTAATTATTTACAAACAAGTAACAATGAAAAAGAGTGGGTCTTGTCCGTCTCTCTTTCTTTATACCTCTATGCCTATAACAGAAGAAATGTTAGATCTTTTTATGCCTATAAATTATTACAATCCGGCTCTCTCAATTAATTTTGTTTGTGTAATGCCAGACTTTTGTCAAGACAATGGGACCAGCTGAGGTAGTTTTATTGCAGTCATTAAGTCACAACCATTTTCGTGAAATTTACTTATAAAATAAATGCATAAAAAAATTAAAATATTATGATAAAGTAATAAAAAACATTATAACGACTAAAAACAAAAATATTTTTATCAGCTTTGAATTCGGCTAAAGTAAATACCTAATTTAAACTTGAACTTGATTATCTTGCAGGTATTGAACGAAGTTTAATATAACTTGACAAACCCATATCTTAGTACAACTGTTAAACCAGACAAACATTGTATGATTTTTGTCTTATACAAGTCAACTTGATCGGCAACGTCATAAAACATTCAAAGCAAATGAGAAAGCAAAAACGTGTCTATGTAAATAATTTTAAGTTCCCAGTATATTACCAGCGGAAGTATTATAACGAAAAGGAATATTAACTAAGTACCATTTCGTTTTATGTTTTATTGTAGTAGACGTGTTTCAACTACGTACGTCTGGTACTTTGAAATAACGAGAAATATTTGTATTTACATAAACTGTTTTTGTCCGAAACAGGTTTCAGCTTTTTACAACCATCAGACCTATACAACATAATAACACATAATAATTTTACATAGACAAGGCTGGTGCAGGGATGTGAACCTGATTTTAAAAAATCGGTAATTTTCCTTTTATTAGGAATAGTGAAATCTGACCCAATTTAGTTCAGTAAATAATCATTTAATAAAACATATATACTATCTTTTCAAACATTTTTGTGGGGCGCCATTTTTGTTACATCATATTGGATTCCTACCAATATTTTACCTGTTTCTACCTCTGCTATCTTTGGGTATAGTTTAAAACAAATTCGATAAGGATATTCTAAATGACACACATCGCCATTTTATTACGTCATGTTGAATTCGTACCAGTTTATCCCTATATCACATTCGATTGAATAAGATGTTTTGCAATACTTCTCTTTCACGAGGCGCCATTTTGTTGCGCCATTTTGAATTCATACCACAACTTTACCACTTTATCATACTTAATGCTTGCATACATTTTCAAATTAATCTAATGAGTAGTTTTTTCACGCAGGTTTTTTAAATGTTTTATTAGGCCGCCATTTTGTTTTGCTGTCTTATATCCATACCAAAATATTACCAGTTCATTCCTATGTAATAGTTTTCTTTGTGCAAAAGTTGAGGAAAATGGATGATTTATCCATTTTCCTCAAGTTTTAGTTTTTAGTAATATTTTTTTAATGTTTCTCTAGGCCGCCATCTTGTTCCGGCATATTCGATTTTTACCAAAATATTACTATATGTCATCTCCATATGACTCTTAATTTTTGACTAAAATATAAAGTCACTCTGATGACAGACAGACAGACGGACCGACAGAATTGCTAAAAATATTTTTTGGCATCTAGGGACGCTAAAACCTAAAAATATGTAAAACCTGATAAATACTTTTTTTGTCCGCCATTTTGTTCAGTCATCTTAAATTAGTACCATAGTTTTACTAGTTCTTCTCTATACCACAATTAGTTATGGTACACATTTTGAAATCAGTCCATATAGTAGTTTTTTCAGGCTGATTTTCAAATATTTTATTAAGCTACCATTTTGAATTCGTACGAAAATTTTACCAGTTGATTTCGACATAATGCTTCATTTTTCTGCAAAATTTGAGATAAATTGGATAAGGAGTTTCTAAGTAATAATTTTTTTAATATTTCACTAGGCCGCCATTTTGTTTTGTTAAATTAAATTTTTACAATGTCATCCCCATACGAACCTTGATTTTTGACCAAAATTTGAAGTCAATCGGGTAAGTAGTTTTTAAGCTATGCCGCGAACTGACAGACAGACCGGCGGAATTGATAAAACATATTTTTTAGCATCTATGGGCGCTAAAACGTGAAGATATGTAAAACCTGAGAGGGTGATTTGTTCAGGATTATAACCATTTTATTTGGCCGCCATTTTGTCTTGAATTATTACCACAATTTTACTAGTTGACCCCTATAACACAATTAGTGATGGCACACAATTTGAAATCAATCCAAAAAGTAGTTTTTTTCAGGATGAATTGTTAAATATTTTATTAAGCATTAGGGAGATAAAAATACATAGGGCAAATTAAAAATCTTCTCTTTTTTTAAAGTGGGTTAAAAAATAGTCGTCTACCTATCTTTCTGCAGTTTCCTTAGTAATTTTGTCAGAGGTTCGTGATATTTCGCCTTTGATGTCTGGCATACTCGCAAATTGTCAGCTTCAAGTTCCCAACAATTACCACACCTCCTTCGTACCCTACGAAAATAATGGTCAAATTTTCTACATGATGCAAATATTGACTTTTTAGTTAAGCCGGGGCTATCTCCTGATTTTAAGAACTGTCAGTCATTTGTCATATTTTCTTTTGCATCTGAGTAGCCAACAATAAGCCGACTGGAATTCTGCCATCAGATTAAAACATTCTTTTAATTATTTATTCTTTGTCACTCGTTTTTGATGAAGGTATAATTCCAGTATACCGGGTGTTTTAGTTATTCCCTACCAGTATCCGTCAGATTAAAAACGAATTGAGCAAACATGTTCGTAAACTTATTTAAAACGTTTTTACTTCCCTCGTAAAAGGGAATTATTGTAATCGTGAAAAAATCAAGTTCCGAGATTTTTGAGAACTTTACGTTTCAGGGTCGCTAGATGCAGGAAAACAGGTTTTCTCAATTCTGGCGGTCTGTTTGGTCACGGCATACCTAAAAACCTACTTAACCGATTGATTTCAAATTTTGGCCAAAAATTAAGAGTCATATGGGGATGACCTGGTAATATTTTGGAAAAAAATCCAATAGGGCACAACAAAATGGCGGCCTAGTAAAATGTTAAAAAAAAATATTGCTAAAAAGCTACCTACCCAATGTATCTCAAATTTTGCGCAAAAATCAAATATTATGTAGGAATCAACTGGAATGGAACAAATTACATCAAAGGTTTACTTTAAACGTTATTTTTCTTTATGTTTTCCGTTATTTTGTTAGATACTTTTTTGAAATATAGTATATAACCAGTTATAATTACTTAAAAATTTCCTTTTTAAGTTTCGTTTTTGTTGGTTATGTTTTACGTTAAAACTTTCCGGGGTTTGCATTGTGTTCCAGGTTTTCCAAGATAATATTAGTTCGCTACGTTTATTGTAACAAATCAGACTTTAATTAATGATATTGTTGTTAGGGCTGCCAACCCTCCCACTTTAAGCGGGAGACTCCCGCTCTTTATATATACGTCCCGCTTGCCACCAAACGATTCAAAACTCTCGCTTTTTAAGAGAAATACGCATTTACAGTCAGGATCACAAATTATTTGATCAATTTTCATATCATATCCTCCACCTAACAACCAAAAACAAAAAAGAAAGCGAATACCTTTTTTTTAATAATGTTATATCTTATAAAAATTATAAACAAATCTACTGCTTTTTTGACATCGACCTACTTACCTACCTAACCCAACCTAACCTATAATTTCATCTGGTAACACTGAATTAGAGTCTACAGGCCAAGCGTCATTTTATTACTTTCGATTTTTGCTGCTCTAGGTATTATTTATTGTTGTCTAACATCCTAAATTTAGATTTTCCTTTTCTTTAAAATTGGGTTAAAAAGCACCCAAGTATAACTTTCTATTTTTGGATCCTTGTTTTAATGTGTCCGCTAGATTGTCTTATGTTTAATACCAGGTTTATTATTGCTCTAATGATGGTTTTATCGACGAATCTAAGCTAACCTGACGCCTATCGGGACAAATTCATGTAACAGTATAGGTTTTGTTAAAAAAAATCCCTGTTTTAATAGAGATTCAGATTTTTGTTGGGGTTTCTTTAAAGCAAAATTAAAATTTTCTTAAATTGGTGACGTAATTGAAAATGATTAGCTTTAAACTACGTCTATCTAACCAAAGAACCCAACCAAAGAATGTGGTTTACATTCTATCGCATGCGGACTCAAGAAAGTCCGTTCACCCACCAGTCTGTTTAAAATATTAGAGAGGTTCGTTTGTTGACGCGCGCTTTCTTTGCAGCAAACCTGACCAATCCTAACCTAACCTAACGAAAACCTTTGGCAAACTTTATCTATACTTGGGCGAAATAAAAATATATATTAGAGAGATACCAGTGATTTTCAGCTTAATAGATGGCGTTTACACATCGGATATACGTAAGCAGTGATGTCAGATTGGGGAAATTCCCTAAAATAATTTTTTTATTGGGGGAAATTTAGGAGGACAAATTTTTTTTTTCGGGGAGGGGGGATGAAATGGGGCTATGGACTTGGAATCTATAAACAATCTTTTACATAAACATGAATTGTATATTTAATTTTAGCAACACACCCAATTGTGAAAAATTTATAGAGATGTTAGAGATTTATTCTCGGATTTATTTGTTACACAAAAATATTTAAAAAAATACAAATTGTCGAAATCAGGTGTGTTCTGCAGCTCGCAGATCTTATGCACCAGCCGCCACTGGCTCAAGTTAAAAAGTTATTTGCAAAGTGATTCCATATGTTATGCTTATTTTAACAAAAGCAGACCTAAATATGCCACTATATTATATTTATGAAGCCCTAGGTTATGTCCCTTTACCGCCTACATTTTCAGATTTTTTTCTCAAGTTTTGAATTTTGAAATGTTATCATCTGCAACACTGCCTGTAAGTTTCATGCTAATATGTAGTTCAACTATATTTTGATGACAAGAGCAGTATATTAAAAGCTTGCAAATATACCAAGTTTGTAAAATAATATATTTTAAAAACTCATCTATGGTTAATTTTTACCTATTTGTCATTTGATAAAGGATAATAGAGGAAAACTCTTACATTTGAATAGTGACTTAATAAAAAATGTTACTTATTTAAAGATGAACTAAAAATACTGAATGTAATAGTAATTTCTTCTTTCATCTTCATTCAATCACCAGATAAGTAGTATCCACATGAAGAGGCAAAACATAAATTATTAATATATAATTATTACCAAACGAGATCTAATAGTTTATAATTAATTTAGTAATTTATAAGAATTATTAAATGTACTGGGAAAAAATTGGTTCATTGCAAATTGTAGATTTACTCGATTCAAACATCAAATGATATATCACTGGTGAGAAATGTCTGTCTCAGAACTTTATATACAAACCATGAGAACGTATATCGTTAGTTTGCTGCAGTTCCATTTGTAGGTATTATACCCTTGCATGAATGAGTAATAACTTTGTGTTCAAACTGTTATTCTCATCACTGTTCCAATACGTATGTTTATTGTCTTAACACCGTTTTAAATTAAAAAAAAAATCTCTGTGGAATAAAACTCATGTTTTGCTTTCGTGTAATTATAATAGACACACCCAATTCTTTGTGCGTCAAGTTTAAATGTTTTAACACACGCAGATCTGAAAAGGCAATCCTGTTGTGTATATCCATGAAACTTTAAATGTGGCACAAAGATGAACTGACTGGATTTTTGGTAGCATTCCAATATGTGAAAACAAAATAGTAAAATTGACCCTCCCAAAACAATGCATCTAAAGTCTATAAAATTATCTTTTACGAATTAGCGATATTCTGCATTTTTATGTTTTTCTGAGACACTAATACGACATTACATTGTTCTTGGAATTAGACAATATCAAAATGGAATCACTGTCCGACGTTTCGTCTTCGATTACACGAGGCATCTTCAGGGATGTTTACATCACGAGATCGGAATACCGAATGAGCTCGGAGAGACCTACGCTGGCTATTTATAGTGGACCTGTATAATATAGACTTAAACAAATTAAATTGTTAGCATGCTTATAAATTTCAAAAGATTCTCTAAGTTTCTCTGTTTCCGACTGTAAAGAATTTTGGTCACAAATCGCCAGGACTAAGAATTAATAACTGATTGCTTTTGTGCTGGATGATGATTCTTGGGATTAGATGTTGTCAAATATTACCTATATTATTGTCGGCATGGTTAATGTGCTTACAAAATGGATTTACAAGACAGCAAGCTCGTTTTGGGCAAAGACTCAAAATCGAATCACACAAACAATTACTCAAGTTTGGAGTCAACAGTATACAGTAGAGCCGAGTTAATCCGAACTCTAAAAACAACCGGGGGGTTCGAATTAACGGGGCGTTTGGATTAACAGAGTTTAATTTTTTTTGAGTAAAAGACACGGCGACGACGAAATTTTTGCATCAATATTCATTTACTAAAAGAAAAACAAAAATTCTTAAAAAATAAAGTTACATAATATGTATGTTAATTTATTTTAACAAAAAAATTAAGCATTGATTTTTTGCTTTAATTTCGAATTTCGAAAGCGTCATCTTGCAGTCGACGATGTAGTAACAGGTTGTCTTGAGGGTTTACGACAATCTCATATTCATCTACCCACTTAACACACTTATTAAACGCTAGAACAGCTTCTGCATGACTTACTGTGTGAATTTCTTGCTCGCTATCATTTTCATCGCTGTCGCCCTCCATTTCCATGGATATTATTTCTTCATCGGTAAGTAACTCTTGCGACATCCCTCCTTGTGCTCATTCTTGAACAACATTTTCACTTCTCCACCTATTCGATTCAATAAGTAACTTAATGGTATGTCTTATGAATCAGTTGAGGTTTAGCTGAGTAAACTTTTAGAAATGACTTTTTAATGAGACTCTCTGGTAGACAATCCCAGAAAACCGCTAAATCACATGTCTTTCGAGTTAACATTCTGAAAAATGGCACTAATGTTTTCGTCGCTGCATCTTAGCCAGCAACTTTTTACGGAAAAAATGTTTTATATTGGCCCATAGCCTGAATTAGGGCAGTGCAAATGGGAGGCAAAAATAACGGAAACATTTTTTCTCCTTAATTCTTCTTCTGAAGGATGGTCCGGGGTACTGTTCAGTAAAAGCAAAGCCCGTTCTTCCATATCGTTAGCTCGAAGATACGGTCTATCGCGTGGACTGAATTCGTCTTTAAACAATCTATGAAAAGTTGTTAAGTGACCCATGCCCTCTTTTGTCCTCTATAACACACGGGAAGGATGGCAGATCTAAACGCATGGTTTCTTGACCTTTCCAATAACGAATATTCGACGTTTGTGTTCTCTTGTGTTGGCGCTTTTTTAATCTATCCAGCCAGTCTCGAGTGTGTGAGTTATTCATGAAGAAAACCGTGTTTTTCAACGATAATTTGCCTGGGTTATTAAAAGACCGAAGTAAATATAAACGTGGTTGAAGGCATCTGCCCAGGCAGTTTCGGTAAAGTAACCACCATCTCCGTTTTATAATGTAAGTGTTTGGTTATTAATTTTTTATTAAAACAAAAATTGAAGTTTTGCAATTAGTAATATCCTAGTATCATATTTTACATATTATATTTGATAACGGCGACGTATTTTAACAATACGATTATTATTTATTGTATTTTGAACCGTTTTTATTTGATTGATAGGTGTAAATTTGAATAAGTTCTTCCGAAAAAGTTCTCGAATTTTGAAATTCTCATTTTCGTTACTGATTAAACTGTACTATTAAATTTTATATACTCATTACCGGAATAGGTAGATTTTCGAGCTTTTCGATATTTTTATTTTCAATTTTGTATCTAGTTTTACCAATTATTTCGGAAAAATCTTAAAATCTTGCATGTATTATGATGGGGAAAAAATAATGATTTTCCCTTTTTATAGCTTATAGTAAAAGCTTTAATCTGCTGTTCAAACATAAAGTGTGATACATTGTTAGTTTTGTTAGGTCGAACGCTTTTTAAAAATTAAATAAAAGATCCAGGACCATATTTAAAAAAACGAAGTTGATGATGAGACCTCGAAGATAATACGTCGGATTTTAAATCTGAGTGTGTCATCTTGTAGACGAGAAATAGAAGCTATAAAGATGCATTTTTTTAAATAATATCTTTTCAAATTTAGCTAGAAAAAAAAATGCAAAACACGTTTTTTCAAAAAGATACACAAAATGGACGATTTAGGAAGGGTCTTGTAATATATACAGGGGTTGTTACGAGGTGAAAATTGCACAAAAAAATTGTTTTTTTCCCATAACTTAACTTAAACTGCTTAAGTTTTTTAAATACGGTTTTTAAAATTCGATGTAACTTTTAGGGGAGTAATTTATTTTGAAAAAATATTGTGAGAGCTCTCAAAAAATTTTTTTTTCCTGTATCTTCTGAACTACTTAAAATTTTTATATACGATTTTCACAGTTCCATGTAACTTTTAGTAGGTGCGTTTTATTGAGGTAATTAAAAAAAATTGACATGTCAAAAAAAAATTATTTTCCCTATAACTTCTGAACCGCTTAAAGTTTTTAGAAAAGGGTTTCACAGTTTCTTGTAACTTTTAATGTCGTAATTTATTTGAGAGAAATATTTTTGAAGCTATCCAAAAAAGTCTAGTATTCCTAACTTTTAAAGAGCTACATTTTTAAATGAGATTTTTACAGATAAATGTATAGCATATATACCCGTAACCGGATGTATCGGACTAGCGGACGTTTGTTAATCAAAAATAGCCTTCAAGGTTATGACAATAGTAAAATAGGATTGAAAATAAGTGCGTAGGACTAGACACCTAAGGACACGCACCCAGAGTCCACAGGGACAACCTGACATATTACTATGTGTAACCTTGAATAAAAATATATTAACATTTCTTCATTCAAAAAAAATTATGCATAAACTCTGCACAATTGTGTAGATTTAGTGCACAAATTGTGTCTGAATGTGTACTTGGAACAACTTTGTGCAGAAAATTTACACATGATTGGTCAGAATTAGTTGTATATATTTTCTAAATAATTGTGCATATCTTCTGAACAATACCGTGTTGAATTGACATACAATAATATATAAGATTTTTGCACAAGAGAATGCATATTTTTTGGACAATTTTGTATAGCAAATATTTTAATACCATCAATATGCACTTTCTTCAAACAATATTGCGCATAATTATTGCATAATTGTGAACATTTTATGACCAAATTTGTGCAACAAATTAGAAATTTTTTTTTGAATAATATTGTATATTTTTTAGCACAAAATGTTCATACCTTCTAAAATATGTGTGTGCATAATTCTTGCACAAATTGTGAACATTTAAGCACAAAATTGTTCATTGTATTAGAAAATACTTTTTTCTGGATAATATTGTACATTTTTTATGCGCAAAATGTGTATGTTTTCTAAACATTTTTCGATAACTATGAAAATATGTGAAATAAGGAAGCCAAACCACAATCAAATGCAGAACCTTTAGTCAAAAATTATGTCAAATAAAAAATAATTTTTAATAAAAAAATGGTTTTATTCATCGTAGCAACTCCAACTGGATGTAGATAAACTTCTTGGCAAATCCCTTTTGAAATCTCGATGTTACGTAACTAAAACAAAAAAAATCGGTATAAAAGTATATAGTTTTTTAACGAGTGAACATAGTACCTATCCAAAACATAATATTTTGTAAGATTAGTTAAGTTTTTTTATTTTAAAACATAACGGGTTACTGCAATTGCCATATTCTAAATTACAAAAGAGCCAGTGGCGGATATTCAGGTGAAGTAGGTGAAGTGCTACTTCACCAGGAAAAATAAACAAGCAAACATCTGACTATATTTATTATATATCGCTTAAAATTTTAGTTTTTACATTCATTTATTCACCTAGTTGGTAAAAAATAAGCTGTACATCTCGAATAAATAGTTTACTTGACCGTTGGCGGCATGTCTTTTTAAAACTTTCAATGGAACTTTATTATAACAACTACAACAGTGGCGCAAACCGCTTTGACTTTGCTGGAGGTGCTATGTTTAGTTTACGATTTTCCTACTATGTTGCCATGACAACGCTTATCCGATAATGTCGAGCCTAGAGCCATACAACGCTCTCAGTGAATTGCAGGCGCAGTACACTACACCCACGTGTCGTTCAGTTTGCGGTAGTTGTTTACCATTATTTTGCTTTCCTTTGCAGTTAACTCGACTGTTTTGTGTTATATTTATTTATGGTGTTGTTACAACTTCAAATTCGAAGTTAGTAAATGTGATTGTTCAAGACTGAAATAAATTAAAAGACGTGTTTGAATTTATTACAAACTGTGACATATCTGATTAAAAATCAATCCTCCTTGCGAAAGGATTTTTAGGTGAGGTGAACGATTTTGAATTCACGTTTCTGACATAAGTGTTTATTGACATTTTCTCAATCACGGACATACTATTTGACGTTCTTCAAAAAAAATCGTTTGACATTCATTTTTGCATATTCAATATAAAACGCTGTCGTGAAGCGCTCTGTAAAAAAAGAAATGAACAGTTTATTAATACCATGTTTGATAAAGCAAATTCTATTACAAAAATAAATTATTGCAAACGTGAGCTTGCTAAGCTTTCACCGGAAGAAATTAGGGCTAAGTATAGAACCCTTTTATAAATATATTATAATATCGTTATAAATAACACTATAATTTCAAGACTGTGAGAAACTTACATTTTCATGTTTGGCAGGTTCTGCTAAATTTTCCGAATATAGCTTAAATTTTCCGACCGGCCCGTTTGAAAATTTGTTACAGTTATATGGGGAAATATTTTCAAAAAGTCAAAAAATTAATAAAAATAAATATATTTTTACCGAAGCATGTAAATTTTTTTCTCTTATTTTGACAATACCCTCTACAAATGCTTCAGTGGAAAGAAGTTTTTCTTGCTTCAAATGTGTAAAAACTTATTTAAGAAATACAATATTTCAAGAAAGACTTACTTCTCTTGGTAATATTTCAATTCAAAAGGAATTTCTGGAGGAGATTAGGGAAACTCATCCATTTTATGATGATGTTATAAATAAATTTGCAGCTATGAAGGATAGGAGAATTGATTTAGTATACAAAATTTAAGTAAGTTGTAAAAAAATATTCTACCCCCTCCACATATAAAAAAATCCTGGAAAAAAATTATTGCGATATTTTCTTGCTTCATTTGCACTTCACTTACTTTTTCACCCGCGAGCCGCCACTGAAAAGAGCCAAACATAATTTGCGTTTCGTGAAAATAAAGCGAGTTAAATGTAGAAGCATATTTAATATAAATTCAAGTTCTTTCACATTTTAATGTGTTACTCTGTAACTCATTATGTTTTAAAAAGGGTTAAGTATCTTAAACTGATATATCTTCTTTGTTATTATATAAGATTTCATGAAATATTTTCAATAAGACTATAGCATATAAATTAATTTATAAGTTTATTGTCTTTAAGTTCAGAGCTATTATACCTTCTCAGAAATAGTTGTATTTGTATATTATGTTAATAGGTATAAGTACATACCTGAGTTTACCATTAGTCCTATTTGCCTTCGACAGTACAAAACTGCAGATTCCCCGGGGTAGAATATTTTAAACAAAATCGCAACACTACTCCCCAACAAAGTATATTTTTTATATAAACCTACAGTCTATAAACCAAACAACCTTTTACGTATGTTGCCAGTATGATAATCTGTCGTTTCTGTTGAGTTATATTTCTGAATGTCCGAAAACATCCGATGTCTGTGGTCCAATCAGGGCCTGGATGCGTGGGGTTAGATAAAATATAAACATAATTATTCAGAAAAAATTAATAATTTTGTTCTGAAGATTTTAACACGTGACGCTATTGACACTTTTACACAGGTTTTATTCTTAAAATCTGAATAATGTTGTAGTTTAATAATGCACAGCGAATATTAGCCTTTTAAGCATTGTTTTGTGGATAAAATATGTACAATTTTGGTTAAAAAACGCTACACAAATGAAGGCATCTATTTTGAATACTGCTGTACGTATTTTCTGCACAATTGTATAACATTAATGCACAATTTTTTCTGAATACATTATTGAGAATTAATGAATAGCGATTTTTTACCGTGTGTAAACTCGTCTCGTTAAGATTTTAAAAACCATTAATTGAAATGCTAACAAAAACGTATTCCCATGACACTAAAATAGTATTAAATCAAACAATTTACAAAAATCATTGACCTGAAACGTCATCGACTTTTATGCCCAGGGCCATTAAAAGATGAAAATACAGCTATAAAATTTTATGGGCTGCTGATTTTTGACCGATTTTAATCGGAATTGGCTAATAATTAGTTCATTTATTCGATGATTCTAATAAAGCTCCACAAAAAACAACTGAGTCATCTTAGGTTAAAGGTAGGCGCACATTTGATTGCTTCTACCAACGGATTTTTCGGTTTTCCATTATTTTAATGGGGGCAACGTTCACTAAATCGCCCCGGACTTATTGCATAAGCGGAATTCCGTTAAGGAATCTACTGAAATGGTCAAATCCTGCGTACTAAAGACGTCTTTCCGAAATCCGAGCGAACGTCCAACATGTCATAGCAGGAATATGGCCTAATCCAGATGCGTTTTTTAGTGGTTTCCGGTTTTTGATTCAAAAAAAAGTTGGAAAACCTTTCACAAATAATTGTATATTTTGTGATATTAGAAGAGACCAAAATATATTTAAAGCAGTCAAAATTTGGAATTATACCAGGGTCGTGCAGTCCATGGAAGCAAGGGAAACAGTGCTTCCCCAAAAAAAAATTACAAAACATCTTCTAAAATGTAATTTTTGAAAAAGAAAATTAATTTAGTTTATATTAAAAATGCTAAAATATTATCTTAATTATCAAGCCCATAATAAATGCGGCCTTGACTTCAACCGAGCGACAATAGAAAATGGAATAGAACCTATGCGGACCGCTAGCTTCTCTGCAGCCCAGTCCTGTATGCTTGATTTCATGTGAATCGAGCCAGAGGTTATTGAACTTTCCACCAGCTGTTTGCAATTTTTGCATTTCAGTCGCGTGCTTTATGTGGAGGCGGAAGCTCTGGTTGGAGTAGGTTCTTTGTTTGAACGGCTATCCGTGTGTTGTGTGATACGTACGTCGCGTCGTGCATGGTGCGATATGGAAGAGAATAATACGGACTTGGACATGCAAATACCGTCAACTTCGGCTGTCGGTAATAACGTTGAAAATGTTGCAGAATTTAGTAAGAAGAGTGGGTGTGAATGTATGGTGTGTGTCTTAATAATAAAGGGATTTTCAACATTAAACTTTTCTGATAAGCTTCAAATAATTTCCAAAGGAAGGGGAAAACCGCCTGTGAAAAATTTAACCACAAAAATGAAAAACTGTATTAGACATTTTTATCCGGAAAAACAATACGAACAATTTAAATGGCTAACAGGGTGTGAAAATATAGGTAAATTATTTTGTTGGCCATGTTTACTTTTTGAAAATGAAAAAAGTCTCTGGAATAAAACTGGTTTTTCCGATTTAAAGAATTTCCATAAAGCTGTAAAAAGACACATTATGTCCAAAGCGCATTTGCAGGCCATCATAAAAGAAAAAGTCTTCTTCTTCTTAATGGCTAAATATGATGATTGCTTAAAGAATCATTTAGATCAGTCTAGCGTTTTTCGCGAAACGTCGAATTGAATCCAGAATGATTTAATTTCCGCTGTTGCAACCATTATTCTAAAAAGAATTAATCAGGAGATTGGCGAGGCGCGGTTCATTGCTATTGCTCTGGACGAAACAACTGATATCACTAATTTTAGCCAGTTATCGATAGTAATACGCTACGTTAAAACAAACGGAAGTATTCAAGAGCGATTTTTAGGTTTTAAGAATGTGTCCGAAAATCGTACATCAGATGCATTATATACCGTAGTTTATAACGTTAAGAAATTAATGGAGAGAAAAAATTAGTTGCTCAAAGCTATGATGGAGCTGCAGTGATGGCAGGACAATTAGGGGGTCTGCAAGCTAAAGTTCGAGAAACTTTCCCAAGTGCTGTCTTTGTCCAATGTTTTGCTCATAAATTAAATTTAGTTTTATCCCAGTCCATCAATCACATTAAAGAACGTAAAGTATTTTTCGTTACTTTAAGTGGCATGGCTGCTTTTTTTTCAACAAAAACGTACACAAGCTTTGGACTCCATTGTCCACAAACGATTGTATAAACTAGCTTCTACTAGGTGGAACTATAATGGAGCACTTGTGTTAACAGTATCTGAAAGTCGTGAATCACTGATTGAACTATTTGAGAATGTAATAGAAAATAATGAAACATGGGACAGAAGCAACAAATAGTTCGAGGGGGTTTTTGGACTGTTTGAAACGAGATTTTAATTTTAATTATTTGTTAAACATATTTTCAGAAATATTTCCATTCTCGGACAATGTTTTTAATATATTACAAACTAAATCAAATGATATTGCTTTTTGCTTAAAAAAAGTAGATGATTTTAAGTCCATGTTAAGCCAAAAAAATGATTTTGACCTATTTTGCGAGAAAACGATGACGTTAAATGTTGAACCACAAGCCAAACGTCTTCGAACAGACAAGGTGGGAGATGTTCAAACCTCATACAGACGCCTCTTTTATGAAATAATCGATCAAATTCAGCAACAAATAAACTATAGATTTAACGGTTTAAATGATTTTAAATTCCTCGAGCTTTGCAATTTTGATGCATTGAAAGGAAAAACTTTTCCAGAAGATACGTTTAAATCTCTTCTTCTTCATTATGGCCAGTTCTTCGACCGAGTGTTACTGCGATCTGAACTAAAAGTGATTTACGAAACTGATGGCATTAGCCCAAAAAAATAACGCTAAGGAACTAATGCAATTTTTAAAAAACAAGGAGCTGGAAGATGCCTACACCGAAGTGTCGAAATTGTGTGAATTAGTATTGACAATACCTACCACAAGTTCATCAGTAGAAAGCAATTTTTTAACACTTAAACGTATAAAAAATTTCGTGAGCAATTCAACGGGGCAGGAGAGACTTTCGCATACATCGCTGTTGTCCATTGAAAATAAATTTCTCTAAAATATGTCGGAGCAGACGTTTTTATGATGACGTCATTGACGAAATTGCAAAAAATAATGGAAGAACCGAATTACATTACGAATAGGTAAGTTTCTAAAAATTGCTTTCCTTTCTTAAAATTTCACCGCACGCCCTTGCATTATACTGTATTTAATCGGTAAGATATGAAATTCACTATATTTGCTAATAACTTACATAAACTAATTTTTTCAATATCTACCCAAATATTGTAGATAGAACAATTATGTAAATGTAAAAAATCGGTAAATTTCATTTACCCGGAACTTCCCTCGTTTTGTATCTTTCCTTTTATTAGGAATAGTTGAAGTGTGACCCAATTTAGTTCTGTACATAGTCATTTAGTAACACATATATATACTATCTTTTTAAACATTTTTATTGGGCGCCATGATGTTCCATCATATTGGATTCCTACCAATATTTTACCAGTTTATCCCTATATCAGGTTTCAATAAGTCAACTGATTAAAATATTTTTTACGTTGATTTTTTAAAAAAATTATTTGGACCTCATCTTGAATTCGTAACACAACTTTACCAGTTTATCTCTATATCACACTTAATGCTTGCATAAAATTTGAAGTTAATCTAATGTATAGTAGTTTTTTTTCAGGCCGATTTTTTAAATATTTTATGAGTCTGATTCATATCAAAAATCTATAACTTGTCTCATCTTGGAGAAATTGGTTTAAAACTTCGCATGAACATAGTATTTGGTATAAGGATAAAAGCTATATTTTGTCTATTCAACCACTATTATTTCTCACACGGATTTATTTTTAATATAATACATGGTTAGTGGAAAAAAGCTTGCAAACTTTGCGTTTTTGTTTGCTCGTAGCTTTTGATGATTTTTAAACTGTTATTCAAACTATAACGCTGTGAACATTATACTGAAATTAACTGCCTGCATTTACAGTGCGTCAGGGGCGTGCGGTGAAATTTTAAGAAAGGGAAGCAATTTTTAGAAACTTACCTATTTGTAATGTAATTCGATTCTTCGATCATTTTTTGCAAATTTGTCAATGACGTAATCATAAAAACGTCGATGCTTCGACATATTTTGGAGAAGTTTATTTTCAATGGACAACAGCGATGTATGCAAAAGTCTCTCCTGCCCAGTTAAATTTCTCACGAAATTTTTTATACTTTTAAGTGTTGAAAAATTGCGTTCTACTGATGAACTTGTGGCAGGTATTGTCAATACTAATTCACACAATTTCGACACTTCGGTGTAGGAATCTTCCACCTCCTTGTCTTAAAAAATTGCATTAGTTCCTTAGCGTTATTTTTTGCGCTAATGTCATCAGTTTCGTAAATCTCTTTTAGTTCAGATCGCAGTAACACTTGGTCGAAGAACTGGCCATAATGAAGAAGAAGAGATTTAAACGCATCTTCTGGAAAAGTTTTTCCTTTAAATGCGCCAAAATTGCAGAGCTCGAGGAATTTAAAATCATTTAAACTGTTAAATCTATGGTTTATTTGTTGCTGAATTTGATCGATTATTTTATAAAAGAGGCGTCTGTATGATGTTTGAACATCTCCTACCTTGTCATCGTTTTCTCCCAAAAAAGGTCAAAGTCATCTCTTTTTTGGCTTAACATGGACTTAAAATCATCCACTTTTTTTAGGCAAAAAGCAATATCATTTGTTTTAGTTTGTAATATATTAAAAACATTGTTCGAGAATGGAAATATTTCTGAAAATATGTTCAACAAATAATTAAAATTAAAATCTCGTTTCAAACAGTCCAAAAATCCCCTCGAACTATTTATCATTATTCTCTATTATATTCTCAAATAGTTCAATCAGTGATTCACGATTTTCAGATACTGTTAACACAAGTCTTACATTATAGTTCCACCCAGTAGGAGTTACTTTGGGCAATCGTTTGTGGACAATGGAGTCCAAAGCTTGTGTACGTTTTGTTGACTTGGAAAAAAAAGCAGCCATGCCACTTAAAGAAACGAAAAATACTTTGCACCCTTTAATATGATTGATGAACTGGGATAAAACTAAATATAATTTATGAGCAAAACAATGGACAAACACAGCACTTGGGAAAGTTTCTCGAACTTTAGCTTGCAGACCCCCTAATTGTCCTGCTATCACTGCAGCTCCATCATAGCTTTGACCAACTAATTTTTTCTCTCCATTAATTTCTTTAGTAACGTTATAAACTACGGTGTATAATGTATCTGCTGTACGATTTTCGGACACATTCTTAAAACCTAAAAATCGCTCTTGAATACTTCCGTTTGTTTTAACGTAGCGTATTACTATCGATAACTGGCTAAAATTAGTGATATCAGTCGTTTCGTCCAGAACAATAGCAATGAACCGCGCCTCGCCAATCTCCTGGTTAATTCTTTTTAGAATAATGGTTGCAACAGCGGAAATTAAATCATTCTGGATTCGATACGACGTTTCGCGAAAAACGCCAGATTGCTCTAAATCATTTTTTAAGCAATCATCATATTTAGCTATTAAACTTAGTAAATATTGAAAATTTCCTCTATTTGAAGAAACCCTTGTTTCGTCATGACCTCTAAATCCCAATTCGTGCTGTAAGTTTTCTTAATATTTGCCTGTTTTTATCGACTAGTTTATTGTGTTGGCGGTGACTAATTTCTAACTGTTTATTAAGGGCGTGTTCAATTCTAGTTTTGCCGAAGACTTTTTCTTTTAAGACGGCTTGTAAATGCGCTTTGGACATAATGTGTCTTTTTATAGCTTTATGAAAATTGTTTAAATCGGAAAAACCAGTTTTATTCCAGAGACCTTTTTCATTTTCAAAAAGTAAACATGGCCAAAAAAATAATTTACTTATATTTTCACACCCTGTTAGCCATTTAAATTGTTCGTATTATTTTTCCGGATAAAAATGTCTAATACAGTTTTTCATTTTTGTGGTTAAATTTTTCATAGGCGGTTTTGCCCTTCCTTTAGAAAGTATTTGAAGCTTATCAGCGAAGTTTAATGTTGAAAATTATTATTAAGACACACACCACACATTCACACACACTCTTCTTACTAAATTCTCCAACATTTTCAACGTCATTACCAACAGCCGAAGTTGACGGTATTTGCATATCCACGTCCGTATTATTGTCTTCCATATGGCATCATGCACGACGCAAGGCGACGTACGTATCATACAACACACGGATAGCCGTTCAAACAAAGAACCTACTCCAACGATAGCTTCCGCCCCCACTTAAAGCACGCGACTGAAATGCAAAAATTGCAAGCAGCCGGTGGAAAGTTCAATAACTTCTGGCTCGATTCACAGGAAATTAAGCATACAGGACTTAGCTGCAGAGAAGCTAGCGGCCCGCATAGGTTCTATTCGATTTTGTGGCTCGGTCGGAGTCAAGGCCGCATTTATTATGGGCTTGATAATTAAGATAATATTTTAGCATTTTTAATATAAACAAAATTAATGGTTTCATATTTTAAATACTACATTTTAGAAGATGTTTTGCAATTTTTTTTGGGTAAGCACAGCTTCCCTTGCTTCCATGGTCTGCACGCCCCTGGTAGAATGTGAAACCTGCAAGATGTTTGTAACATTTTTAATGAAAAATATCCTATCAGAGATCCAATAACTAAATCTGCTTCCATGGACTGCACGCCCTTGCAGTGTGTTTATTTAAGCATCTTCGCCTTCACTAATCCTAAATAATTTTTCAAAAAAATAAAATAAAACTAATAGATTATATAGAATGCACATTCGGATTTACCAAAGGAACACAGTATTTCTACTTGAGAAAAATAAGAAAGAACGAACTTTTATAATGTGTAGACAATTCGTGTCATATAGTAATATATGTACAGTATGTATAGGGTACTTCCTCATATTTTGACAAGCTCTATGCTTAGAAGACCGCACTTAATAAGAATAAGTATAATTCGTGAGCCATACATATTTGAAAAACAAAAGAATGCATCCATAGCAACTCTCTATCACAGTCAACTTTCCAAATTTGTTGAATATTCTATTACGCGTTATATTTGAATAATTATCTGGTCCTGCAGACCTTGTTCTGCCTTTTCCGTTAGATGGTACGATGAGTTTCCAGTGAAATTATAAGAATATGGGACGCATTCACCACACCGTCCAGAAATGTTATTGAAGAAAAACATATTGGTTTTATAGAAAAAATACGCAATAAAACAATACAAAAAATAGTCTCGGCGACCAGACGATCTCTCACGAACTTGCTAAAAATCTGGCTTAGTGTTTTAAATATGTAGATAAAAGTAGATTACATTTAGCCATGCAGAATGAGAACTTTATAAATATTAAAAGGGATAGTTTATCCGAAATTAGAAAAAGACCTTTTAAATAAGGTATCGCTCGACCGATCATTGAATCATTTTTTTTCCAAAATGGCGACCAGCCGCCATTTTAATTTTTTTTATATTTACTTTAAAACGTTGCAAACACTTTTTTGAAGCTCGGGGCGCAAACGTTAAGCCGTTCAGGAGCTAGAGGGTGCTGATAGGATGTGAACTTGGATTTTCAGGTCCTTTTAGAACACGAGTAGTCATATTTCCCCGAATAACTTCGGAACCCACAAAGAGCTGCAGCTGATGTTTTTGAATGTGATTAATATATTACTGAACTGCAAATGAACGTAATATTCGAGGCGTGGGGAAACGTGGGTAACTGTAAAATGTACAAAAATATATAAAAGTACGTATCTGTTTTCAATAAGATATTTACTTGCAAAATAACATATAAAAAGACTCGAATTGGCCGCAGGGTACAACAATCTTCATTTAACGCTAAAAAAATTAAATGTCTTAGTTATATTTTGTAAAATGCCTACATTATATTAAAATTTAATACGTGTACTAGTAAATCAAGTGAACAAATGAACAAAACACCTCGGTTGCTACACTACCAGAATGCATTTTTATTATGCCTTTGTTATACCATTTTTCACGCTGAGACGGACTGACGGAATTGATAAAAATATTTTTTGGCGTCTAGGGACGCTAAAACCCGAAAATATGTAAAATCTGAGAGGGTGATTTTTTTTTACGATTACAAATATTTTATTTGGCCGCCATTTTGGTCAGCCATCTTGAATAAGTACCACAGTTTTACTAGTTCATATAATCCATACAATGATGGCATACAATTTGAAATCAGTTCATTAAGTTGTTTTTCAAGCAGAATTTTTAAATATTTTATTAAACCGCCATCTTCCATTCGAACTAAAATTTTACCAGTTGATTCCTACATAATACTTGATTTTTCTCAAATATTGAGATAAAATAGATAAGTAGTTTTTCAGTAATATTTTCACTAGACCGTCATTTTGTTTTGTCACATTGGATTTTATCGTAAATATTACCAGGTCATCTCCTTATGACCCTTAACTTTTCACAAAAATTTCTGGTCAATCAGTTAAGTAGTTTTTTAGCTATGCCGCGAACAAACAGACCGACAAACAGGCAGGCCGGAGGAATCTAGGGACCCTGAAATGTAAATATGTGAAAAAATCTCGGAGGGTAATTTTCTCACGATTACAATACTTCCCTTTTACGAGGAAAGTAAAAAAGAAATCAAACCTAGTGTAGTCAATTCCATGTCTAAATTGCCCAAAAAAGTATTTAGGAGTGAAAATAATACTTAGATTGTAGATTAAACGGCCACAAATCTACATAAAATTCGATTTTAAACAAACCCAAGTTTTACAGCAAGAAATTAATTATCGTAAACTCACAATACAAGAAATTATACAAATTAAAAAGGAGAGAGACGCCGTCAACGATCAAAGAATAATCTAAGCCAAATTTATTATAATCTAATATCCAAGTAAATTAATCTAAACATAATTAAACCATTTCTCACATAAAACCCTGTTCATTTCAGTAATAGCATAAACCCTATAAATTCTGTAAACCAATAATAAAATCCAAGTGAAGGAAAAAAAATATCTTTATGTTTATATACAAACTAGCAGAATTCCAAAGCTAAAGAAATCGCTGTTATTTCAAAAACATTCTTAAGATCGACATGTTTCCAAGGTGCGTGCTATGCATAATTTTAATTTGTTTTCGAGTGAATGTTTTTTAAATTTTCTAAATTTTGCACTATTAACTATACCTATATATTTTTAATTTAGAAAATAATTTTCCATCTTGGGAAAGCTCAATATAATGAGCGAAACGTGAATGTAAATTAGCGTTCTAATTTTCATGAGGTTCGACTTAAAAAAATGAAGTAAGAAGAAATAATTAAATAGCGATCGTTGAACACTAAGCCCAAATAGAAGCAAAAATATAAGGCATGTGGCACCACGCTTTACAATAAAATGTCGCACCTTTGTTCTGTGTATGACCCTTTGTAGTCGACGTAAAGTATGTCTATCGATATTGAAATAAAGTGCTAGTCCGGCAATTGCAAAATAAACCGGTCGACTTCTGCTAGAAAAAAATCGCCCCCAGAAGATGATGACGGGAGTAAGAACCTTGCAAGGTCGATTTGATTGCTCATCTGAACTGAGGCATCTGCCTGTATTTATCTAGCCATTGTACAGGGTGTTTTTTAACTTATCGTTTCTACTTGCACCAGGCCAATGATTATTAAAATATTTTAAATAATTATTCCAGATACAGGGCGTCAAAAAGTTAATATTTTTCTTTAGTTATGTTTGTACTAACATGTCGTATATATAAATGTATTACGAGAATTATACATGGCTATATAGTAGTTTGTCTACAAATAATATACCGTGGAAGTTTGAAATTATTAACACTTTAATAAAGCACTTCAAATACAGTGCTGGGCAAATGAAACGGGATAAAGCATATTTTTGGTAAAGTTCAAAGACGAATATTTTCGAAGCAAAAAAAGATTTTGATCTTATTTTTTCTGTATGTGACCGCGCAATCCCCCTACTTTCTTTGCAATGACAACTGCACTATACAGGGCGTTATATGAAATGAAATCCTTTCATTTTTGCAAATTTTGTTAGTTCCGAGAATCTAAGAAAAATTATTTTAGAATTTTTTTGTTTACGGCAAAATGATCTATGGACGAATACCAAAAAACTATTTCTACCGATTTTGCCTAGTTTTCACTGTACATGGTTTAATCGAGTTTAATTTTGATATTTTTTCAAAAATTAATCCATAATTAGGCCGTTTTTACAAAGTAAAAGAATCAAAAAGTGCGAAAAACTGGAAATATGTCAACTGTTAATTGGGTCCTGTATCATTATCTCAAAACTTTTCATCGGCCTACCAGCCTGTAGTCTCATATTCAACTCATTATGATAGAAACATGTTTTTACGCGATAGAGGGAAACTAGTACCTAGTGGGTCCACCCACATTTGATACTTCTTGGCACCTATTCGGCATGCTATTTACAAGGTTATTAATGAATATTTGACAAATATTAGCCCACTCTTCCCGTATAGCCAAAGCAAGGTCACCTAATGTTTCGGGAGTATTTCCTCGTGAGTTTACTGGTAATTTTAATTTAGCCCAAACACGTTTAATATTCAAATCTGGAGATTTTGGAGGCCAATCCATGCGGTTAATATTATTAGCCGCCAAAAAATCCAGAATAATACGAGCTCTCTGCGGTATTGCATTATCATCAATTAATGTAAATTTTGATCCAAAATTATTAGCAAATGGCAAAATGAGATTATTTAAAACTTCGTCTCTCTAAATCAGTCCTATTGGAAATGTAAAACTCTGTTTTTCCATTCCACATAACGCCAGCCCACACAGTTATTCCCCCTCCAAAAGACTCTCGAATAGCCATATTTTCCCCAAAATACCTCTCTCACCTGCACCTTTACCGCTCACTGGTCCAGTTAGTTCGCTCTTGCACCCATTGCAGACGTCTAGTTCGATGATGCGGCAATAATCTTACGCATGTTGCACGTCGTCTAGCTCTAGAACAAATTACTCGTTTCGACTTAGGATTGTATAGAACAAAACGGATAACTTACCTTAAATTATTAGCATTCAATATTCGTCTAATTGTCCGATTGGTTACTATTATGCCATTTTGTCGTCTTAAGTTTTCATTTAGTTTCCTAGAATTTAATGGTCGATGTTGACGAGCATCTCTAACCAATATTCTTTCTTCTCTAAGCAGTATTTGCATTTAACGACCACCACCATGACGATAATTTAGATTACCAGTTTCGTTAAAACGCTGACGAAGACGAGATATAGTACTCTGTCCCTCTCCGGACATTTCAGCAACAACCCGTTCCTCCACAACACTGTTTAATAAGCGTAAACAGTTAGCTTGTCCCCTTTCACCTAATCGAGGCACATAAAATATTACCTAACTCTGTCAAAAAATATTTACAATGACAGTACCTCGTCATAGCAACCAAGAAACATTCTTCAATTGTTTTTTCAATGCCAACCTAAATTAAACAAACCACTTTTCACACGTGGAATTGCATGTTTAATACAGAGAGGTTTTTTGCAAGGGCTACTTTGATTTCTGATATAATGGAACATATTTGCTACAAACAAATATGACTAGTAAACTGCTCCCGGAACATTGAAGGACTTTCTTTGGCTGTGAGTCGTTTATTTCGTGACAAATCGACCTAGGATTGGAACTACGCAAAAAAAACAGTTGTGGTTTATACATAAAATACTTAGGATTAGTAAAGAAGGAAAAATAAGAAAGTTCAAATTTGTCCAAAAAAAAGTAGCGTGTATAACTAAAAACTAAATAAATTAAGGTTACAGGCCAAGCCACGAAACTTTTCTTTTCATTAACGAGAGTTAATACATGCAAGAATCAGATGTGACTGATACTAAATCAGTTTTTCTGGTCATTTATTTTCAACACATCACATTTTTCCCTTTCTGATATACAAGGTGTCCCACTAAGGGCGGCCGGGTAGCTTTTCTCAGAAACTATGAAAGCTACAGCTTCGCGAAAAAAAATTTCATGACTAAAGTGGCTAAGAGAAATTGTTGGAACATATTTTCAAGTTTGTAAAACTACCGCAAGATAGCGTACCTGCAATGGTAAATAAAAAACACTTTTTTTTGCAAAAATGCCCGATATGAGAAAACATTTTGATAACAGCAACAAAAACTCCAACCAAATCTGCGTCAGTTTTATTAAAAGCGTTTTGTCATATTTCCAATATTAAGGGTGGGGGAAGGTGATAAATAAATCAATTTTCAAAGCGCTCTGTCTCCTACATCTTTTATTTAATGTTATCCAAGTGGGTACTTGTTTGAAAGAGCATTTAAAGCTCTTTTAACTACTGCTATTTTGGCGCCAAAATTTAAACAATTTTTTCCTCTTTAAAATCACACTGTTAAAAGTATACCGTTCCATTTGATTTTTTCGAGAAAATCTCTAAAAATTGACTTTTGTTTAAACAACGCCCTCTAGTTAGTGTACCAAGAACTATCGAGAGCCAAAAATGACAGTAAATAAAAGATGTAGGAGACAGTAGACAGTAGAAAATATTTTCCAGCAATTTCTCTTGGCTACTTTAGTTATGAATTTTTTTTTCGCGAAGCTGTAGCTTTCATAGTTTCTGAGAAAACCTACCCGGCCGCCCTTAGTAGGACACCCTGTAGATATTCGTATTATAAATCTAAGCCTAGGGGTTTATATGAGTCAGAAACTATGGTCATGATTTGCGAAGGAGAGGTCTCTGTCATAAATAACACCCAAGTCCTTAAATTCTACCGGTCTTGCAAGGATTACATGATTAATATTGTAATTACATTCAGTGATGCGGCCTTTTGTCAAAAATTTCAACGTATTTTGAAGCGCTAAGTCGATTTCTGGAAGATCAATCACACAAACGATTTATGTTATACTGAAGTTTGATACAACCGTATACCGAGGAAATCGTAGAGAAAATCGTTAGGGCATCGGCGTACATTAAGCAAGGCACTGTGAAATCATCCCCAATATAATTGATAAACAGTGTGAAAAGCAATAGTCCCAAAATCGACCCCTGGGACACCCCCGAGGAGGCAAACCCGCCGTAAGTTACATATTGTGTAAGATTTGTCCAAAATGCCTTAAAGAATAGAAGTAGTTTATTGGAAAAGCCATAACCCGATAATTTATGCAGTAAGATACTGTGATCTAAACGATCGAAGGCGTTTGAAAAGTCAATATAAACTACATCCACTTGTAAGCTGTTATCAATTACCTCGGCAAAGTATTGCGTAAAAAAATGAGGTTGGTTGTCATGAATAAAACCATGCAGTGCAGGGGTTATCAAACCCTCCACCCTCCAATATTTTTAGGAAGGTACATATAATGAAAATCCGACTCAAGCTAGAAATATCTTGTTTGTCACCTTTTTTAAAGGTAGGACATTCTTTGGATTTTTTCCATATATTTCAAGGAGTAATGTGCTGTGTATTCGGAGAAGAGAAAATGTTGTTTATATTTATTGAGATTGTCATTTGTACATGGTATTTAATTACTGAGATACGTTAAAAGTTAAACTTTATTTAAATTAAGCACACATTTTATTGATATAATGTCGGTAAGCCTAGCTAGAGCATATGTAAAGATGTGCATTGATCTCTCCATTCTACTGACATACATATCTAAATTTAATAACTGCAAATTGTTCTGGGTAAATATATAAGTAACTGATGCATTTAGTATATTAAGAATCTGCCATTTGTTTAGCGTAAATTGCTACATATAAATCTTTAAATTAAACAATTTGATACAGTTTCAAGTAGTACTGATGTTATTAATTGCCATTTGAACTGAAATTGATCTTAACAGAATCTCTTATATATATATATATATATATATATATATATATATATATATACCGGGTGTTCCAGATTTTATTGGCCAGCGAATAAATTGTTTATTTGCAAAGTTAAAATTTTGAAAAAGTTAGGGTTGAATTAGGCATAACACTCTTTGAAATGGCACATTAAAATTTCACCCCCAACCAAACTACCCTAACGTTTTCCTTTCAGATAGTGACCCTTACTTTTTGCATGAATACGAATGGTCTTTTCATGTTGAATCCAGTGACATATCACAGTTGATATTTCGGAGTAACCTGTACCTCTAAAAATTAAAGTAAAACTATAAATACCATTAGAAAGATTTTATTATAGGCGGCTATTAAAAAGGTAATTAAAAAAATAAGATGAATTGGGTATAACATGTTTTGAAATGTTATGCCTATTAAAGTGCCATCCCTTACGAAACAATCCCTAGGAAACTATCCCAACTTAGTAAGTAGTACTTATGTTAATAATTGCCATTTGAACTGAAATTGATCTTAACAGAATTAGTTATATTTATATGAGCCGTTAAGTGCTAAAGTGGCGTAAGTCAAGAATTCTGAATTTCATATAATGAAGGTTAAAGTAAAAGGTTTGTTAAACACGGTATGAAAAATATATCTGAACAATTTTTGGAGTGCCAACTGGTGACATATGTCATCAACTAATAAGGCTAATTTGCAGCTGAAAGATCGAAACAGTTTTTTTTTACAGTACTTTTTTTGACTTACACCACTTCTGCAATAAACATTTGTTCGAACCTTTTGCAATTATTGACTTACACTTTAAGAGGTGAGTGGGTATCGTGAAATACAGCATAATAATATCGACTAAATGATAATCATTATACGAATAATAGACTTTTATTCATTTTTGCATTAAAAAAACACGTAACAAAACGTAACATGAAATTAATAAAATTAAATTTCTTGTTACAAAAACTAATATTAATGAACTTCAAGCATAAGGAACATTTTTATCATCATCACTTTCTTGGTCTTCCATGAAGAGTAAAGGCCCATTATCTTCGCTATCTTTTGCTGTTTTTAGGGAAGTAAAAAACTCGTGGTGAATAGGTGGAATATATGGGAGCAAATCAAGCATGTCGTTTTTCTTGGCTTCTCTTATTGGTCTTGGTGCGTTGAAAAGACGCCTTTGCTTGATGTCTTCAAATGGTTGTTTTATTGAGGTTTTTGCTGGTGGCAACGAAAGTTTGCAAAACGGCATATTTTCGTTAAGAGTTTCTTTATAAAACATAGCATGGGGGCTTTCCTTTGTAAATCTGATCCACTGTATTTGAAGCCAATTGATCGGTGCACCATCTTCATTCATTTTCCTTCTTGTGACTGCTTTTTCTAGTTGTCCCGTTGATTTAAAATCTGCCTGCTCCATTACTAGAACCCGAAACTTATTTTTCGTGCGAGCAGTGCGAATAGTGTCATACCAATCTGAAGGAATATAATGAACTTTTTTTCGAGCGGCAGATTCAATATTGCCGAAGTCGGAATCGTTTTTCATGTATGAATGACCAGAAACAAGAAATTTATGATCAATCACAGAAATGCTGTTGAGTGGTCCATTGCTATTTTCATCCAGGTTAATGCTAATTTAAAATTGCGGTTTTGTCCAGTGCAACTGTCGCTGTATGCTATTATGTGCTTTTTTCCAACTGCTTCATGCTTGAGATGCAGCGATAGGCAGGAGGCTATTTCCTGGGAACCTCTTGAGGCAACAGTCTCATCCCAAACATACATCCAAGCTTTATTGGTGGCTAGTTCATGAACTCCCAAATTATAGCAATATAAGTTTCTCTTATAATACGCTACAGATGTGGTTAGGGTAGGAAATGCTAAAGCTTTTTCTAGGTCAAATGAAATGACATGCAATTCCTGGTTTGTCAGCGCCAATTCAGAATCATTCTTCATGGACTGTCTCGCTTTCTCTGCTTTTCGCAAATGAAGATCTCGTTGACTTACTATGGATTCTTTTTCAGGCTCAGGAGTGGCCTCAATAAGTAACTTCAGCTTATCGCACTGTTGGCATGTATCTTTTAGAGGCATATGGAAGTGTAAGTTTTCTTCTTTAAATTTCATCCTGTACACGCTCTCACTAACAGGCACTGATTTATTTTCGGTGCAACGTTCCTTGTATAGATTGTACATTTTTCTCAAATTTAAACTGGGGTCTAAATATTTTCGATTGGGATTGTGAGTTCTTGTGTAATGACTTGTGTAAGCTGGAAAACTTTTTATGTGATTTATAACTTCGTCGATTCTGCTTTCTTCAATTTTGTTCGCACTAGGTCCGTTCCCTCTTAAATCATTTCCAATTTGTCCTTCTTTTTCTTTCTTCAGCGCTCTAGACATTTTACCATCTGATATTTGAAATGTTTTTAAAAAATATTGCTTACAAACTTTTACACTCTGGCCATCAATATTCAGAAAATATTTATTTGAAACGCCCTTTTCGGACCTGCTTCCATCACGTCTCCGTCTCTGTATAACTGCTTGTTTTTTTATAAGTCCGCAAATATATGTATTTTGTTGCGTCCAGCTACACATTCTCCAAAACGAGTTAAAGATAATTCTTCGTTGATCTTCATTTATTTTTGAATGACACCTCTTATTGCAGCTACACTCGACATTTTGGAATATTTTGTCAGTACCAGAATTTCTCCTAGCCTTTTTTACATTTCTTTTCCATCCGGATTCGTTTCTGCGCCTTCTTTTAGACGTATTAGGAGTTGCAGTACTTTCCACATCTATTGCAGGCTCACTTGAACCAATAGAATAATTCTGAGAGTCAATTGAAAAAATAAAATCAGTACTTGTTAAACGACCTGCATAATAATCACTTGATACATTTTGTCGTTTGCAAATACTTCAGAAAAATAGGGGTAAAAATGCAGTGATTTTGTAAATATCTTCTTATTTTTTAGAAAATAATTATAATATATAGCCAAACATTTTCAAAAAGCTGGGTTTCTAGGTTATGTTTCCAATTATAACGTATTTTTAACGATTAATAATAAATTAGCATTTACTTACCTCTATCAGAATCTGCAGACGAGGACTGCTACTAGGCACGAAGTCTTTGTCAGCAACATCATCATCAGAATCTAAATAATCGGAGTCTGAACACATTTTGATACCGTTTAGAACAACAATTAACGTACTAAACAAAACCGTATACAAAATAATGACTTACACCACTAATGTATAAACTGTAAACGTCATTCAGTTTTCTGGTTCTTGACATTAGCGCCATCTATGAAAAAACCAATAAAGCTAGACTTACGCCACTTATGTATAAGATAGAATGAAGATGTTGCTTTTGATTTCTGGTGTAAAATAAAAATGAGGAAAAATTGACTTACACCACATTTGCATTCAACGGCTCATATACCGGGTGTTCCAAATTTTATTGGCCAGCGAATAAATTGTTTATTTGCAAAGTTAAAATGTTGAAAAAATTAGGGTTGAATTAGGCATAACACTCTTTGAAATGACACATTAAAATTTCACCCCCAACCAAACTACCCTAACGTTTTTCTTTCAGATGGTAACCCTAACTTTTTGCATAAATACGAATGGTCTTTTCATGTTGAATCCGTTGACATATCACAGTTGATATTTCGGAGTAACCTATACCTCTAAAAATTAAAGTAAAACTATAAATACCATTAGAAAGATTTTATTCTGGCGGCTAATAAAAAGGTAATTAAAAAAAAATAAGATGAATTGTGTATAACATGTTTTGAAATGTTATATCTATTAAAGTTCCACCCCTTACGAAACAATCCCTAGGAAACTATCCCATCTTTTTTTTAAAGGGCATCCCCTTTTTCTTGTTGAATATGCAAAAGTTTTTGATTATGCATTTAGCCACGTGTATAACATTTTATACACTAGTCAACACTTATAATGCATCACTGACTCTTAACGTTAATTTCAAATGCACATATTTATGTAATTATTCAACCAATTTTAACAAAGTTTTTTTTCCTAATAGGTCATTCCTTCTACTTTCTAAAGCCCTAGGCAGATTTGAAAATTTGGTTGTATTGTACTGGGAAAAGTAAAAGTTACGTGAGCTTATAAATAACCCAAAATTTATTTTTTCATATGCTACGGATACGTAAGGTTCTACGGTACCACAAGTTTCAAACTTGTGGTACATGAAATTGAACATTTTTGAATACCCAGTGATGTATTCCTAATTTTAAATTCTCTAAACAGTGTTGCCAAATTTAATAATGTATTTGTATTATTATTTTTTATTACTTGGTATAGGTATCAAGTAAAAAGACGCTAATTTCAGAACTACTGCATACCATCACAATACATTTGCAGTTTTAATACAGGGAGGATGAAATGATGCTGTCCAAATTTGCCCACACGGATTTCGAACGAAATTAGTGTTTGCCAATCTAAAAGTCAATAAACAACTACTCGTATAACAATAAACAACCTAATCAACCTGTAGGGTGAATTTTTTGACATTGTCAACTTAACTACAAAAAGTTAAAAATGCCTAGAATTTCGGCTTTAAACCGAGGCCGTATTATAGGTTTAGTAGGGAGCGGTAGAAGTCAGAGGAATGTGGCCGAAATAACAGGGGTTAACTAGATTGATGTCTCTCGAATTTATCCCAGATATATTGAGACTGGTTCAATTGAAAATAAACTTCGAAGGCATCGAAATCGCAAGACCACAGCAAATCAAGAATACCGGCAAAGAGGCATCCAACAAGAACATCAACAATTATAATAGGACCAATTCGGGCAGCACATTACATCGAAGTATCAACTCAAGCAATTCGAAGACGGCTACATGAAATAAGCATGAGAAACAGAAGGCCCCTGCGAGTTCTCAAAATTACACAATTGCAGAAACGGCCAAGGTTCAATTGGTGTATCGAACATCGCCATTGACACAACAATCAATAGAAAAATGTAATGGTTTCCGATGAAACCAAATTGGTTTAATGTCCGATGACCGGCCGGTTCACGTTTGGCGAGTTCCAGGACGAGAAGCCAGGGCTGCCAACTATAGAGAAGTGCTACCATATCAAGGTGGTACAACCATGTTTTGGGGTGGGATAATGTGGAATAATAATACTCCCTTGATATCTATATTCAGAACGATTACTGGTCAAATTTACATAGAACATATCCTGGACCAGATTGTTTGCATGTGGCAGTGTGCTGTAGGTCCAAACTTTTTCTACATGAATGATAATGCTACCGCACATAGAACAAGAGCAGTGTTCAAATATAAAGAAGTAGAAGGAATATCAAGTTTAGAGTGGTCTACGCGGTCGGCGGACTTAAATCCAGTCGAAAATTCTTGGGATATATTGGGAAGGCGTGTAAGGAAAAGAAATGATTTTGCAGGTTTTCCCAACCTTATTCAACCCGCCATATAAACAACCTAATCAAAAACATGCCAAGGAGAATTGAGCAATGCATTAGAGCTGGTGGAGGACTAAGTTTTTGTGTTACGTTGTCGTTTTATTTTTCGCATTTCTTTTTAATCTTTTTTGTCGGCTTGGTATAGTTTCTTTTGTATATTTGGTAATAAAAACTCATTTATATTAACTGTTTATTAGTGTTTTTTTAATGGATAACATTTCTGAAAAATCTGTAATTGTATCCTCAAATGTAAAATAAACCATTTGGGCCTTATAGAATTTCATCTACCCTGTATTGTCAGGTTCAGTGTCAAACCTTGCGAAGTCTTATAGTAGCTCTAATATTAGCTTCATTTCTTTTTTACTTGATGTGTATACCAAGACATAAAAATAAAAAATAATAAAAATAAATAATCTTGTAAATAAATTGAACTTGGAATCACTGTTCAAGAAAATTAAAATTAGGAGTACAGCGTGGTCCACTTAAGATGCTCCTATACTTTATCTCAATAAGACACTGAGAAAAAAAAGTTAAATACAAAAAGTATTTGACCCTAAGTATATTTTTTATTTATAATATTTGTATGTATACAGGGTGTTCCATTGTGCCAGAACAGTAACCAACTTTTTTCTTTTTAATGAAATGGTATGAATATTTTTAGAAATTCTAATTCTACGCTTGATTGTGAGTATTTTTTGTCATTACATATCATACGAAATTTTGAGTAGTTTTTGAGAAAAATTAACTTTTCTAATTTTTTTCGAAAAAACAGGTTTTTGGAAAATGTGATTTTTTCACACCTGAAGACTAAAATTGTGAATTTTGGTTATGGATCCATGGGAGTGGTTAATATTTAATACTCTGACCTATCAAGAGCGAAAATCCATTATACAGGATGGTCACAAATTACAATAAAAAAAATGTTTTTGTAACTAAAAAAACTCATTTTTTTTAAATGGAACCCCCTGTATTTAGCACTTTTATTGTGTTTAGAATTTAATTCTGCATCATTCCATATATATATATATATATATATATATATATATATATATATATATATATAGTTTATATTCCGAAAATTAGTAGTTTAGAAGTTATAACCAATTTTCTATAATAATTCGGGTATTTTTGTTAAAAATCTAACTAAACCTAAATAATATCCTATTCTAAGTTTTTTTTACCATTATAATTTAATTTAACATTAAATCAACAAGTAATGCAAGAAAGAAAGTAACTAATTACTTATTACAAAACATTTTCGACATAACCCCCTTTGGCAATATAAGTAGTATACATGGTTTCAATTCTCGCAATAGCATTTCAAACCGCGTCTGTTGCATTAAGTCTTTCTACATCTTGCCTAATTCTCCTTTTTAAATCTTAAACAGTATTACACCTATTTTTATACACCTCGTTTTTTAGGTTGCCCCATAAAAAAAATCCAGGGGTGTTAAGTCGGGGCTCCTCGCTGGCCAATCTATGGTCCCGTACCGACCAATCCAAAATGGAAACCGTTGATTCAAACAATTTCTAATAGGCACTACAGTGTGACATGGAGCACTATCTTGTTGATAAACAAGTCCTTCTTTAATATCATTCGGCAGATTGTCAATTAACGGAAATATTTCGTTCTCCAACAAATTTAAATACCTCTCACCATTCAGAACAAATTGATAAAATAATGGACCTATTATTCGATCACGGATAATACCACACCACACATAAACACTTCTCCGACCCTGTTTTTTCATTTCTTTTACACGATGTTCATTTCAGTTACACCAGTAATGAGTATTTTTTCGGTAGAACATGCCGGCCGTATTGAAAATTGCCTCATCGTTATATAAAATATTTTTAAAAATATCAGTTTCAAAATGGTGGTCCATCATGAGAGAACAATAAAAAAGCCTTGTTTGAAAGTTCTGTTGGGATAATTCCTGAACTAGTAAAAATTTGAACGGATGGTAGTTATTATCAGTTAAAGTCCTTTGAACACTAGTCTTACTAATTCCCGGTAGATCTAGGGATGCATCTCTTTGCGAATTTTCGTTGTTTTCTTCAAAATACAGGAGAATTTCTAATTGCTTTTCTTCTGTTAGGATAATTTTTGGGCGCTCTTTTTGTTTATTGACTACCCCTCAACGTTCAAGATCACGAACAATTCGTGAAAAAATATGTTTCGTGGGTACCCGTCTTGCAGGATACAACAACCGATACTCCCGCAGGGCTAATGCTGGACTCTTATTATTTCTTATGTAACATTCATGAAGATTTAAACGCTCTTGGACACTGTATAAAGCCGTTTTTCCTTTAAAAAGAGTTAAGGCCGTTTACATGCTGCAATTCTTTCTTGCAAGTTGCAATAGTCTTGAACAAAAGCATGCGCAGTGGCAAGACATTTGTACCTTTTGTCAAACTGCGCATGCCTTTGTTCAAGACTATTGAAGAAGAATTGCAGCATGTAACACGGCCTTAAGAGGCAACTAAATCTCAAATAAAAACTGTGTATTTATTGGTGTCCAGGCAACAATTTTACTAGTTTTGTTTTTCTATGGATATCTTGTAAAATTAAGACGCGTTTAGAAATGCTATTATTGCGAAAATTAAAACGGTAACCGTAATATTATACTACTTGTATTACCAAAGACGGAGGTTATGTCGAAAATGTTTTGTAATAAGTAATTAGTTACTTTCTTTCTTGCTTGTTGATTTAATGTTACGTTTAATTATATTGTTAAAAAAAACTTAGAATAGGATATTATTTAGGTTTAGTTAGATTTTTAACAAAAATACCCGAATTATTATAGAAAATCGGTCATAACTTCTAAACTACTAATTTTTGGAATATAAACTGTAAATATGGAATGATGCAGAATTAAATCCTAAACACAATAAAAAGTGCTAAATACAGGGTGTTCCATTTAAAAAAATTAAGTTTTTTTAGTTACAAAAACATTTTTTTTTGATGGTCATTTGTGACCACCCTGTATAGTGGATTTTCTCTCTTGATAGGTCAGAGTATTAAATATTAACCACTCCCATTGATCCATAACCAAAATTCACAATTTTAGTCAAGTGAGAAAAAATCACATTTTTCCAAAAGCCTGCTTTTCCGAAAAAAATTAGAAAAGTTAATTTTTCTCAAAAACTACTCAAAATTTCGTATGTCATGATGACAAAAATACTCACAATCAAGCGTAGAATTAGAATTTCTGAAAATATTCATACCATTTCATTAAAAAGAAAAAAGTTGGTTACTGTCCTGGCACAATGGAACACCCTGTATACATAAAAATATTATAAATAAAAAATATACTTAAGGTCAAATACTTTTTGTATTTAACTTTTTTTTCTCAGTGTCTTATTTATTGAGATAAATATAGGAGCATCTTAAGTGGACCACCCTGTACATCTCTAGGTATTCAAAAATGTTCAATGGCTAAGTGTATTTTTAATGAACCATAGTTCTAGGTTATGGTTTAAAGTTTATATCTTTTTATTCGCCCTGTAATTAAAATTAAAGCTTCAAACTTGCTGATGGGGTACGGTAAACCTTTATATATATCTTTTTTGGAATAGGTAGATGTCTCGGTAGGGTAGATATTTATTTTGCCATAGTTGAAGAAAGTAGCAGTTTCAGTTTAGTTTTGTGATTTGTTAGGTGAAACATAAATAGTCAAATATTAAAATGACATTTTGTATCACTCCAAATGAATAAGTGCTTCTGCCATGGTTTTCGGGAAACCTAGAAGAAATGTTCGTGTTGCTGTGAGGCTCTACAGACAGAGATTTCCAAATCGTCGACAACCGGAACGAAATACATTTGTAGAAAAAATAATGCGTGTAGGAAAATTTCCAGGCCAAAGTAAGCACGATGCTCCTGCAAGATCGGAGAAAATGTGTATCAATGTATTGGCCTTCCCTATGGTTAACCTTTATATTTGTATCTGAGCATTAGCACTAGAAATGGGCGTCAATAAGTCTTCTGTACAAAGGTTTTTGCTGCAGTATAAGTTGCACCATTTTAAAATGATATTAGTGCAAGGATTAACACCTACTGACTATGAGAGATGCATGGTATTTGTTGCTGAAATACAAGTTCACATAAACGACAATCCCGCTTTCCTGGGTCGTCCTAATATGCTCTATTGGTCGCAGAAAAATCCACATTTTTATCAGGGAAGGACACTTTCAAACCCGATGAGGAGTAAATGTGTGGTGGGTAATATTTAATGGATACCTAATATGGCTATTTTTTACGAAGGCACACAATTGACAGATCGACGATATTTGAATTTCTTGCAAAATTAATTTCCGGAGCTCTTAGATGATATTCCCTTGGCTGAACGGCGAGATATGTGGTGGCAACTAGACGGCGTTCCCGCTCACAATTCCCATGTGGTTATTAATCACTTTCAGGAGGTATTTGGAAATAATTCGATAGCACATAGGGGACCTCTCAGGTGTCCTGCGCGATCGCCAGATACGAACTCTTTGGGTTTTTTTCTATAGGGCTATTTAAAAGCAATTGTTTATGAAACCCAACCTGCAAATGTAGCAGATTTGAGACAGAAAATAGTGGAAGCTTGCAATACGGTAACTCCAGAAATGATAATGGATTTCTGTAATCGGGTGGAAGACAATTTGAGCAACTTTTGAAAACGAATCAACGTTTGTAAACTAAACAACTATTGTAAACTAATCAACTTTTGTAAACTGATCAACTTTTATTTTTGAAAATAAAATCTTTCTAATTTGAAATTTTTAGTTATATTGTAATTTTTGAAGGTACAGGTTACTTGGAAATATCAACTGTGATATGTCAATGGATTCAGCATAAAAAGACCTTTCATATTCATGAAAAAAAAATAAGGGATGCTATTTGACAAAAGAAAATTGTGGTAGTTTGCTAGGGGTTGCTTGATTGGGGGTAAATTTTAATGTCCCATTTCAAAGAGTGTTATAGCCAATTCATCTATAATTTTTTCAAAATTCTAACTTTCTAAATAAGCAATTTATTCGCTGGCCAATAAACTCTGGGACACCCGATGTACTTAATACGTCATGATCGAGTTGAATTTTGTACAGCTTCTTAAAGGGAAACTAGACGTGTTTTCGGTGTATGTACTTCCTCCGCCTTAGATCAACCGTTAAGCTGATACAGTGTTGAACGTGAAATAATTGTTTATATCTGGCACAACCTGTATATTATAATATTATATCACGTACTACTTCCGCCATTTTGTATTTTTTTTCATCAAACTAAGAATACTCGCAGAATGCAGATGAATCTTTTGATGCATCACTAATGAAACGCTGGCTTACAAGTTTTTTGTATCTCTAACAAAAACTAAACTGCTGGCCAGACGAACTTACCCAAGCAAATTTTTAGGCAAAATTCAAAGGTTAATAATTTCTGACAGAGTTGAGGTCTATTGAGTTGCGGTTGTCGACATTTGATCGCTCAGAATTAAAGCAATGTTCTCGGAAATAGACAGCTTCAGAGCTACATCACAACGCTCACAATCACAATTTTCCAGGTCGGACTACATTTGAAGTTAAGCATCGCTGCGCGTTGCTAGTTCGTGGATGGGTGACCCGGGGAGACCATTATTTTAAAAACAGTTGAATATAGCTATAAGATGTGTTAAATCAGATATTCTTGAAATTGCATTGTAGAATCCAAAAATCCAATATATACATATTTGAAGAGATTTTAAGGGAGTCATTAAAAAGAAATAGGCATATTGTCATCTTTTTTCTGCCTTGACGCTACCAAACATCTGTTTTTTTTATTTAATTTCAAGGTAAGATTATTAATTACATTTTAATTTTAGAAGGTTTATACTTTTCATATCTTAACATTTTGAGTAAATGATGAAGATAATTAAAGATGTTCTAAGATACTGTTTGTCAAATGCCTTTTTTTTTGCATTTCCCCTGTATAATTGCAAAGAACGTTTAGCTCGTAAAGACAGTCAGTATTTAAAGTTTTTATCTTTTTTGTGGGTAAGAAGTAACTGAGTACTCATTATTGAATACTCTATTCTTATGTTAAAAAATAAGAGCACATTTGAGCGCTTAAAAATGAAGCAATTTTCAAATGGCAAAAACCGTCCATAGACACAGAGGTCTATTATTGCTAAAATTGGTACTAAAAGTTATAAACTCTAATGTTCTTGGAATTAGTGTAACTTGTTAGTTGGTTAAAAATTTAAGAAAATCAAAAACAGAATATTTCAATTTAAATGGTGGTGCTCAGCTTTTAAAACAACTCTGTATATTATGATTATATTAACATTTTTATAAGCATTACCTTTCATCATAAATCAGGTCAGAAGAATTGTTTGAAAAATACAGAAGGCGCAAATAAAAGAAAAAGATTAAAATGCGCACATTTTTGAAAAAACCTCGTCTATCAAAAACGGAGAAAAAATATTTGGTATTTAGGTGTAGATTAACCCATTTAGAAAAATAATTTAAAATTACCCATTTTAAAAAGGTCTGTTATAACGTAACACCGTGTATACGACGCTTGTGGTGTAGCTCTGGAACTGTCTATTTCCGACAACTTTGCTTCAATTCTGAGCGATCAAATGTCGAACACCGCAATTCAAGTTCATTTGGTCAGCAGTTTATTTTTGGGGATTCAACTAGACACAAATAAGCTAAACTTATCTGTTACTAGTTATTAGTTGGCTTGGCTCGCAAAAATAAAAGTCTTCTTTTTGTTTTGTTGTTACAAAATTTTATTTTATAAGCTTATACAACGAAAATGCAAAGAAATTAATAACAATAAAGTTATTACAAAAAGGATCCAACCACGGAATTAATTTTTAACAACATATGACACCCTAGGTTTTGGGGGCAAGAAAGGAGTTGCACAACAAAATCTCTGCAGTTTTCTGGTCTTTAGTTCACCAAAGAATGTATTGCAACCATTTTAAAGGCATTCCAAGCATCTTTTTCATTGTCTTCAACGATGGAATCAATTTCCGCGTCTCCGAAAAGTTTCGGAGACCCACTTCCTGGCATACAAGACTTCCTCGGTGACTACTTTTTCTTTTTGTAATGTAACAACTAAACTAGATTCTCTATTTTTAATAAAATAAAATATTCACAACGCGGGAAGTTCCGTGTAAAGTAAATTTACCGATTTTTTTTTTATTAAATATGAATTATTTTTGAAAAAAACAAGTATCAAATACAGTCCCCTCTCCCTTTACTCTTCCTCTCGTTATACCACTTCAACGACGTACCAAAATATAAAAAGAAACATGTAAAATTTGCGTTCTAGAATTTATTTGTTGCAGGCTATTATAGTTTTAACAAAATACAAAGTAAAATCAAAGATTGCCGTGAAAACGTATAATACCTTGACCAATGAACTGAGATTTGGTTGATGTAGGTCACTGGCGTATAAAGTAACTTTTGTTTATGTATGCCTTAATATAAGACCGTTTGGAATGTCTCAGTTGTTTTGCGAAGAAAAAGAGGTCAGTCTTCGCAAGTATTAAAGCACTGTCGTTGTTATTTCATTTTCGATGCACCAGGAAGTAATTGAAATGTTGTATTCGCTTAAATTTAATTTATACTATTGGCACATAGATAACAGACCGCTTTTTGGGCCAAAAAATTAACCAAAGGCTTGGAGTATAAATTACCTAAATTAAACCTTAAAATTTTTAAGCTTATAGTAAATTGTTTATTATGACCGAAAAGCGTAAATTAAGTAAGTTATAAAAAGAAGTCTCAATTAAGCTGTAAACAACGATTATTTAAATAAAAAATTCAATGCCAACTTTAATCTTAAAATTTTAGTCTGGGTCCACTGTGAAAGTACCCAAGGAACAACACCGAAAAATATTTAATTTTTTGGACGTTTCGGGGGAGAGTCTATTCCCATCTTCAGCATACTAAAAAATAAAAAACTGAAAGCAATATATCACCTCTATATCAGAGATTTGCCATTCCGGTTAAATTTATTTATTTTATTTATTTATTTATTTATTTATTTACGGGCTATGCCCAATTTAGTTAACATTTAAGTACAATATAATATGTTGCGTTAAATACAATCTTAAATGTTCATCTAATACATCATCCTTAAAGTTATTAATTAATTTGAAGAGTTTTGAGGTGCCTTTCAAAGTGAGACATACTACCAAAAAAATTTAGTTCCGGATACACATTTGCCAATCTCGGTACACGCGACAAAAAGGTATTTGTTCCATAGTTAGTTCTACTCCGAGTTACTGAAAACGTCGCCGTCAATCTGGTATCTCTAGTGGGGGCACGAAGTCCTACCCGAGACAGAAGATGACTGCAGTCCACATAATAATTAAGAATCTTATACAACATTTTAAGGTCCCTTTTGTCACGCCTGACAGACAGTGGCTCAAGATTGAAAACAGAGTACAAAGTATCATAACCAACAACGTAGTTCTCAGAAAGGGGAATGTTGGATTTATAGCAAAGATAACGAACAAATTTACGTTGCACCTGTTCGAGAGCTTTTATGTGTACCGCATATTGGGGGCTCCAGACCGAGGAACAGTACTCCAAAAGTGGTCTAACCAAGGCACAGTACAACATTCTAATTGAGGCAACATTATTGAAATCCCTAGTGCACCGCTTAATGAAACCAAGCATTTTCAGAGACCTCGGGACTATCTGTGACAGGTGTGGTATAAATGTCAGAGAAGAATCAAAAGTGACACCCAGATCACCGAATTCAGTCAACGTCTCAAGATATGTCTTGTCAATATGGTAATTATACCCGATGGGGTTGTGAACTCTTGAGAAACAAACCACTTTACACTTAGAAGCATTCTTCATGCCATTTAGCCTACACCACCCAATGAGCCTATCAAGATCCGCTTGTAACTCCTGGCACTGGTTTGTTGATGATACCTCGACAAAGAATTTCAAGTCATCGGCAAAACAAAGAAAGGTGCTGTTTGAAAAGCAATCTGAAATATCGTTTAGAAATAAATTGAAAAGCAGGGGTCCCAGATGCAAGACCCTTGGGGGACACCAGAAGGAATTTTGATTTGCATAGAGTGATTGTTATTTACCTTAATCACTTGGGAACGATTAGACAAATAGTCAGCAATCCACAGGAGAAGGGTGCCAGAAATTCCATAACTGTACAGCTTGTTCACCAAAACACGATGATTTACCCTGTCAAAGGCCTTGGAGAAGTCGGTGTAGATTGAATGAACCACACCACCTCTCTCCATCGTGCTAGAGAGATAATCGCTGTAAGTAAGCAAATTAAGCTCTGTCGAACGACCAGGACGGAAGCCAAACTGTTGATTCATTAGAACACCATTTAAATGAGCTGTCAAATGCCTGGTAACCAGGCATTCAAACAGTTTTGGTATACAACTCAGGTTACATATGGGTCTGTAATTGGTGACGTCGTCCTTTTTGCCCTTTTTATGAATGGGTATGACATAACTAACCTTCCAGAATTCTGGAATGAGCTACAATTTCGGAGAAGACGAGGACGAATGCCATCCGGTCCAGGCCCTTTAAAGATGTTCAGACTATTCAATTCCGTAAAGATATCGGAAATTGGTATTTCGCAATTATGGATATTCAAGTTGCTCAGGGATGTTATTGGTGGAACATTACAGGTTTCATTAGAATAAACAGTCTGAAAGTACTCGGCAAATAAATTGGCCATCTCTACACCTCCGTACGCTATTTTACCGTCATAAGACACTTGGGAAGGCAGCTCGTTGTCCGTGCGTTTAGTATTAACAAAGTTCCAAAATTTTTTGATATTAATATGGGTTAAAAGCGATGATTCAGACTCGTGAACAAAGTCCATGTAAGATTCACGTGATGCCCTTTTGCATTGAGCTCGGAGTTCAGAAAACTGGATATAATCTGTAGGTAAACCGCTTTTCTTCCATCTACAATGTGCCATCTTCTTCTGAAACACCAAGTTTTTTAAGTGTGCAGAAAACCATCTCGGGAACTTTCTGCTTGATATTTTCTTTTTTGGAACCAATGCGTCGATTGCAGTATACAGTATGTCATAGAAAACATTGATCATATTTTGTACAGGTAAGGAGTCAAGCAATCGATCCCAATCGACAAAACCAAGATATTCAGATCAGGCATTATAGTTAGCAGAATTGAAGTCGTAATAGTATAATTCAGGCTGGGATGAAGCGGAATGAAAATGACCTGATGAGTTCTTGATATGAATAGTCAATGGAAAAAACATCTGGAGGGATGATGGAATCTTCAATATGCAATACAACATGATTTGCACTGTGTGAGAAAACCAAATCCAATATTAAGCCCTGATGATTAATAATGGTGTTGATTTGGAATAAATTGTGAAAAGCGCACATATTGGAGATAGTTTGTACAGCTTCAGATTCGTGAGATTGTGCATCACGGCTCGGAATGGAGGTCGAGCTGATGTTATCAGACTCCCAAGAAGCATTTGGTAGGTTAAAGTCTCCAAGCAAAAACACATCATGGTCTTTATATTTTTCAGAGATTCTATCCACGTTTTCAGAAAATTGTAGATACTTTTCAACGGGCGATCTCGGTGGTAGGTAGACGGCACCAATGATTAGTTTCGTTGACCCTAAACCAACAGCCACAAATAATTGTTCGATATCCGTCGACGACTCACACAAAGTGGAATTGATACCTTGTTGAACCGCCACCAGAACTCCGCCGCCCCTTTCAGCACTGCTTGTTAGGCGAGAACGGTCTCGTCGATAAACAGTGTAGTTGAATAGTCCAAGTTCCGAGTTAAGAATGTGATCCGATAGCCAAGTCTCGGTGAACACGAGGATCTGAAATGAGCTTACAGCAACTGCACTGGCCAGAGAATCAAGCTTTGTACGCAGTCCTCTTACATTTTGGTAGTATACCTCCAGCCCATTAATATTTGGGAGAGAGGACAGCCCCGCATTTAGTTTTTTTGAATTATGCGTGGTATTCCATCTTTGTAGCCGAGACGAATATCCTTCTCACCCGAAGCTAAGCGCCGCTTAAGTTCTTCACGCACCTTTTTATCCGTTTCTCTTTGGTTGAAAGTCATATCCTGACCGACAAATATACTAGTTCCCTTCAATTTATGACGATTCCCAATTTCTGGTATAAAAAAGTGATATACTGTAACGATCCAGCCAATCAAGTTTTCAAAGCCATTTAAAAAAAGTCACTTGATATGATAGTCTGACAACTGAATACAGTGTTTCAAAATAAAAATAAAATTCTATTAAAAACTTGTAGAATATTATAGAGGTAACACTGGTGCATGCTATCCCTAAAAAGGAAAGAGCTTGGCTGTTTTATTTCTTCTCTTGAGATCAGTGTGAACTAGCTACTATTGAAAGTACATTCGGGGCCCAATCTCTTCTCCCAAATATTTTCTCTATATTAAAAAGTGTGTAATTTTTCATTCATCCATCCCATTGTAACCTGGTTTCACTTCTATCCTCGAAAGTTTGACCTACGAAATTTACTCCGCATATCTTCGCGCTCTGCTTCCTTGGAAACTGTAGGTGAAGATATTGTTACGAGTTCACTTTATAACACATACTTCTTTAATAAAACACACTAATTTTATTTACTTATCAGTAGAACACTAATAGACTTTACGGTAATACATCCATTATACGACTAAATAAATACGAAATTGTAATGGCGGATTCATGGTTTAAGATGAAAACTATTTTTGGGTTTGACGCCACAAATTATATAAAATTAAAAATACTAAAAACACTTATACTAAAAATCGATAAAAATGCGCTCTCACACATCTTTATCAAAAGTTCTTAGCCGGAAAAGATATATGTATAATAGCAAAAATATATAATTTCTGCAGGTGCAAAACGGCCTAAAAGGAGAATTGTTTTCGATTATGTCACAGGGTACCCTCATGCGATCATAATTTCTGGGCCTCTACCCTCATCAGGCAGGCTTGTACCCAGGGAGATCTGAAATAACAGATTGCTCGATATGACAAAATCGAAAACGAAACGTCTATCATAATGAAACAGTACTACAAGTTAAATGTAACATTTAGCACCACCTATCGGGGCTCCGGTGATTTCCGGCTGCAAACCCGTAGGTAATTTAAAAAGCATGCACTAGCACCATCATGCGGAGAGTAGATACTAAAAATCGATAAAAATGCGCTCTCACACATCTTTATCAAAAGTTCTTGGCCGGAAAAGATATATGTATAATAGCAGAAATATATAATTTCTGCAGGTGCAAAACGGACTAAAAGAAGAATTGTTTTCGATTATGTCACAGGGTACCCTCCTGCGATCATGATTTCTTCACCTGCAGAAATTATATATTTCTGCTATTATACATATATCTTTTCCGGCTAAGAACTTTTGATAAAGATGTGTGAGAGCGCATTTTTATCGATTTTTAGTATCTACTCTCAGCATGATGGTGCTAGTGCATGCTTTTTAAATTACCTGCGGGTTTGCAGCCGGAAATCACTGGAGCTCCGATAGGTGGTGCTAAATGTACATTTAACTTGTAATGTTTCATTATGATAGACGTTTCGTTTTCGATTTTGTCATATCGAGCAATCTGTTATTTCAGATCTCCCTGGGTACAAGCCTGCCTGATGAGAATTGTTTTCCCAGAAATCATGATCGCAGGAGTACCCTGTGACACAATCGAAAACAATTCTTCTTTTAGGCCGTTTTGCACCTGCAGAAATTATATATTTCTGCTATTATACATATATCTTTTCCGGCTAAGAACTTTTGATAAAGATGTGTGAGAGCGCATTTTTATCGATTTTTAGTATCTACTCTCCGCATGATGGTGCTAATGCATGCTTTTTAAATTACCTACGGGTTTGCAGCCGGAAATCACCGGAGCCCCGATAGGTGGTGCTAAATGTTACATTTAACTTGTAGTACTGTTTCATTATGATAGACGTTTCGTTTTCGATTTTGTCATATCGAGCAATCTGTTATTTCAGATCTCCCTGGGTACAAGCCTGCCTGATGAGGGTAGAGGCCCAGAAATCATGATCGCAGGAGGGTACCCTGTGACATAATCGAAAACAATTCTTCTTTTAGGCCGTTTTGCACCTGCAGAAATTATATATTTCTGCTATTATACATAAAAACACTTATATTAATTTACCTTAAGAATTTAATGTGGTGTTTAGTTTTGGGTTTACTGTAAAGGTACTCGAGGAAAAACACTGAAAAATATGCACTTTTTTTGGAAGTTTCGGTGCAAGTCTACCCCCGTCTTCAGCAAACTAAAAAATAAAAAACTAAAAGCAATATATCACTTAAGTCTGGGATTTGCCATTCCGGTTAAATTGCTCATACAAAAAAGTGGGGTAGACTTTCCCCTGGAACGTACAAAAACGTAGGTATTTTTCAGTGTCGTTACTCGGGTACCTTCACAGTGCACCCAGAACTAAAGATATTTAAAAAATCAACGTTTCTGACCTATTGAAGTTTGTCTTTAGTACCCGACATTTTTAAAAATAAAAAAAATTGTTAAGGTAATAATTGTGCAAATGTCCGAAACTTTCCGAAAAAATCAGTAAATTTCCTTTACCCGGAACTTCCCTCGTCATGATTTTTTTTCATTTGTTTTGAATAGTTGATTGTTCCATCATATTGGATTCCTATTAATATTTTACCAGTTTCTTTCTACCTGTTCCACACTTGACTTTTGGGCATAATTTAAAATAAATTCAATAAGTAGTTTTTATATTGATACATATCGCCATTTTGTCACGTTATGTTGAATTCGTACCAGTTTATCCCATTTCACATTTAATTTGAAGTCAATTGAACAAGAATTCATTATGTTGATTTTTTAAAAACTTTATTTGGCCGCCATTTTTTTCGCCAATGTGTACTACAACTTTACCAGTTAATCTCTATATCACACTTGATTCTTACACAAAAATTGAAATTAATTTAATAAGCAGTATTTTCAGGCTGATTATTTTTTAGGCCGCTATTTTGTTTTGCTATCTTGGAATCGTATCAAAATGTTAACAGTTCATTTCTATGTAACACTTGATTTTATGCAACATTTGAGGTCAATTGGATAATTAGTTTTTTAAACTAGGCCGCCATCTTGTTCCGCCATATTGGATTTTTACCAAAATATTACCAAGTTATATTATAATTTTTTATTAAAACGTGAAGTCAATCTGGTAAGTAGTTTTTAAGCTATGCCGCCAATTGACAGACAAACAAAACAAGCAGACCGACAGACAGATTGACGGAATTGATAAAACATATTTTTTCGCATCTAGGGACGCTAAAACGTGAAGATATGTAAAACCAGAGAGGGTGATTTTATTTGGCCGCCATTTAGTTCGGCCATCTTGAATTAGTACCCCAATTTCACTACTTGATCCCTATACCACAATTAGTTTAGTACCACACAATTTGAAATCAATCCATTAATTAAGAAGTTTTTTAGGCTAACTTTTTAAATTATTTTATTTCGGATTTTTTTGGTTTTTTTTTTAAATGTGTTCAGATTATTTGTTGCGTTCAGATTGACAAACAAAAATCATTTTTGGCTTTTTCGTAACTGAATAAAAATATATAAAGTTAAATATTTTTATTCAGTTGCGAAAAAGCCCAAAGAGATTTTTGTTTGATAAATAATACTTGATGTTTGTGCAAAATTTGAAATAAATTCGATGAGTAGTTTTTTAATAATATTTTTTTTAACATTTCACTAGCCCGCCATTTTGTTTCGCCTTATTAGATTTTCACCAAAATGTTACCAGGTAATCCGCATGTGATCCTTAATTTTTGACCAAAATTTGAAGTCAATCGGGTAAGTAGTTTTCTAGTTATTTCGTGAGCAGAGTGACCAGACAGACAGACATACTGTCGGAATTAAGAAAACATATTTTTCGGCATCTAGGGACCTTAAAACATGAATATCTGACAAAAATCTCGTAGGGTGAATTTTACACGGTTACAATACTTCTCTTTTACGAGGGAAGTAAAAAAGTGACGAATGTGCTTCGTTAGGGCGTTATGGAATGTCAAAATTGAAATAAAAAGAAACAAAATAATTGCTTTTACTGATTAGAATGATATTTGGTGTGTGAAGCACTATCAAATTAGGTAAGTTAACTTAGTTGGAATTATCAAGGCAGTAAATACTGAGGACAAAATCAAAAAACATATTTTTGTGTCAAAAACATTACAGGTTGCAAAAATGATAAAGAGACCCTCTATTCCTCCTGCACATCAATGATCGGCTTTTTTCTGCCAGCAATATCATTCACAGCTATGCTGACGATAGTGCACTTCACTCCAACATACATTTTCCCAAACCTCTTTCCACGACTGAAATTGATGATAGGCGTAGAATAATAACGTTATCCCTAACCCAGGAACCGCATTAAAATAGTAAATCAAATTTACTATCTCACAAATTATGTCCCAATACCCACACCATTCAAATGAATATCATTGTCCAACTGCAATGACCAATGACGTCAAAAAGAAATAGACCCCCGCATTTCATTCATAAAAATGAAATAAATAGAATCAAACATCAATTTGTTGTTGTGTATTAGTGGAAAAAAGACGGACTGATCGCATAAAGAATAGTTTGCTGTGAAAATTGCAACGCTGTCAGATATCTTCGCGAGGCTTACCAGTGGCGTAGCTATTTTTGAGATAATGTATTATTTGCTATATTTTTTTGAGCCCCAATCTTAGTATGGTGGATACGACAGCTTTTTTGTTCTAAGATGAACAGGAACGACTTCACATTGCAAAAGTGAGAGTTTTAATAATAACGTGAAAACAATTAATTTAGATATTATGTCGTGGAAAAGTCTGCACTAAATGGGAAACTTTTTTATTATCAATTTCTCGAAAAACTTTATTCTTGATAAAACGTGTGTGTTTGTCGAAAAAATAGTTTTCACAATATTCAACTTTAAGTCAGATATACAGGGCATTCAAAAAACACGAAAAAATGTATTTCAAAAATTAAAATTTTTGTGACTGCCGCGGCCGTAAAAAATCGTAAATAAAGGTTTAGTATTAGTTATGTCATATTAGTAATAGCTAAGGAAAGATTTAAATAGAAAAATGTTTTTTTACTGTTTGACCTTACATATCTCCATAACTATAATATAAAAAATTTTACTCACTTTATATTTACGATGTTTTATGGCCCTTAAAACTACCGTCAGAAAAATTTTATTTTTTTGAAATTGTTAGTGAAATCCACTTTTTTGAACATCCTGATCTAAAGTTTATTACTATCAAAAATATTTTTTTGAACCACCAACTTTTATCAAAAAATCAATAATAAAAAAAGTAAATAAATGCATTAAAATGCAAGATGTTTAAAAATAAAATCATCGAAACTTTTTGGTGATTTTGAAGCACCCTGTATAATATTTTACACTATATTTAAAACCTAATTTTTTTGTATAAAAATTCAAATAACAAGGTTGACAGTGGTGCTGCACTTTATAAATTTTCACCCGGACACGTGGTTTATAAAAATAAAACAAAGTTTAAAAGTTTGGTATAATTTATGTATAAACGGTTTGATATAATAACAAACAACTATTATTATCGACACAAAAAAAAGTAACAGCATATTCATTTAATATTTCATTATTTATATAATAATTAAACTCGTCTATTACATATTTAATGATTCAGTGACAATTTTCAAAATCGGAAATTTAGAGGAAATTTTATATAGCTTTATATATATACAGTTTTAGAATTTCGAGAAAGTATTAAAAAGAAAGATGAATACATTTATGATTAAAGAAATCCAGATTTTTAATGTAGCAATATGGTTCCAGACCCTCTATGGAAGATAACACCACATTAACCTCGATATTAACAAAGTGACTAAGCACTTATTTATTAAAATACTGTTAAATATATAAAACCTAAAAATATTAAGCAAAAGTCGCCAACGTCCTATTTGCTCAAGATATACCTATAATTTTTTACATTTTCATAATTGCTCTACCTGCAATGTTTTAATAGATATTGGCAAATAACTAGTTTTTTGCAACTTTTTTTCATATTTTGTTGCACTTGCAGGGGGACTAGCAACAAGTGAAAAAAAGCATTCTTAATAATTTTTTTGTCATTGAACTGGTTTTGACAGGGTTGGATCCCCCTAAAACTGAAATCCTGGCTACGTGCCTGCAAAAGACATATTTATGTAATGGTTCATGTGGCAATATTTTTTATTAGCAATAAGCTTAGTCATTAAAGAACAAGCATTTCCATGACAAAATACCACAAATAACAGGGTGAGTTCTTATTACTATTATTACTAAAGATGAAGATAAAACTAAATTTTGTTACATGGACCCACTTTGTGTTTTGATGTGTATACCAAGAGTATAATGCTTATTTAATACCTTTCTTTATCAGCTTATCACCAATTTTATAGGAAATATGTAATAAATTATAATTTATCACTTTTTAATACAACCTATTTTTTCAAATCAGGTTCGTTTTTCAAAACATTTTGATTTCACCCTTTTTCCAACACATTTTAGTTCTATTTACGCGAAGTTAGGTAAAAATTTGGTTCCACTACTTTTAGTAACTTAGTAACATTATATAAAAATGCACCACCTTTACATCTATTGGATCTATTCATATTTACAGAAAATCAGCAATAAACGTGGCCCAATATTAATATGAATACAAAATTGAACATCGTGTCCCTAAAAACCACAAAAACCATATTATGAAAAACAATATCTTTACAGTATTTATCCCTCAATTTACCCCCTTTTTTCCCCACCTTCCACGCTATACATTTTACTTATTGACAATATAAATATTTTGTGCCAAAATGTTTAATATTTTTAACATTCATTATAATATATTTTATTATTACTTATATTACCGAAATCACCTGATAAAAACAGACTCTCTCAGTTGGGATAATGTACCTCAGGGTGGTATTTATTTACTTTTTTGATTACTTATTTTTAAAAACCAAATTTTTAGGCAATAAATTAAAGCATTTCAAATTCATTAAATAAAATCTATATTAAATGAAAAATTGAAAAGTAACGCTATTGCGCTATTTTCATTTTTTGTATCTGCTTGCTATATGAGAAAGACACTACCCTAAATATTCCTCGAAAATTTCATCCAAAATGCAAACCATCTTGGAGTAATTAATGACAACATAAAATAGTGGGTCTTACAGCTTACTCAATTAAAATTTAGTACCTATGCTTTACCAAATAGTATATTTATGTTGTTTATTAACCCGGACGGTGATTTTTCACTTCAACTACAGCACTGGTATGACATAACCTTACTTACCTTCGAAAACACACTTCTGGTTTTAAATTGTTTCTTTCTCTGCAAATATTCGCACCATTTTCTTAAAGTTTTTTAAACAGATTCTTGAAAATAGCCACACAAAACACTTGGATTTCTGAAAAACACGTATTTTACCAACTAGAACAATTACAACGCCGCGCATCAAATAGGTCGAAATCATGAATGATTACGACCGTCTTCGGCGTCTTCCGAATGATCCCGAAAGAAATCTGTAGTATACTCGAAAAAGGTAGAATTCCGACGTTGCCGATTATTCTGGGCTTTATTTCTTGAAATAAGGAATAATAATTACAGAAGATTTAAATTACATTAAAAACAGATTCGGTTTGAGTTATTTATAATAAGCTATTTAATTATATGGAATTCCTTGTTTATTTAGGTAATAGTATAAATGATGATAGCCGTTATAATCTGGCCACAGTAACGGTTTGGCAAACCAGGATTAATGTTGGATTCCTCCAAAATGTAAACAACTGGGTCTATGTTATTTCCATGTCGTTGGCAAAGACCAAGGATCTCCCACTTTGTTCGGTCCTTTATTCCCAGATTGTCCCGACTATGGAATATGTCGCCAACAAGTGGCTTTCCCTCATCCCAAACTGCAAGTCTTTAAATCCTGCATCAATAAACTTTCCCTATCTGCATCTATAGCAACCACGGTACCTAAATATTTATATTGTTAAAGGATATATAATTTTCACGTTCGATAGCACCCTTACGAAGCACTTTCGGACTAAGGTGAGTTAGCTTAAATCGACCTATTTTGTCTTCAAGAATAGGGGGTAAACAGACCTTTTAAAACACTGTATATTAATTCCATTCTACACAGGGTGGTTTTTAATTGATAGCTAAAAATGAGGGACGTAATTTTTTGCCTTATTTTAGGACTAAAAGTTCATATAAACATATGTCTGCAAGGCCTTTGTTTTTAAGACACAGGGTATCAAAATTATAATTTTTTTATAGATTTTTTCAGGGACCTCATTCATATCTAGAGATAAATCTTTCAAATTTGACAGACACTATACTGTAAGCAATGTCTACGAAATGGCTATAATACATTTCACAAAAATATACTGGGTGTTACTTTTTTCTAGGTCGCGGCCCCCTTTACTTAAGTTTTTACTGCGATGTCATTGGCTGTTTTTATTTAGACAATCAGATTCCTCATTTTGTTTTCTAACTTCTTGGTTCTTACTTTAATCCGATATTTTGGACCGTTTAGAAGTTAATTAGCAAAATACATATTTAAAATTTTATGTTATTTTTTTCTATTTTGTATTTTGATTGCTAAAAATGCGCAATGTAATTTATTGTGTGTGTTGGAAATCGCTAGATACAGGGTGTTAAAATTTAAAAAGACTAAAAAAAAATTAAACTTTAACAGCCTGTATCTCAAAAACTAAGGCTTTTCGAACAAAAGTTTATCTGAACTTTTAGTCCTAAAATGAACCAAAAAATTGCATCCTGTATTTTTAGGAATGAAAATAAGAGCGAAAAAAATGCACTAAAAAGTGAAAATTATTATTTTATTCCACCTTAAAAGTTTTACTCCGTAAATCGGCGCCAAATAAATAAAGACAGTAAGACCTTACACGTGGAGTATTTGACATCAAGACACTGAATTGACTGAATACATGATTATATTTTTATGATTAAATATTTAAAAATAAGCGGAGTAAAATTTTCAAGGTGGAATAAAATATTATTTTTCACATTTTACTGCATTTTTTAAAGTCGATTAGTTTTTTCTAATAATTTCCATCCTTCTTAATTTTATCTATACGAGTTTTATTGTAAAAATCAGGTTTAACAAATGCTACACTGCATTATAGTTTTTTCCTGATATAATGGTGAACGCATAGAATCGAGACGCGAGAGTAGAATATTAAAAAACTTATGGCGCCATTCCGTCATTTTTAACATTTTTTAAATATTCTTGCTATGGGCAATATCATGAGTATCCCTTGAAAATTTCATCTAAATTGGTCAAACCATCGCGGAGTAATCGATGTACAAACAAAATGGCCGCTATTCCGCCATTTTTAAGATTTTTTTAATATGCTTGCTATGAAACCACTCCGGCAATATCCTGAATGTCCTCTGAAAATTTCATCCCAATTGGTCAAACCATCGCGGAGTAATCGATGTACAAACATAAAAAAAATACATAGGACCAAACTGGTAACTGACTCCTTTTTTTGAAAAAATTATAATGAGGGTAGTCGGTTAATACCGTTTTATTCATACCGAGTTCATTTTTCGAAAATGTCAAGTAAAATACTAGATTTTGAGGTTGCACATTTTCAAGGCCACCCTGTATACATAAAATTACATAACGGGATAGCAAAAGAGATACCTTTTAGCAAATGGGGTTGTATGTCTTTTACACACCCCAATGCTTTAGTTTGAAAAGAGTATTTATAAAAACGTAAATTAATTACAAAACTCTCTGCCTTTATCGCCCTTATGTCTGTGTTTTTTTTTAATATTGTTATTATAAAAAAACCGATAAACGGATTTCAAATCAAAACATATGGGACCACCAGAGAAATGTCCTCTACAATTTGGCATTTGACTCGTCAAAATCGGCCAAGCCTTTCGACAATATGCGCTAACAAACTAGGTCGAATTGAAGTCGGTTAAAAAAATAACATAAACTTTTAAATGCATTTCGCTAACTAACGGCTAAACGGTTCAAAACATCGGATTAAAGTAAGAAACCGAGAAGTTAGAAAAGAAAATGGGGAATCTGATTTTCTAAATAAAAACAGCCAGTGACGTCGTAGTAAAAATTTATGTATATTTTTTAAAATGTATTATAGCCATTTGGTAGACATTGTTTGCAGTATAATGTGTACCAAATTTGAATGATTTATGTCTAGAAATGTACGAGGTCCCTATATTTCAAAAAGGAAGGTCTTGCGGACAGATCTTTGTATGGACTTTTAGTTCTAAATTAAGTCAAAAAATTACATGCTTCATTTTTAGCCATCAAATAAAAAATACCCTGTACTTAGGACCCCCATAAAATATATTTTCTTATGAATTCAAGTGAATGATTTTACAAAGAAATTATCGACGATATCTGATCGCAGCTGGTGCACAATTCTTGACCATATTTATATATAAATTTGCATAATTCCGAAACAAGGATGAATTACTAAATTATCGCGGTGTGAAATCGGCATTACTGCAAAAGTTGATCGGTTAAACGGTCGGACATATTTTCCCCATGATGGTTTACGGTGGTTATGATGAAGGCATATTTACAGTTACAATCGCTGTGCCTACAAAATGTGTTAGCAGATTCATATCTGCTTTACCATTAATTGGCACTTTATAGTGCAGTCGCGCATAGGCCTTTTCTGGGAGGGCAATTACCTTCCTGCGAAATCTAATTTTGGCGTCGACTTCCTTTATATTAGAGAGACGACTAATAAGGAACCTAACTAATATATATGATTTATAATATTTCTTTAATCAATTTTTACTTCCCTGGTAAGAAGGAAGAATTGTAATGTTTACTCAAATCCATCGGTCTTATTTGCTCTAAAAAAAGCGGGACATTAAAGAAAATATCTGAGATACAGGGACCCCCCTCGTAGGTCGCTTACCGTTTGAGATATCAAAAAGGTAAAAACTGCTTTTTACCTTTTTGATATCTCTTTTTAGAGCTTTTTTACGTAGAATCTAGTGGCGTAGTCAGATTTTTTTTTATCATCAACCATTTTTGAGTTATTTACCAATATTATGTTTTTTTAAATGGGACACCCTGTATATTGGTTGACAGTTCGATAGGGTTTTTTTTAGCTTTTCAAATATATAATTTGTGGTATTTATCTGTATCCGTTGGTCTAAAATTTACATTTTTAAATATTTTTGTCTAAAATATCCCAAATAGCCACGTAAAACATTTGCTATATCTATTCCACTACCTAGATCTACTTAGATAGATACCTTAAATTGGAGTTTCAATTAAGATTTTATGCTAAATTTTTAAGTAATATAAATATTTTGTCAAACATCAATAGCAATTTTAAGAAAACATCAAAAACAAGTAACAAGTATGTAACAATTCAACTCAACATTTCAACCATTTAAATTTAACAATTTCGACATAACATTTCAACAATTTAAATTGAACAATTTTAACATAACAACTCAACAATTCGACATAAACTTTTTAAAATATAGCTTTAATAGCTTTAGCAAAACAAATACTTAATGGTTTAGTTTACTTCTTATTTATTATTTACAAGAATTGCTGAAAATGATTTCCGTTTTCTCGAATACATTCAGTCAGTTTTGAAAATCGATTATGAGCATTCAATAATATGATTGATCGCCCTTGTAAATTTCGAAATGCCGTTTCGGTAGCTTCGCGCAGTTCTTCCATTGTTCGGTGGCGGGTTTTATAGACCTTATCTTGTATATAGCCCCATAAGAAAAAATCCAGCACCGAAAGATCGGGAGACCGCGCTGGCCACCTTACTGGTCCATTAGTGACTATACACTTTTGAGAAAATTGATTTTCTAAAAACGGGTGTACTAAATTAGAATTATGTGCAAGTGCGCCATCTTGCTGAAAGAAGATATTATCTAAATGCTCCAGAGGAACGTTATCCAACAACTGCGGTATTACCTCCTGCAATATTTCTAGGTCACGAACCTCTAAGAGACCTCCTTCATATATTCGATAAACGAGTCGTGTGCCCAAAATGTAGCATGCAATACTAAAGCCAAATCGACCTTGTTGCTCCAGCTCAAATACTAATGTTTATTTTCCTGATGCCAGTATCTGGTATTGTGTCGATTAAAAATACCAGCACTTGAGACGTGTGCTTCATCAGACAATATAATCATTCTTGCAAAATTTAGATTTTCTCTAATTTTTAGTTGACACCAATTGCAAAAATTTTATCGACGTTCTGCATCGCCAGGGTACAAGTGCTGCACTATGTTTACTTTGTACGGAAAAAAAAATTTATTTCTTTATATTGTCTGTGCTCTAGACTTAATAACACCGACTCCAGCTTCAATAGCTCTACATGAAACTGAAGGGATGAAGCCTCGACATAGGCCACGACGTTGATTTTATCATTTTCGCGATTTTCTTTATAATATGATTTTGATCGTGGCTGAATAAACGCACCACAATCATTCAAATTTTTTTTCAGTCTTGAAAATATTGTGGCAAAAGGCTGTCGTCGCTCAGGATATCTAAAATTATTTTCACCTTTTAGATCCTAATTGTTCTCTTAATAATTATCAAAAAAACGATAGTTAGGACAATGGTATCCGCGGAAAATTAATTTAAATACCCAGAGGTAAAACACCTACCCCTTCGAATAAATATACCTACCACGCTTTATAATAGATTTTACTAACTACTAGTTAACTAGATACCTACATACCTGTTATAATAAAGGGCGGCAGCTTCAACATTATTTTCATTTGACTGTATGTAACAAACTAACATATCACACTTTTCAAAATTTTCATAACTTCGACTTTCAGCCATTTTTAGCAATAAAGAAAATATAAATAGGAAATAAATAAATGAGTAAACAAATACTAAAAAATGCAAGATAACAAGGTAAAAACTCAACAATTAGGTATTACTTATCAAAACTTGACAGGTAATAAACAATTCATACACATTTGTTTATTTATGGCCACTTTGATTTTTGTTTAAATTTCCTTTAAATGTAAAAATTGGGGTTGTTTTTTAATATAAATACCACAAATTATATATATTTGAAAAGCTAAAAAAAACCTTATCGAACTGTCAACCAATATACAGGGTGTCCCATTTAAAAAAACATAATATTGATAAATAACTCAATAATGGTAGGCGATAAAAAAAATCTGACTACGCCACTGGATTCTGCGTAATAAGCAGTTTTTACATTTTTGATATCTCAAACGGTAAGCGAGCTGGAAGTTACCGACGTAACTTGAAGTATGCAAGTAAATTGCTCCAGAAGATATCTACGGGTACTTTAAAAATGGAAAACCGATTGAACGTTCAACAATTTTTAATTGCTTTTAGTTTCTTTTTGCATAATGATAGATGTTTCGAAATGTACTCTAAATTTATTGCAATTAAATATATTTTTTATTTACAAAAAGTGGGACATGTTGCGGGACAAAGAGGCACTAAAGCAGGACACTTGGCAACCCTGTCTGTGTCTTCGCGGCATAGCTGCTTACCCGCTTGACTTCAAATCTTGGTAAAAATCCAATATGGCGGAATGAAATGGTGGCCTAGTAAAATGTTAAAAGAATTATTACTGAAAAACTACTAATACGATTTTGTATACCGGTGGAAATCCTTAATAAGATTATGTAAAATGTAAAAAAAACTACTTTTTACTTTCCTCGTAAAAGGGCAGTATTTTAATCGTGAAAAAAATCATCCTCCGAGATTTATTCAGATCAAGAATTATTATTCCAGAACCGGATTCTCGTCATCTCCCCTTACAGTGGGCAGCTGAAAATTTCGTCATAGAAATTTTTAATAGTATCTTCTTGGTGTACCACAAATTTATCATTTTTTTTAATGATAATCATTTTTTGACTTATGGGTACTTTTACTGGATACGCCGGAATATCTGGCAAACCTTGAACCGCTGTAGAGGTGCTAAGCATGAACTCGTAATTTGCAATACAATTATTCACTTGCAACAACATAACCTCTTCCGTCTTGTGTGTGTCGTGTCTTTTAAGTTTTCTTTTCACAACTGCGAAATCAGGGGCGTGCAGTCCATGGAAGCAAGGGAAGCAGTGCTTCCCCCAAAAAAAATACAAAACATCTTCTAAAATGTAATTTTTGAAATAGGAAACCATTAATTTAGTTTATATTTAAAATGCTAAAATATTATCTTAATTATCAAGCCCATAATAAATGCGGCATTGACTCCGACCGAGCAATAGAATCGAATAGAACCTATGCGGGCCGCTAGCTTCTCTGCAGCCAAGTCCTGTATGCTTGATTTCCTGTGAATCGAGCCAGAGGTTATTGAACTTTCCACCGGCTGTTTGATATTTTTGCATTTCAGTCGCGTGATTTAAGTGGGGGCGGAAGCTATCTTTGTAGTAGGTTCTTTGTTTGAACGGCTATCCGTGTATTGTGTGATACGTACGTCGCGTCGTGCATGGTGCGATATGGAATACAATAATACGGACGTGGATATGCAAATACCATCAACTTCGGCTGTCGGTAATAACGTTGAAAATGTTGGAGAATTTAGTAAGAAGATAAATAATAATAATAAAGGATATATTCAACATTAAATTTCGCTGATAAGCTTCAAATAATTTCCCAAGGAAGGGCAAAACCGCCTATGAAAAATTTAACCACAAAAATGAAAAACTGTATTAGAAGGGCAATGACAATTTAAATGGCTGACAGTGTGAAAATATAAGTAAATTATTTTGTTGACCATGTTGATTTTTTGAAAATGAATAAGGTCTCTGGAATAAAACTGGTTTTTCCGATTTAAAGAATTTTCATAAAGCTGTAAAAAGACAGATTATGTTCAAAGCGCATTTGCAGGCCGTCATAAAAGAAAAAATCTTCGGCAAAACCAGAATTGAACACGTCCTTAATAAACAGTTGGAAATTAGTCACCGCCAACACAATGAACTAGTCGATAAAAATAGGCAGATATTAAGAAGACTTATCGATGTTGTTTGTTTTCTCGGACCGCACGAATTGGGATTTAGAGGTCATGACGAAATAAGGGTTTCTTCAAATAGAGGAAATTTTCAAGATTTACTTAGTTTAATGGCTAAATATGATGATTGCTTAAAAAATCATTTAGAGCAGTCTAGCGTTTTTCGCGGAACATCGAATCGAATCCAGAATGATTTAATTTGTGCTGTTGCAACCATTATTCTATCTTGTTTTGGACGAAACAACTGATATCACCAATTTTAGCCAATTATCTATAATAATACGCTACGTTAAAACAGACGGAAGTATTCAAGAGCGATTTTTAGGTTTTAAGAATGTGTCCGAAAATCGTACAGCAGATGCATTATATACCGCGGTTTATAACGTTACTAAAGAAATTATTAAAGAGAAAAAATTAGTTGCTCAAAGCTATGATGGAGCTGCAGCGATGTCAGGACCGTTAGGCGATCTGCAAGCTAAAGTTCGAGAAACTTTCCCAAGTGCTGTGTTTGTCCATTGTTTTGTTCATAAATTAAATTTAGTTTTATCCCCGTCCATCAATCACATTAAAGAGTGTAAAGTATTTTTCGTTACTTTAAGTGGCATGGCTATTTTTTTTTTCAACTCAACAAAACGTACACAAGCTTTGGACTCCATTGTCCACAAACGATTGCCCAAAGTAGCTCCTACTAGGTGCTACTATAATGGAAAACTTGTGTTAATAGTATCTGAAAATCGTGAATCACTGATTGAACTATCTGAGAATATAATAGAAAATAATGAAACGTGGGACTCAGAAGCAATACATAGTCCGAGGGGGTTTTTGGACTGTTGGAAACGAGATTTTAATTTCAATTATTTGTTGAACATATTTTCAGATCTATTTCCATTCTCGGACAATGTTTTTAATATATTACAAACTAAAACAAATGATACTGCTTTTTTGCCTCAAAAAAGTGGATGATTTTAAGTCCATGTTAAGCCAAAAAAAGAGATTACTTTGCCCTATTTTGGGAAAAAACGATGACGTTAAATGTAGAGCCACAAGCCAATCGTCTTCGAACAGACAAGGTGGGAGATGTTCAAACATCATACAGACGCCTCTTTTATGAAATAATCGATCAAATTCAGCAACAAATAAACTATAGATTTAACGGTTTAAATGATTTTAAATTCCTTGAGCTCTGCAATTTTGATGCATTTAAAGAAAAAACTTTTCCAGAAGACGCCTTTAAATCTCTTCTTCTTCATTATGGCCAGTTCTTTGAGCGAGTGTTACTGCGATCTGAACTAAAAGTGATTTACGAAACTGATGACATTAGCCCAAAAAATATTCTCGGACAATGTTTTTAATATATTACAAACTAAAACAAACGATATTGCTTTTTGCCTAAAAAAAGTGGGTGATTTTAAGTCCGTGTTAAGCCAAAAAAGAGATGACTTTGACCTATTTTAGGAGAAAACGATGACGTTAAATGTAGAGCCACAAGCCAAGCGTCTTCGAATAGACAAGGTGGGAGATGTTCAAACATCATACAGACAGATAAAATAATCGATCAAATTCAGCAACAAATAAACTACAGATTTAACGGTTTAAATGATTTTAAATTCCTCGAGCTCTGCAATTTTGATGCATTTAAAGGAAAAACTTTTCCAAAAGATGCGTTTAAATCTCTTCTTCTTCATTATGGCCAGTTCTTCGACCGAGTGTTACTTCGATCTGAACTAAAAGTGATTTACGAAACTGATGACATTAGCGCAAAAAATAACGCTAAGGAACTAATGCAATTTTTAAAAGACAAGGAGCTGGAAGATGCCTACAGCGAAGTGTCGAAATTGTGTGAATTAGTATTGACAATACTTGCCACAAGTTCACCAGTAGAACGCAATTTTTCAACACTTGAAAGTATAAAAAATTTCGTGAGCCCTAGGTCTACCCAGAGTAGTATACTATCTGAAAACTAAGTGTTTTTTATTTTGTCAGCCACAACCTTCGGGAAAAAATATGAAAGTGTTTAATATGTGGTGCAGCATCACGTGAAATATAATTCATTATGAAGGAGCACACCTTATTGGGCCTTTCCTTGCCCATTCCCTCGTGATAGACGTAAAAGAAACTTTTATTAGTTTTTAAGTCATGTATATTAAAGACGTTCACTGTTAGTTGATGAAGATGAAACGCATCTTGTACCGGAATCGCTGGAAGTGCAAGATTCCGCATGTACTCGACGCAAATTGCCGAAACACTCGGGTCTTTAATAAATCCCATTTTACTAATTTTTTTTGCACTTCTTTGGTGGATGATTTTTTCAGCTACCGCAACCTTTTTTGCCGTGTCATTTAATTCCTTGGAATTAAGAAAACATTTCCTTAGAGTTTTGCGATAGCAACTATATTTCACGTCAGGCTGCGGGTACTTTTCTTTATACATTTGTTTTATATCCAATTTCTCGTTCAGATACTGAAGTTGTTTGCCGGTGTAATAAGCATTTTTCACAGGAAATGAGCGAATATGTTCTTCTATAAGAAATATCGAATCGAACATATTTTGTTCTAAGTTAGGTTTTTTTTGTAGGGAAAATAACTTTAATTTTTAAGACCTGTTTTGGAAAGCGTTTTCACAGATATAATAAAAATTTAGTTCTTTGGTACAGATATCTTTTGTTACACTCCCATAAAGTTTTTCACTGACCCGATCCAAAAACTCAAATTCCTTGTGCTCAAAATTAAAGGTGATTGCATTTTCCCGACGACTTAGGAAAGTTATTTCCTATATGTTTTCTGCAAAATTAAAGTCAATTGAACAAGACTTTTTTTACGTTGATTTTTTAAAAATTTTATTTAGCCCCCAGTTTGTTTCGCCATCTTAGATTCGTACCATAATTTTACACGTTTATCTCTATATGACACTTAATTCTTGCACAAATATTGAAATTAATTTAATAATTAGTATTTTAAGGCTGATTTTTTAAATATTTTATTAGGCGGCTATTTTGTTTTGCTATCTTGGATTCATATCAAAATGTTACCACTTCATTTCTACGTACCACTTGATTTTTCTGCAAAATTTCTGGTAAATTGGATGATAAGTTTTTTTTGTAATAATTTTTTTAACGTTTCACTAGACCGTCATGTTCCCGCATATTGGATTTTTACAAAAATATTACCAAGTACGTTAATTTCGCCAAAATTTGAAGTCAATCTGGTAAGTACAAACAAACAAACAAACAAAAGTATGCTTTATTGCCGCAGAAAAATTCTACAATTTTATGGATAAAGCAAAATATACCTAAAAATAAGACATATCAAAACATTAATCGAAAATAATTTCGACAGGTCAGTGCTTTTTTTTTTTTAAAATGTAAATTATCAATTTACATAAAACACACGTTTTTTGAATATAGCATAACATTGCAAACAGTAAATGAATCATGATAACCTTATAAAAGTAAACAAACACATGTACGAGGTGAATAATTTCGATGACATTGAAATTAAAATTGCAACTATGCGACCTTAAACTCTATGTTATTATAGTTATACAAATAATTGTGATGTTAAACAGAAGGTATATTGAACTAGTGTAGAATGTAGTATACAAAAAGAATTAAATTGTTTTTAATCAATACCTAACAAAAATAATTAAGTTTTAAGTGAATGTTCGACAGTTCTTTTCCCTATATAATGATTTACAAAATTCTATGCTATGAGTTAGGACATGACTCACAAAAGATTTAAGTAAACAATTTAGTGACAATTTAAAGAGACTTACTCACTGAAAAAAAAATCATTAACGCTGTAAAATGGTCTCTCAAAATTTGTTTTTTTCATTGTACATAAGTAGATTTTAAATGTACTGGCGGATTGTTGTAAAGTTTTATGAATTTTTTTTTTATTAATTCTGTGGAAGGAATATTTCATTAGAGTTTCTGGTAGGGTATACATGTTGTGGCCTTTCTGGGAGGGTGTTTATATGTTTTCGCAAACATCTTTCCAAAATAAATAATGCAGGAAGTGTTAATATTTCATGTTTTTTGAAATAGTATTGGCAGTAGCAATTGATTGGCTCTCTTTTGAAGCATAAAAATACATGAAATTGTTTTGGTACAGCAGCCCCAAAAAGGCCATAGCGGAGGTGGGATTCAAATAAAGAGAAATAAGTAAGTTTAAGGATTTTCTTTTGAAACTGATCGAATGGCGAAGCATTTTTTTTAGTTTGTCAATATGATTAGACCATTTTAGGTTGCTATTTATTTTAAACCCAAATTTATGCTGTTATGTACCTGAAGTGTTATCTTCATTTTATGACCAAAGCATATAATTTTTTAACCAAGTCTTTGGATTTAAAGTATCAAAATCACTCCATGTTATGCTTGTGTCATCAGCAAAAAGGGAGATTTTCCATTAATTTTAAGGTTCGTGATATCATTAATGTATAACAAAAAAAGAATAGGTCCCAAGACTGAACATACTTGTAATCAACTTACAATCAGAATCGGAACCATTAGCCCTTACAAGTTGTTGCCTTTTTCCAAGATAAGATTTGAACCAATTTAAAGAAGTACCACGAATTCCATAAAAATGTAGTTTGTTTATCAGAATTTAGTAGTTTTTAAGCTATGCCGCGAACTGACATACAAACAGACAGACCGACGGAACTGATAAAACATATTTTTTGGCATCTAGGGACAACGAAGATTGTAAAAGACTTTTTCTCGATTACAAAACATTTTATTTGGTCGCCATTTTGTTCGGCAATCTTGAATTAGTTCCACAATTTTACTAGTTGATCTCTATTCCAAAATTTGTTATCATCTACTAAGTAGTTTTTTAGGATGAATTTTTGAATATTTCATTAAGCATATAGTACCAAAAGCCAAATTGATTCCGACATAATACATGATGTTTTTCCCATACATCTGGTTTTTCTGCCAAAAACTTTTGTGTTAGATAGATCGTTTCAAGTGAACTCTCGTCTAGGTTCCAAACTCTATCGGGTTTGTTGAACAGATCTAGTTCTCAGGGGCGTGCGGTAAAATTTTAAGAAAGGGAAACAATTTTTAGAAACCTACCTATTTGTAATGTAATTCGATTCTTCGATCATTTTTTGCAAATTCGTCAATGACGTCATCATAAAAACGTCGATGCTCCGATATATTTTAGAGAAGTTTATTTTCAATAGACAACAGCGATGTAGGCGAAAGTCTCTCCTGCCACGTTGAATTTCTCACGAAATTTTTTATACGTTTAAGTGTTGAAAAATTGCGTTCTACTGATGAACTTGTGGCAGGTATTGTCAATACTAATTCACACAATTTCGACACTTGGGTGTAGGCAAAAATTCCATTCCTTAGCGTTATTTTTTGCGCATGTCATCAGTTTCGTAAATCACTTTTAGTTCAGATCGAAGTAACACTCGGTCGAAGAACTGGCCATAATGAAGAAGAAGAGATTTAAACGCATGTTTTGGAAAAGTTTTTCCTTTAAAAGCATCAAAATTGCAGAGCTCGAGGAATTTAAAATCATTTAAACCGTTAAATCTGTAGTTTATTTGTTTTTTTTTAGGCAAAAAGCAATATCATTTGTTTTAGTTTGTAATATATTAAAAACATTATCCGAGAATGGTAATATTTCTGAAAATATGTTCAACAAATAATTAAAATTAAAATCTCGTTTCAAATAGGCCAAAAATCCCCTCGGACTATGTATTGCTTCTGAGTCCCACGTTTCGTTATTTTCTATTATATTCTCAAATAGTTCAATCAGTGATTCACGATTTTCAGATACTGTTAACACAAGTCTTCCATTATAGTTCCACCTAGTCCAAAGCTTGTGTACTTTTTGTTGACTTGGAAAAAAGAAGCCATGCCATTTAAAGTAACGAAAAATCTTTTAAACTCTTTAATGTGATTGATGGACTGGGATAAAACTAAATTTAATTTATGAGCAAAACAATGGACAAACACAGGACTTGGGAAAGTTTCTCGAACTTTAGCTTGCAGAGCCCCTAATTATCCTGCCATCATGGCAGCTCCATCATAGCTTTGAGCAACTAATTTTTTTTCTCTCCATTAATTTCTTTATAACGTTATAAACTACGGTATATGATGCTTCTGCTGTACTATTTTCGGACACATTCTTAAAACCTAAAAATCGCTCTTGAATACTTCCGTCTGTTTTAACGTAGCGTATTACTATAGACAATTGGCTAAAATTAGTGATATCAGTTGTTTCGTCCAGAGCGCCAATCTCCCGCTTAATTCTTTTTAGAATAACGGTGGCAACAGCGGAAATTAAATCATTCTGATCTGATTCGATTCGATGTTCCGCGAAAAACGCTAGACTGCTGTAAATGATTTTTTAAGCAATCGTCATATTTAGCCATTAAACTAAGTAAATCTTGAAAATTTCCTCTATTTGAAGAAACCCTTGTTTCGTTATAACCTCTAAATCCCAATTCGTGCTGTCCGAGAAAACAAACAACATCGATAAGTATTCTTAATATTTGCCTATTTTTATCGACTAGTTCATTGTGTTGGCGGTGACTAATTTACAACTGTTTATTAAGGGCGTGTTCAATTCTGGTTTTGCCGAAGACTTTTTCTTTTATGACGGCCTGTAAATGCGATTTGGACATAATGTGTCTTTTTACAGCTTTATGAAAATTGTTTAAATCGGAAAAACCAGTTTTATTTCAGAGACCTTTTTCATTTTCAAAAAGTAAACATGGCCAACAAAATAATTTTCACACCCTGTTAGCCATTTAAATTGTTCGTATTGTTTTTCCGGATAAAAATGTCTAATACAGTTTTTCGTTTTTGTGGTTACATTTTTTCATAGGCGGTTTTGCCCTTCCTTTGGAAATTATTTGAAGCTTATCAGCGAAGTTTAATGTTGAAAATCCTTTTATTATTAAGACACACACCACACATTCACACACACTCTTCTTACTAAATTCTCCAACATTTTCAACGTTATTACCGACAGCCGAAATTGACGGTATTTGCATATCCACGTCCGTATTATTGTCTTCAATATCGCATCATGCACGACGCGACGTACGTATCACACAACACACGGATAACCGTTCAAACAAAGAACCTACTCCAACGATAGCTTCCGCCACCACTTAAAGCACGCGACTGAAATGCAAAAAACAGCCGGTGGAAAGTTCAATAACCTCTGGCTCGATTCACAGGAAATCAAGCATACAGAACTTGGCTGCAGAGAAGATAGCGGCCCGCATAGGTTTTATTTGATATTCTATTGGGTCGGAGTCAAGGTCGCATTTATTATGATATTTTAGCATTTTTAATATAAACTTAACTAATGGTTTCCTATTTCAAAAATTACATTTTAGAAGATGTTTTGTAATTTTTTTTGGGGAAGCACTGCTTTCCTTGCTTCCATGGACTGCACGCCCCTGCTAGTTCTGTTAGTGTATTGGAGAGCAAGTCAAAATAGTCATTTATTATGAATGGATCTGCCTTTTTTTTTTGGCATACTTTAACAATTGCGGTTTTTTTATTGACAAACCACGTCCTCGTTTAAAAGCTAGTAACCAATCATCTCCAGGCCTGTTGAAATGAAATGGAATTTAAGATTCAAAAAAAATTCGATGCAATCGAACACTTCTTTTTGGCTCAAACCAAGACCCCATTTTTCTAATATAATAAGGTACTCCGCAATATTTCTTTCTTTAGCCAATGGCAAAGCTGGTGCCCTACCTCCAATTTCGCTTTTTTTGGGAAGCTTTTCTTATAGTTAAATTGCCTCTTTTAATTTGCTCAACGGCGACATTAACATCACTTTGAGAAAATCCGCTGCCACAAGTAGATTTTCTTTCATAATTTCCAACTATCTCCTCGTGTGTCTGAAAAAAATCATAACATATTCACGTTCCCTGCCACAAGTGGTTGCTCTTTCCCCGTCTGCAATATTGTTGGGGAAAGTGCAATCACACGAGGTATTTTCTTAAAAACTAACTAGACACAGTCTGACCTATCACTCTTGACAATAGAATTGCACAACAAAAGTATAACTTACTACATTAAAATTCCTATTTTTGCGACAATACTTTGGAACCGGTCTCACTTACACACGTTGGACAGCTCCAGTGTTCATAAAGAAGAATTCTGTTAAAGTAATTATTCCAACCATAAACCAGCGAATGTAAAACAAATTGAATTTAATGCATATTCAGATCAGAAATTGTCAACAGGTCCAGAGTAATACTTTATGATTGTTCTTACCCGGGTTTTGCCCTTATCCCACCCCACTTTACCTTACTTCCCTTGATACTTCCCTCATACGAGGAATTTTGTGGAAAATTAATTTCATTGATAATGTTTTTTATTATAAATTACATGGTCCAAAGCAATACGCCCTAAAACGAAAATGTTATATTACAGCACGTATTAGTTCAATTACAACAATTAAATGTAATTTGCGCAAGACGTTAAACAATTCAAAGATTATTTTAATTGTATTAATTTGGTCCTTTTAAATGTTTCACTGAAACAATACCGGGCCAGGCCCCGTTAATTACGAGAAGCAATAAAACAATCTGATTTCGAAGTAATTTCGGCTCTTAAACGCGTGTACCTATATCAAAATTCGACTTCCCCGAACAACCCGCAAAAAACAGTGAGAAGTTGATTGTCTCCCCGTAATCTTTGCTCGCTTCTTTTTGCCGTTTTGAGTTAGTACAAGAGTCTATCTATACACGTCACTGACGTAACAGAGCCGATGGACTTAATATCATTTATTACTTTATTATATATACATATACATATACATATATATATATATATATATATATATATATATATTTATATATATATATATATATATATATATATATATATATATATACAGGGTGATTCACGTGGATGGACCGTTAGACGTTTCTGGAGAACGGATTGATGGATCCTTCTGAAATTTCGGTTACTTACATAAATGACCTTGATCTACCGTTTTAAAATATTTTCAGCCTTACAGTGTTGCCGGTTATACTCAAAACCGGTGGCAACATCGCTATTTTAAATGAAATGCCCTATATTTTTTTACATTTTCTGAAACTACGCGTATTTCTGAGCAACTTTTCTAAATACTTCCCTATACCTATGTGTAGCCGTTTTTCAGGAATTAATTTATTTAGAATATTTTTAACGAAAACAACACTTCAAATAAATCTGAATTTCTCCCAACTCTAAAACAATTTTAATCTGAAATTTGGGATGCGGTTAGATAATGCCCTTAGGTATTTGATTTTTTTGTCATATTCTAGTTGAAGCATACAGGGTGCTCCAGAAATAGATGCATGTAGGTAACTTACAAAAGTGCGAGAAATTCGATTTTTTTAAATAGGACACCCTGTATATCAATACTTATTTGAGAAGCTGATAAAAGTGGCTTTCTAATAATGTATACTTTGCCTATACCTAACTCTTCAAGTTTTTGATTTATAAGCATTTCTTTATGAAATATCATAAAACAAGTAATTTTTAATGATTCTAGTAGTAGTGTGCCATGAAAACAATTAATATAAGGCTCCATGGCAGTATAATTAACCAATAATACTACTGATTTTCTGACATTTACGATTTATTTGTAACTTTTGAGGAGTGTAACAAAATTTATGCTAGAGCCTGTCACTTATTTAATGAAAAACATCCAGATTTAACCATAATTAGTTAAAAAAATTGAATGTATGCAAAGGAACTACACTTTACCTCAGACTTTAGTGGGAATAAAAAGAAATGAATATTATGTACCTACCTAATAATAGAAAAAGATTACGTATACATAAATAAAAATATTGTTAAACAGGTGAATAAAACAATAGCCTAACTATTTAAAACCAACAATACAACAAAAATAATATAATAATAAAAGTGAAAATAACAGTTACAATAATTATTCAATATGGCCACCATTTAGTCTCAGGCATTTCAAAATGTTTTCTTTTACATGTGATGTTGTAGATCTTCTAATTTGTTCTGGCTGTAGACTACCAAAAGCTGCATGAACCCGATTTAAAAGTTCTTCTCGACTATTTATTAATGTTCCATCGTATACTAAATTTTTAATGTGCCCCCACAAGAAAAAATCTAAAGGATTTAGATCAGGTGATCTAGGAGGCCAGTTCCATGGACCTCGCCTGCGAATCCATTGATCTTCAAACATAATATTCAGCTCATTACTGACCAAATCCGTACAATGAGCTGGAGCTCCATCCAACTGATACCAAACGCGGACAGCTAAGTTTAAGGGTAAACTATCCAAAAAATCCGACACCACGGTTTGCAAAATTTCAATATACTTCATTTGATCCAAATTATCATCATACACGTAATAAACACTCTGGTTGTCCATAAGAAGGCAAAACACATTAAAAGAAAATTTTTGTTGATGATTCCGTTCGACAATAAAATTTGGATTCTCGGTAGACCAATAGTGATTATTTCTTCTATTAAAGATGCCATCTCTGCTGAACTTGGATTCGTCAGTCCAAATTATTTTCTTTAAAAAGTCTGGATCCTCTTGAGTTCTCACTAAAAGCATTTCACACAATTCCACTCTTTGCAGAAAATCGGTAGGCAATAGTTCATGAAGAGTATTTGCTTTAAAATTATGCATAAGATGTTTGGAAAGCATTCTTTGAATAGAAGAATAACTTACTCCTAAATGAATCTCCGCACTACGTATTGAGCTTCGTGGAAAAGCATAAAAATATGCCAGCACCATAATTTCTATATCTTCATCTCCGGTGACAAGTTTCACACGGCGTCTTGGACAAACCGAAGTTCCATGCAAAACATAATTCCTTTGTATGCGTTTGAATTTTTTCTTCGTCATTGGAGTTAACTCTGGATATTTTTCATTAAATACGCGACATGCTCTAGCATAAATTTTGTTACACTCACCAAAGATTACAAACAAATCACAAATATGAGAAAACGTATAATTGTTATCAAATATTTCAGCCATTTTCGTAAATAAAAAAATGTCAGCCTTACTTCAAATTAAGAGTTAAATCATCATGGCAAGCTTGTCAATAGCGTGGCGTTGCTTTTTCACAGCCTACTGTCTAAAAGCTTTCAAAGCGCTTGTTTTGCGTCCATTCCGTTATTCCGTATAAAAAACCTTAATATGTTAAAATGACCAAAAATAGGTATTATAGGATAGTTTTGGCATTTTTCATTCAAAAATTAATGCTGAATCGAATAAAAGGAAAAAATTCAGGGTGTTCCATTTAAAATCAACATTAAATAGTCATTGAAAATGACATGTTTTCTGATATTTCATAAAGAAATGCTTATAAATCAAAAACTTGAAAAGTTAGGTATAGGCAAAGTATACATTATTAGAAAGCTACTTTTATCAGCTACTCAAATCAGTACTGATATACGGGGTGTTTCATTTAAAAAAATCGAATTTCTCGCACTTTTGTAAGTTACCTACATGCATCTATTTCTGGAGCACCCTGTATGCTTCAACTAGAATATGACAAAAAAATCAAATACCTAAGGGCATTATCTAACCGCATCCCAAATCTCAGATTAAAATTGTTTTAGAGTTGGGAGAAATTCAGATTTATTTGAAGTGTTGTTTTCGTTAAAAATATTCTAAATAAATTAATTCCTGAAAAACGGCTACACATAGGTATAGGGAAGTATTTAGAAAAGTTGCTCAGAAATACGCGTAGTTTCAGAAAATGTAAAAAAATATAGGGCATTTCATTTAAAATAGCGATGTTGCCACCGGTTTTGAGTATAACCGGCAACACTGTAAGGCTGAAAATATTTTAAAACGGTAGATCAAGGTCATTTATGTAAGTAACCGAAATTTCAGAAGGATCCATCAATCCGTTCTCCAGAAACGTCTAACGGTCCATCCACGTGAATCACCCTGTATATATATATATATATATATATATATATATATATACAGTGTGTATCAGCCAAATGGAATAAATTCGATAATAAATAAATGGGGGCGTGTTCGGAAAAACGCTTGGACCCGTCGATTGGTATTTTTAGTTGCTCATTTTCTCCAATAAAAACTTTTTATACAGGGTGTGTCCTGTAACAGTGGTCAATGCCAACTTTCTTATTTCAAATGCAACACCCCGGATATTATTTAATTTTTGGATTCTTTAGGAGCTTCTAAACATATTTTATGTTCAATGTCCTATACCTATCTCCAACTATTTCGGCAATATTAAGTGTTTTCAAATTTATTGCAAAAATTAAGATTAAAAAAATAAAATTATTTATTTCTTCATAATGTATAAACAAAAGTAAAAAGTTAATTTAGGAACTGTTGAATATGCTCGCCGCGAACGTCTTGGCAAATTCCTAATCTTAAATAGAAATTTCTTCTAACGTTATTTAGCATCTCAGGCGTGACCGATCTAATCGCAAGCGTTATTCGTCTTCTTAAGTCAGCTAAGTCGAGGGGTTTAGTTTTGTATACAACATTTTTAATATGTCCCCATAAGAAAAAGTCTAATGGCGTCAGATCAGGGGATCGCGCTGGCCATTCTATCGATCATCGTCTCCCTATCCTTCGATTTGGAAATATTCCGTTGAGGTACTGCCGGACATTAATTTGGTAATGGGGCGGTGCTCCATCTTGCTGAAACCATATCATATTCGCTGGAATTTGTGGGTTTGCTGGATCCGGATACAAATTTGTCAAAGTTGGCACGACATTATTTTGGAGCAGTGCTAAATAATTATCGCCATTCAAATTGCCGTCAATGAAAAAGGGGCCTATGATATGATCCCTAACAATTCCTGCCCAAACATTAACCTTTTCAGGATATTGAGTATGTTCTTCGCTGATCCAGTGAGGATTTTCCCTAGACCAATAGCGGCAATTTTGACGATTTACATGACCGTGAAGTGTAAAGGTGCACTCATCCGAAAACAAAACATGTTCTAATTGAATACCATTGTTATCTAACATGTAGAATTGTTATTTTATGCATTTCTGTTAAATGAACCATTTTTCTGATATTAGGTATTATGCAGTTAACGAAATTCAAAAGACTATGACACTGACACTGACAACTACTGTCTTGCAAAGAGAAAGGCCAGGCATTTTACACAAAAGTAAACAAAACTTAAAAGTAAACAAAACTGGCTCTTTTTGTTCCATATCAATAAAAAGGATCGCTAAAATGGTTTTTGCTTACATTCTTAATATGAAGACCTAAATGGTAAATAAATATTGAGTGTGTTGTAGCGAATTTTTGTAATCAAATAAATAGTTCAGTAACCAAAGCCACTTTCATGAATAATAATAAATTCGAAATAAATAAAATAAAAAAAATTTGAAAACACTTAATATTGCCGAAATAGTTGAAGATAGGTATAGGACATTGAACATAAAATATGTTTAGAATCTCCTAAAGAATCCAAAAATTAAATAATATCCGGGGTGTTGCATTTGAAATAAGAAAGTTGGCATTGACCACTGTTACAGGACACACCCTGTATAAAAAGTTTTTATTGGAGAAAATGAGCAACTAAAATACCAATCGACGGGTCCAAGCGTTTTTCCGAACACGCCCCCATTTATTTATTATCGAATTTATTCCATTTGGCTGATACACACTGTATATATATATAGTAAGTGGGGTAATTTTCTTTGACCTTTCTTGTATATTGTTAGTATTTGTTTCTTGGGATATGATCCTCCAATTAAAAATTAAGCAACTATTTTCACGTATTCATGTCTCGTTTTAATAACGTTTCGGCTATAACTTGAGCCTTTATCAAATTCTACAATATTAGAAAGATTAAAATGGGTTTTAAAATAAAATACTAAAATAAAAACTTACAGTAGGAAATTTGGAGAACAGACATAGCTTCAAACATATATGGACACAATTACATTGAAAAACAAATTAAAACTACACCGATCAGACTGGACATTTACTTCAATATCTAACAATACTAGAATAATACGACGTTTTAGGTGGCAGTGATTTTTTTCCCTTTGGTTGGTTTTTATTTTATGTACAAGGACGGTATAATAAATTGGTGTATTTTGGAACCTAACGTAGCTGAGAGCCTCAATAATAAAAAGGAAGTAGCGGATAAAATTTTATACAATAAGACCCAGCCAGAAGTCTCTTGCAGTGCTTCAACAGTGACAGAAATATTGGTTAGAAATGAACAATAAAACGTGTTTCCAAATTTTGTTAATAATGTAAATTGTAATAATTGTACCATTAATATTCGTTTCAATTAATATCACCGGATTTTTGTCCGGATTTTTGTAATATGTTGATGAAATCAAAAATTAAAGCTACTTATAATAATTTTAGATTATTATTTCCCTAGAGATGTAAGTTGCCTTACATCCTGTCGTTACGGGCAACCAATACCTTGTTGAGTAACTTTCACTTACGTCTGTCAAAGCAGTGTGAAAATAGGTTGCTTACAATACAGGGAGGGAAAATAATATATTATTATGAGTGCCTTCTTAATTCACGAAATTTTGTAATATTATGTACTTTTATGACAGAATGCTCCAAATCGTTACATAAAAATAAACACTTTTCCGTAATTTAGGTACCTAAATGTATTAATTTAAAAAGCAAATAATTAAAGTTTTTTTTATCGTACTTGTGACTGTTAATCCGATTTTTTAAGTACTGACTAGTTTGCCCAATATATACTTTATTGCAGTCATTGCACGGTATCTCATATACCATGTTGCTCTTTTTTTCTTTTGGTATTGTTGTTTTTAATTTACTGAACTTTGTGACTTACCTTTATGTTTTCGCCCTTAAATGCATTTTTTATTTTTTCAGACAAACCAGGAATGTATGGCAAGGTTACGTATTTTGATGTATTTTGGTTTAGATTATTATTATGTTGTATTTGTTTAAGGTTGTTGTACAGTTTATGAATTTTTTTTTTAATCGAATCTATAAGGCGTTTTGGGTAAGAGTTTGAGATTAACGCTTATTTTGCTTTGTTAATTGCGTCTTTTCGGAATTCAGGGTCAGATAAATTTATGGCTCTATCTGCCAAACTGGTGATAACTGATTTTTTTTTTTGGGAAATATGGTTTTCAGAGTTAAAAATAAGATACCTTCCAGACCAGGTATTTTTAGTGTACCAAGCTGTTCTTATTTTATCTTTTACGATCAGATCTAAGAAGTTTATTTAATTTTATTTCTCAAACTCGATGGTAAATTTTAATTTGTTATGATATTTGTTGAACTTATCTAAAATGTACTCGAATTTTTCTTTAGGGACAGCTAGCAAACAATCATCTACGTACCTATAGAAAAGGGGTAAGTCAAAGTTCAAGTTATTAATGATTGTTTTTTCGAGATCTTCAAGTACAAGTTGAGCTATGACACTCAATATAGAGTGAGTTTGACAGCTTCTAAAAATTCATCTAGGGGTATGTCTGTGTGTTGCTTTATTAAGTTCCACTGTTTTTGCACCAACTCTCAAGCCAGGTCTACAGGAACATTTGTATATAATGACCAGTTATCACCAGTTTGGCAGATAGAGCCATAAATTTATCTGACCCTGAATTCCGAAAAGAAGCAAATTAACAAAGCAAAAGGATTAATCTCAAACTCTTACCCAAAACACCTTATAGATTCGATTTAAAAAAAAATTCATACACTGTACAACAACCTTAAACAAATACATATATGTATTTGTTTAAGGGTATATACATATATATATATATATATATATATATATATATATATATATATACATATAATAACAATCCAAACCAAAATACACCAAAATACGTAACCTTGCCATACGTTCCTGGTTTGTCTGAAAAAATAAAAAATGTATTTAAGGGCGAAAACATAAAGATAATTCACAAAGGTTTTAACTTACTTAATAAAATTTTCAGTAAATTAAAAACAACAGTACCAAAAGAAAAAAGAGCGACATTGTATATATACTGTACAATGACTGCAATAAAGTATATATTGGGCAAACTAGTCACTACCTAAAAAATCGGATTAACAGTCACAAGTACGATAAAAAAAGACAAACAGCTCTCACAAACCACACAACTGAAACCAACCATACTTTTAACTATAGTGACACTGAAATTACATTACTGAAACCAACTTAAAAAAAAAAAAAGAGTTTTACAAAATGGTTTACATCCAAAAAAATTCTAATTCTGTAAAAGCAAAAACAGATACAAACAATTTAAATAAAACATACCACACCCATTTAAAATAAAATGTGCGACATGAAATAAACAAACCCGGTAGGTTCCAAAATACACCAATTTGTTATACCGTCCTTGTATGTATATATATACAATGAGGGCATAAAGTCTGGAAACCTTGAGATATGTCAAAAGCTATACAAGTTGGGTAAAAAAGTTTCATATAAAAGTTGTATAGTTCCTTACGATTTATGATTCAAAAATGTCTTGAAATATACATGGTGTTTTAAAATCAAGTTACACGCCAAAACTTCAGAATCTCTAATGGAACACCCTGTATATTATTTCATTTTAAGAATCTACATGAAATTCTGATCATATTTTATTAAGCATACCCTATCCCCAAAGTCAACTGTTTTTGAGATAAAAAAATGAGAAAATGGAAATTTGGCTTTAAACAAAATTAACTCATTTCCCTATGCATATATATATATATATATATATATTTTTATATATTGTATAGCTTTTGACATATCTCAAGGTTTCCAGACTTTATGCCCTCATTGTATATATATATATATATATATATATATATATATATATATATATATATAGTGACATTAATAAAAATATTGCTGCCAAGTTTACCGTTTTTCTGTTATAAAAGGAATTTTTTTTTTAATGGAACACCCTATATAAAAAGTTTTATCCATACAAAATAACTTTGATGCAAGAACTCTCTGAGGATGATCACGATAGGCGCTTAGAATTTTGTGAAATCATAATGGAACATGGCAATACCAATACTGCTATTATTTTCAAATACAATGTGGTTTTGATTTTCAATTTTATGATTGTTAACAAACATATAGGAGGATTTATTTACATTTAGAGTTAGCTTGTGTGAAAAAAGCCATTGTTCAATAAAGTTTAGATCATGTCCAATGTTTCTTTTATACAAGCTAAAGAGTTGTCAAAATATACTTGCATTATCTCGTCCTCCTTTCAGTTTTAAATTGGATATTGAGTTGACATATATTAAAAACAACGTAAGGCCCAAGATCGAGCCATGAGGCACACCGCAGTTTACATGAAGTTTTGAGCTGACAAAATCATTAACGACAACAAACTGTTCTCTATTTTCCAAATAGTTGGAGAACCACGCATCACCGAAAGCACGGACTGTTACAAGCTCTAGCTTTCGCAGTAAGATTGCATGGTCGACAGTGTCAAATGCCTTTCGTAAGTCAAGCGACACAATGGCAGCTCTATTGCCCTGATCAACCTGGGTTTGAATAGCAGATATTAAATCAACACTTGCTGATGTCGTGTCACTTGACTCTCAAAAACCATATTGACACCTGTAAAAGAAATTCTGTCTATTTAGGTAACTGATGCGTCTAGTGTTAACCACTCGTTCAAATATTTTTGATAGTATAGATAAAACAAAAATAGGTCGATAGTTATTTGCACAGTCTTTTTCACAATCCTTATACGGGAGCCGCACCTTTGCAACCTTTATCTTGTCAGGGACACTACCACTACTCAGAGACTGATTTACTATCTTGTACAAGATCGGAACCACACTGCTCATTTAAAGATTTTGTATCCGTACCATCCTCACCTACGGCTTTTAATGTATCCAGTTTGTCAATCAGTTGACCTATCTCATTTTCAGTTGCGGGTATAAAAAACATGGTGTTGTTACATGCTGCTTCCTTCCGCACATCCAGTGGAATCCTAGCCAGACCACATGCGCTAAATTATGGCCAATATTCGTAAAATATGAGTTTAAGTGTTCAGGTATATCCTTCACATTCCCCAGTACATCGTCACCGCTCCTTAGACATCTGCTATCGTTGCTTGTACAACGAACAGTACAACTTTTTAAAACTTGATTAATAACTTGCCAGGTTTTTCTCGAGTTACCATTTGCTGCACTAAATAAGTTTTTATAGTATAGGCCTTTAGCCGCCCTTACAAGAAACTTTACCTTTGAGTCAGCTTCTTTATATTTGTTCTTGAGGCTAATGCTTTCTGGAAAATTCTTATGTTTTTTTATAATAATAATAATCTCTAATTCTTATTGCTCTTTGTATTTCTCCAACCCCATCAGTAAACCAAGCCTTTGTTTCAACTCTAATTTGTTTTTCTGTATAATCTGTGTATTTTTGAAAACATCCAAATTCCTATCAACACTAACAACATCTGAGAAGCTTTTATCTAAATCCATTAGCACATTTGTAACTGCTTGAATTTTTGAATGTCGTGATCACTCAGAGAACTATTAATTACTATCGATAGAGAGTATTCTAAATTAGAGTTAGGAACTACATGGTCAATTAAAGTGTGTGATATGATGCCTTGGCCAGGGAAAATCCACATTGGATACGTGAAAACCATGCCCAATTTCCCCAAAAGATAAATGTTTGGTGTGATACAAAGGGTGCAAAAATAATCGGTCACTCCTTCACGGAAGGCACATTAACTAGGAAAGATATTTGAATCTTTTAAGAACAGAAATTGTCCCAGCTATTGCAGAACTATTTCGGAATAACCGTAAGTTGATTACTTTACCTGCTGTATTAAGTATTTGAACTTTTTAGGTAATAGTGCACCAAATGATAAATATGGTTTCAGCAGGATGGTGCTTAACCGTATTTTGCATGGAATGTTTGGGAATATTTAGGCAATGTTTTTTTTTAGAAGATGGATTGGACGTAGGGGTAAAATAAAGTGGCCACCTCGGACTCCGGCCGTAACGCCCCTCGACAACCTTAAAAATTTGGTGTATAAAACTAAGCCCAGTGACCTCGACGATTTAAAGGAGCGAATAGAAATCGAATGTAGACGAATCGAGGAGACTCTTTTTTATGTATTAAATCTTTTCTCTCAGTATTTGGCCTACTGTCAGGAATAAACACCTCACTTAGTTTCCGTTGTTCTTTACAACATACTTTTAAAGTTGGGACGCTGTTTTCTCTTGCTAGTGTTCTGGTTGCAAGATGAGAGATTATTGTGCTTTTCGGTCTGCCAGAACGAACAGATCTTTTACCTTTCCAGTATCACGAAATTAATTACATCAGTCCGTCTGTCGGTTAGTTCGCGGTATAGCTTAAAAACTGCTAGTCAGATTGACTTCAAATTTTAGTCAAAAATTAAGGGTCATATGGGGACGACCTGGTAATATTTTGGTAAAAATCCAATGTCAACCTGAAAAACCTGCTAATTAGATTAATTTAAAACAGCCGTGTCAAACTCAAAGTCACTGGTGGGCCAAAAGCATGGAGACCATCGACTAGGTGGGTCGCAAAACCTTATCTTAAAGAAGACAAACTACAGAAAATCTTGAGAAAAAGTACTATTATAGGACAAGTCTGTTTATTAAATTTCCAATAAAAAGGACATGACAAAAAACTACAAACATTAAATTCTTTTGCCAGATATTTGACATCTTTTGTCCTTAATTAAGTTGTCTATTTGTGGAGCGAATTTATCGGCGGAAATAACTTTTAACACTGCGTCCAAGTGTGCGTCCGTCAATCGCGATCTTACGGGAGATTAGTTTCCTTTCATGAAAGAAAATAGTTGTTCACACTTATAGGTACTTCCAAACATTGACAGGATTTTCCAGGCAAATGTTTTCATTTCTTGTTATTGAACAGGCAAGTACTTATAAAATTCGAATTTACCAACACTATCAAATTTTTGTTTTAAATGGGTCTGACCCTGAATCTCAATTACATCCATTTGCAAGTGAGGAGGAACTTTATCAATATCGATAGTGAAAAGACCAGTAAATAGAGAAAAATTGTTTTCTTAGGTCTTAAAATCCTGAAAAAGCTTCTGAAATTCTGCCAGAAGGCTTCTCATTTTCTCGGAATATATTTTGTATGATATTGGACACTTGTGCTTTCCTGGTATGCCTTACTGGTCAGAAAATGTGACAGATTATCCTCTGCTAACTGTTTTTCCCACAACATCATCTTACACTTGAAAGCTTTCACATGATCACGCATATCTGTAATAACTTGACGTGGTCCTAGTAATTTCGTATTTAAGTCCGACAAGTGTTTTGTGGTATCTACCATTAATGAAAGATCTTGTAAGAAAAGTACATCTTCTCCTTTTGTTTCCATGAAAATGCGTATTTCTTCTTTGAGTTTCCAAAACCGGTCGAGTACCATAGAACAAGAAAGCCATCGCACCTCTGCATAATATGGTAAACCAGTGTACTCACTTTCTAAATCACTTAAAAATGTTGAAAACTGTCTCTGATTAAGGCCTCGTGATCTTATAAAGTTTATAATTTTTTTCACTGACTTTAAAACACTTTCCAACTTCATCACTTTTGAGCATAAAACTTCTTGGTTGATTATACAATGAATATGATGAAAATCTGGTTTGTCACTGCCCATTTCTCTGATCTTTTTCTGTAATATTTTAACGAAGCCATTTTTTACTCCAGTCATTGAAGGAGCTCCGTCTGTTACGACGGAACACAGTTTTGACAAATCTAAATTGTACTTTTGCAGAAGTCCATAAACAGCATTGAAAATATCCTTCCCAGTTGTTGTATCATGCAATAGTACGAATTCCAGTAATTCTTCATACACATTGTTATCTGTATCAACCGCACGTAGAAAAACAGCGAGTTGCGCCACACCACACACATCCATACTTTCGTCACAGGCAATAGAAAATGCAATGAAAGAGTCTGATTTTGTTTTTATCTGATCACTTATATTGGCAGCCAACTCAGTAACTCTTTCAGCGACAGTATCTCCGGACAAGGATATATTTTGAAATGCCTTCACGCTCACGGGACTAACAATTTCCGCGGCCTTTACGAGGCACTGTTTTATAAATTCACCTTCAACAAATGGTTTTGAGTGTTTCGCGATCAACCCCGACAGTACATAGCTCGCTTGAAGGACAGATTAATTTTCTTGCTTTGGACTTGTAAACATTTGTTGAAGCTGTTGATCTTTCAACCGTGATTTTAACTTATTTCTGACCATGCCTGTATACTTGTCAAACATAGTTTATGAATATCATAGTGACGTTTTATATTATATAATTTTGGGACACCGACTGTACTATTACAAATCAAACAAATATTTTTTTCTTTCACTTCACGGCAAAAAAACTCTAATTCTCACGATACGATGCTCATCTACAAGTTTCCTCTTACTTCCCCTTGGCTTTGAAAGAGACATGTTAAAAACTGTTTTCCAAATAAATTATAATAAGTACTGTTAAGCATTGTAAAAATAAGTGCGCAACTCAACTCGAAACTCTATCGCAACTGACTCATAACTGACTAAACACTGAACGACCGAACTCAATCGAACACGGCTTATATACGGATTGTGATTTCTCGAGTTCTTTCCAGAATGTTCAGTTGGCGTCATCTGTGTTTCTGCGCGATAGAATTTCATGGAACAAGCCAGATATCGTTTGGCTTTAGGTTTAAGGTTGAGTATGTGTAGTTCATCCTCCTAAACATAGATGGCACTATGTACAATTGTACATTTTATTATACCAATCGTTGTTGCAGTTGCAGTTTTCAACTTGTTCGCGGGCCGCATTATCTGGCTGTTTTCAAAACTGATTTGGGCTGCAGAAAAATGCTCAATGGGCCGCATGTTTGTCATAGCTGATTTAAAATATTGTGCAAGCATTAAATGTGACAGAGAGATAAACTAGTAAAGTTGTGGTGCGAATTCAAGATGGGGAAACAAAATGGCGGCCAAATAACATTTGGTATATGTGTGTTACTAAATGACTATCTACTGAACTAAATTGTGTCCCATTCCACAATTCCTAATAAAAGGAAAGATTCATAACGAGGAAGATTTGGGGTAAAGAAAATTTACCGATTTTATTTTCTAAAAATATGTGTTTCTAGGGACCCTAAAACGTCGAAAAATCTCAACTTAGATTTTTCGAAAATGTTGGCGATTAACGATAGTTCTATACAAATATTATATTATTAAATAATATGTACGCTGATATACGGGATAGTAAAAATAGTCTTTACGGAGTTCTATAAAAAGTGAAATATTTGCCTGAAATAATGATATCTTATTAATGGTATTTATATTTGTTTTAATAATTCTTCACTGTTTAGTAAGACACACTATTTGAATTATTTTCCCCGTTTTAAATTATGATTATTATAGGCTGCACTCATATGAAAAATAAATGTCTTAATCGTCCGTAATTTCCTGAATGGCTGGTTTGTGAGTTAAATGTAGCACAACTTTGCATAGGTTTGTATCTTCGACTACGAAGAATCATTGAACTTTGCGCGAACTTTGTCTATTTATAAGCCAACGCTTACAGTAGTTAAAGTTCAAGAAGTGGATGCCTGTCGATGGACGTTCTTGAAATCTTTGCAAATCATCTTAACAAGTGATTGTGGAGGTACAACTACCTTCCAAAAATAAATTGCTGTTAAAAAACGTACAGCGCAATTGAGGAGCGACTAGATAAAACCAGATAAATCAATTTTTGGACAAAAATGAGTTGGTAATTGATCCCTATTTCTTTTCATTAGGTAAATCAGTTTCAAGCAAATTTAAAATCGATAAATCAAGCAAAACCACATAAATCCGCAAAATAAAGTTGCGTAGAAACGGTTGAAGCAAAAAAGGATAAACCCGTCGATACAGAGTGTAACAAAAGTAAGGAAACGGCGAAATATCTCACCCGAATTTAATGAAAATATGTACACTTAGGTATGAAATTATGCCGGATCCAATGGCGAGTTCCGCATTGCTGCCAAGTTTAGTGTTTTTCTGTTATAAAAAGGTTTTTTTTTACTGAAACACCTATATTATATTATTTTTATGAAATCTGCGTAAAATTCTCAATACATTTTATTAAGAGCACTTTTTAGGAGAGTCAACAGTTTTTGCGAAAATAAGAGTCTAATATCCATAATTTAATTTATTATTTTTTATTAAAATACCTGAACACAAAAAGTTACCTGATATGTTTGGCAATGTCAGTTTTGTTGATTTGCAAAAATGGATCGTTTAATTGAAACCTAAAGAATTGAAATTTTAATTATACCGTGTTATGAGGATAGAACGCGAAACCTGCAAGATGTTTGTAACATTTTTAATGACAAATCGTAGTCAATATCACGAAGTGGCTTATCTCATTTTTTACAATTATACAGGGGAGAGTTTTAAAGATTGTTTTAAGAAACAACTTGTTGCTGAGAAAAAGGTATTAAAGGAATCTAAATATCCTTGTGGGCATATATGTATATATACACAAGCTATCAAAATATAGTGACTCAGTTTATAATAAAGGTACTAAAAATTTACAAAAACATAAAATACGTCATTTCGCTAAATTAAAGGTTTATACCACGAAGAGTAAATATCTAACGTCGGTGTTATCTAAGTAATTAAAAATTTTGCTAGATTAAAAAAAGGTTTTTATTGAAATACAAATGATCACAAAAAGAACAATGACAAAGTAAGTATTTACGTAATGCAGTTGATATCTTTTTAACTCTTTATAGAAAACATAGCAACACTCACAACATTTATAATTATTTAAGTTTTTTGAATGGTATTATAAAGAATAGAAATATAGAATTGAATTTCTTATCTATTAGTCATGTGGAAGATTTAAATTAAATTTTTTAAATTTGATATTCTTTTATGCGAATTAATGGTGAGTCTCCTTCATATAACTATTTTAAATCCCTAAATTTTTCTTTGGTAATTTTTCTTGGCTGTGGATTTAAAACATCAGGGGAATTATATTTAAATCAAGTTTTTGCCTCTTTAATTTAAAAGCTTTGTATTCTTTTTGAAGGTGGCTAGCTTTATAAAATATTGTAAGTTTATCATGTTTTTTAACTTTAATTTCCATAAAATCGTGCTATTTTATGGGCTCCCCTGTATCGGATGTTTTTATGGACAAAATTCTTAAATCCTTAGCCATTTTCCCAAAAGTCGCTGTGCTGACTGTACGACTCAAAAAAGAATAGTGAAATATCTTCTATATTCGATGTATTAGCTATAACATATAAAAGTATTTTTGCATCGATGGAATTTTTATTTTGCCCTCTGCATCAATCTGAAAATAACGCAACCAACTTAATATGCTTTTTAGAATCGTAAATTTGTAGAGCCTTAAGATGCTCCTCGTTTGCTGTGTAATTCACTCCAGACAAAACAATGACATTCTTTTAAAGTGATATCGTAAACGGTAAATTTGTAATTTGCAAGACGTCTTTTATAAAACAATGCACTTTCCTTTGACTGTGGTAAGTAATGACCTGTTGTAGGTCAAAACTTGCACATGCAATACCACTGTTATTATTTAAAGCTTTTTCTTTAACACACCTTTTAATTTCTCTAATTTTGGAACCCAACATTTGGTGAGAAATTGATTGTCAATAATAATAATAATAATAATAATAATAATAATGGATGGAACAGATAACATTCAACAACTTCTTCTGAGAATACAAAAAGAACACATCGAAATAGAAAAGATCTACATCAGACGAGGTATATTCCAGGGAGATTCACTCAGAGCTTTGTGGTTCTGCCTCTGTCTCGATCCACTCTCAAACACACTGAATAACACAAACTTCGGATTCCAAAGTAAACACTAAAAAAATAACCTACACAAGATAAACATTCTCTTGTACATGGATGACGTAAAATTATACGCAAGCACAAAGGCACAGCTAAAGGAACTCCTTAAAATCATAAAAACGTTTACCCTGGACATCAACACGAAATTTGGTATAAGTAATAGCAAGCTACTTCATATTAACAAGGGATAGTGAAAAGACCACCCTACGGACGGAAACAATCAACAATGAAACCATAGATAACATGATCAAAGAAGAAACATACAGATACCTAGGCTTCCATCAAAGCACCAAAATTAACCACACTCATATCAAATCAGAGCTCAAGATGGAATTTACAACCAGACTCACAAAAGTACTAAAAACAAAACTGAACTCCAGAAATCTAACTAAAGCTATTAACACCTTCGCCATACCTATTCTTACGTATTCGTTTGGTATCATTAAATGGTCACACACAGGCATAGACAAGCATTCACATTCTCATACGCTCTGAATTCACTAAATACAGGAAGTTACATTCCAACGCATGCAAGGAAAGACTCACCATCGAGAGAAAAGTAGGAGGGAGGGGAATTATAGATATACAATCGCTAAATAAAAGACACATTTAAGAACTCAGAAAATTCTGCCACAACAAACAAACTAACCTCCACAAAGCAATAGTGAAGCACACGCAACAGACGTACACAGTCACATCCAATCACAACTAGAAAAGATGAACACCTGTTCTGAAAAAACACTCCACGGAAGACACAGATACTATATAAAGCAAAGGCACATACATAAAAAGCTTTCATATACGTGGTTACAAGAAGGGCAGCTGTTCCCCGAAACAGAAAGCTTCCTGCTTGCCATCCAGGACAAAGTCATAGCAACCTGAAACTACCAAAAGTACATCATCAAGGACATAACCATTGAAGACGACAGGTGCAGGAGATGTCACCAGCAGAGAGAAACGATTGATCATATAACGAGTGGATGTAGAATAATGACCGGTACTGAATACACCGCGAGACACAACTCAGCAGCGAAGGTCGTTCATCAAGCATTATCCACAACATACAAACTAACGGAGAAGACAGACCCTTACTACCATTATACACCAACATCCATACTTGAAAACGAACACTACAAGCTCTACTGGGACATTGACATCCACAGAGATAAAACAACCCCCGCAAACAGAAAAAAGAAGAAGAAAAAATCACCTATTTAATTGACATGGCTGTCCCCAACGACGAGAACATCCAAGCGAAATACAGTGAAAAGATCGCCAAATACACCGACTTGGCAAGGGAAATAAAAAGGCTGTGGAAACAGGAAAGAGTCATCATTGTTCCTCTCGTCATATCAGTAACAGGTCTCACCCGACACGGCATTTGGCTCAATTAGGACTTAATACAGACATTCACAGGAACATCCAGAAATCGGTCATTTTGAAAACATGTAGCATCGTTAGATCATTTCATGATATACAATAGCTGTTTTTGTTTTCCTTTTTTTTGTTTTTTATTTGTACTGACTTGGATAATCCCGTGGGTATAAAATACAACCACAGGAATACTGTGAGACAAAAAATAATAATAATAATAGTAATATAAAAATAAAATAGAAAAGTGGGGTATAATACTGGATTATCCAAGCAGTGGTTTTAGTTGAGTGGGTTATTCACGAAAGGAATTAAAACTTCGTGGTAAATGCCGAATTCACTGTTCGTACGAGAAAAAGCCTTAAAAATAGGATTTTATGTGAAAGGTCACAAAAGCCAAAACTAGGGATTCAGTTTTTAAATTGACTAGTTTATAATGATTGAGTATTTTGTGAGTGATCTTGGCTGTTCCAACACAGTAATATATCGAATATGTAGGAAATTATATTTAATTCTAACACATACCATGTGATGTAAAGGCTAAACATTTCACTTTTTTTTGTGAAGATTCATTGTGTAAGACTAAAAAACAATTTTTAGAATTTTTAAAGGTCTTGGAATATCTATTAACCAACCAAACCTAACATTATATACTCACCATAGTTTCAATATGGACGTCAACCAATAAATGTTAAAATTATACATCGATTATATTTCAAAATATAGACAGGAATATTTAACACCAACAAGATTTTAAATTAGTAACTCTAGAACATTGTAAACTGAAACATTAAAACCACATTAAAAATATAAAAGCATTTTTTATAATCACATGTATAACCCAGAATATAAACAATATATCTAGTTTTAAAGCGGCCGCGTAAGTTATAGAAATCTTGTCTATCACAAGTTCTTCAAGCATATCTACTGACAGCAACAGTAAATGCTAGTTTGTTTCGTGTAAATATTATGTGGAATAAGCGAAATAAAAAATAATTATAATGCGTGCA